>JAAGEH010000286.1:7551510-7619814 GCA_011751065.1 Lasiurus cinereus | reverse complement strand
TTTTCTCTCTTCATTGATGTTTTTGTTGCTCTATGTATGTATGTATTTATTTATTTAATATATTTTTTATTGATTTCAGAGAGGGAGAAAGAGATAGAAACATCAATGTTGAAAGAGAATCATGGATTGGCTGCTTCCTATACATCCCATACTAGGGATCAAGCCTGCAACCCAGGGATGAATTTGGACCCTTCAGTCTGCAGGTTGACACTCTATCCACTGAGCCAAACAAACTAGGGCAATGTTTCTATCTCTTTCTCCCACTCCCTTCCTCTCTGAAATCAATAAAAATATTTTTTTAAGAAAAAGAAGCATGCAAATTTTAAACCAATCTAACCTTATACCTAAAGGAACTAGAAAAACACCAAAAAAAAAAAGCCTTAGGTGAGTAGAAGGAAAGAAATAATAAAGATCAGACTGCAAATGAAAGTCTAAAAATGAATACAAAAGAACAATGAAACTAAAATCTGGTTCTTAGAAAAGATAAACAAGATTAACAAACCTTTAAGCAGACTCACCAAGAAAAAATGAGAGAGGACCCAAATAAATAAAATCAGAACTGAAAGAGAAGTAACAACTGACATCTCAGAAATACAAAGATTACAAAAAAATATTACAAAAAAATACTACATGCCAACAAATTGGACAATCTGAAGGAAATGGATAAATACCTAGAAACACAAAATCTTATCAAACATAATCAAGAAGAAACAGAACAGACTGATTACCACTGATGAAATAAAAGTAATAATAATAAACTTCCATCAAATAGAAGTCCTGGATCAGATAGCTTCACTGGTGAGTTTTACCAAACATTTAAAGAAGAACTAACACTTATTCTTCTCAAACTGTTCCAAAAGATTCCAGAGGAGAGAAGACTCCCAAACTCATTGTATGAAATCAGCACCATCTTAATTCCAAAACCAGATAAAGATACTGCTAAGAAAGAAAATTATAGGCCAACATCTCTAATGAACATAGATGCAAAAATTCTCAATAAGGAGAATCCAAGATGGCAGCATAGGTAAACACCTACACTGCTGCCTCGCACAACAATTTCAAAACTACAACTAAAAGACAGAACAGACATCATCCAGAACGACAGGAAAGCTGGCCGAGTGTAAGTTCTACAGCTAGAAGGAAAGAGAGGGGCTCATGGAGACCCAGAGGAGCTGCAAAAAGCCGAGGTACGGAGACGCGCACGAGGAGAGAGCGGGTGCCAGAGTACCTGGTTGGCTTTCTCTGGCTGGAGGGAAACAGAGACTCTCAAAGGCATTGAACCCCTTATCCTACGACACTAAACCCCAGATCCAGCCGAAACTCATACGGGGTGAGTTTGGACTGTGAAAAGGGAGAGGTGCACAGAAATTTAGGGGAGTCGTAAAAGATGAGAGGTTTGGTCGTGCACGACGCTGCGTGAAGGACAGATTGCTGATTGTGCTGCTGGCTTTCGAGAGTGGGGGGGAGACAGACCCTCCCAACTGTGCCACTTCTGAGTCCACTGGGCCCCTGTTTTGGGCGAAACCCTGGAGACCTAAACTCGTGTGGTCCTGGTGTGCAGGGGAGCTGGAAAGGCAGTGGTCTAGAAGCACTGCGGGCGCGCGCGCACAAGGACCGTTTCAGCGATTACCCAGTCACGTGAGACTCAGGGGCCGTGGAGGGCGGGGCCGACTGGAAGGCAAGGCGGTCCCTTAAGCCCTGAGACTCCACCCCTCCCAAGCTCAACAGAGGCTTCTGGGGCTTTGCAAGTCTGGTTTCACAAGGCTGAATTCAACACAGAAGTTTCGACGGCATAGTGAAAATGCCGAGACAAGGGAAGGGATCACAAACAAAAGAAATGGAGGATATAGAATTCAAAACCACGCTTGTAAGGTTTTTCAAGAATATGCTAGAAAAGATGGATAAATTTAGCGAGAGCCAAGAGGAGATGAAAAAGGACCAACTAGAGATGGAAAAGGTCCAACTAAAGATAATAAAAGACCAACTAGAAATTAAACATACACTGACTGAAATAAAAAATATTATACAGAGTCCTAACAGCAGACTAGAGAAAAGCAAAAATCAAGTAAAAAATTTGAAATATAAAGAAGCAGAAAACACTCAACTGGAAAAGCAAGAAGAGAAAAGAATCCAAAAATGTGAACATAATGTAAGGAGACTCTGGGACAGCTTCAAGCATACCAACATCAGAACTGTGGGGGTGCCAGAAGAAGAGAGAGAGCAAGATACTGAAAACCTATTTAAAAAAATAATGACTGAAAACTTCCCACATCTGGTAAAAGAAATAGACTTACAAGTCCAGGAAGCACACAGAACCCCATATAAAAGGAATCCAAAGAGGACCACACCAAGATACATCATAATTAAAATACCAAGAGCAAAAGACAAAGAGGGAATATTAAAAGCAGCAAGAGAAAAACAGTTTATTACCTACAAGGGAGCACACATACGACTGACAGCTGATTTCTCAACAGGAACAATGCAGGCCAGACAGGAGTGGCAAGAAATATTCAATGTGATGAATAGCAAGAACCTACAACCAAGAATAATCTATCCAGCAAAGCTAACATTCAGAATTGAAGGGCAGATAAAGAGCTTCACAGATAAGAAAAAGTTAAAGGAGTTCATCAACTCCAAACCAGTATTATATGAAATGCTGAAGGGTACTCTTTTAGAAGAGGAAGAAGAAAAAGGTAAAAGCCAAAAAATTATGAACAACAAATACATATCTATCAATAAGTGAATCTAAAAATTAGTGAATTAAAATTTGATGAACAGAATAAACTGGTGAATATAAGAGAATCGGGAGCACAGAAAGGGAATGGACTGATAATTCTCAGGGGGAAAGGGGAGAGGGGTGTACAGGGAGAGACTGGACAAAAATCATACACCTATGGATGAGATCAATGGGAGGGAGCTAAGGGCAGAGGGCAGGGTGGGAGCTGGGTGGAGGGGTGCTATGGAGGGGAAAAAAGAGAAACAAATGTAATAATCTGAATAATAAAGATTTAAAAAAAAAGAAACGACTGGATATAGAGTTCAAAATCATGCTTATAAGGTTTTTCAAGAATATCCTAGAAAAGTTGGATAAAGTTAGCGAGACCCAAGAGGAGATGAAAAAGAACCAACTAGAGATGAAAAAGGACCAACTAGAGATGGAAAAGATCCAACTAGAGATGAAAAAGGACGAACTAGAAATTAAACATACACTGACTGAAATAAAACATATTATACAGAGACCTAACAGCAGACTAGAAGAAGGCAATAATCAAGTCAAAAATTTGAAATATAAAGAATCAGAAAAAACTCAAATGGAAAAGCAAGAAGAAAAAAAGAATCCAAAAATGTGAAGATAATGTAAGGAACCTCTGGGACAGCTTCAAGCGTACCAACATCAGAATTGTGGGGGTGCCAGAAGAAAAGAGAGAGCAAGATCCTGAAAACCTACTTAAAGAAATATTGACTGAAAACTTCCCACATCTGGTGAAAGAAATAGACTTACAAGTCCAGGAAGCACACAGAACCCCAAATAAATCCAAAGAGGACCACACCAAGACACATCATAATTAAAATACCAAGAGCAAAAGATAAAGAGAGAATATTTAAAGTAGCAAGGAAAAACAGTTCATTACCTACAAGGGAACACCTATACGATTGTCAGCTGATTTCTCAACAGAAACTATGCAGGCCAGACGGGAGTGGCAAGAAATATTCAATGTGATGAATAGCAAGAACCTACAACCAAGAATACTCAATCCAGCAAAGCTATATTCAGAATTGAAGGGCAGATAAAGAGCTTCACAGATAAGAAAAAGCTAAAGGTGTTCATCAACACCAAACCAGTATTATATGAAATGCTGAAAGGTACTCTTTAAGAAGAGGAAGAAGAAAAAAGGTAAAAGCCAAAAAATTATGAACAACAAATACATATCTATCAACAAGTTGATCTAAAAATTAAGTGAATTAAAAATTTGATGAACAGGCCGAGACTGGTTTAGCTCATTGGATAGAGCATCGTCTTGCGGACTGAAAGGTCCCAGGTTCGATTCCGGTCAGGGGCATGTACCTTGCTTGCGGGCACATCTCCACTGTGGGGCATGCAGGAGGCGGCTGATTGATGTCTCTCTCTCACTGATGTTTCTGACTTTCTATCTCTCTCCCTTCCTCTCTGTAAAAAATCAATAAAATATATTTAAAAAAATTGATGAACAGAATAAACTGGTGAATATAATTGAATCTGGAGCACAGAAAGGGAGTAGACTGATAATTCTCAGGGGGAAAGGTGTGAGGAGTGTACAGGGAGAGACTGGACAAAAATCATACACCTATGGATGAGGTCAACAGGAGGGAGGTAAGGGTAGAGGGAGGGGTGGGAACCAGGTGGAGGGGAGCTATGGAAGGGAAAAAAAGAGAAACAAATGTAATAATCTGAATAATAAAGATTTAATTTTAGAGAAAATTTTTCAACAAAATATTAACAAACTGAATCCAGCAATACATTAAAAAGATCATATACCATAATTAAGTGGGATTTATTCCTGTGATTAAGGTTAATACAATATCTGCAAATCAATTAACTTGATACACCACATAAAATGAAGGATTAAAATTGTATGATTATATCCAGATGCTGAAAAAGCATTTGACAAAATTCAGCACCCATTAATGATAAAACCTCTCAGCAAAGTGGAAATAGAGGGAACATGCCTCAGCATAATAAAGGCCATATACAACAAACCCACAGCCAATGTCATAAACAGGGATAAACTAAAAGTGTTTCCCTTAAGATCAGAAACAAGACAGGATGTCTGTTTTCGCCACTCTTATTCAACATAGTAGTTGAAGTTTTAACCAAAGCAATCAGACAAAAAGAAATAAAAGCATCCAAATTAGAAAGGAAAAAGTAAAAATATCACTATTTACTGGTGACATAATACTGTATGTGGAGAACACCAAAGATTACACCAAAAAACTGCTCAATGAAAAATGCAAATTTAAACCACAATGAGAAATCACCTCACACCTGTAAGAATGGCTGTCATCAATAAATCCACAAATGATAACTGTTGGTGAGGATGAGAAAAAAGGGAAACCTTGTGCACTGTTGGTAGGAATGCAGATTGGTGCAGTCACTATAGAAAACAGTATGAGGTTCCTCAAAAAATTTAAAATGGAATTGCTGTATAACCCAGGGATTCCACTCTGGTTACATAGCTGAAGAAATTCAAAACACTAATCCAAAAGAATAATTGCACTCCTTTGTTCATTGCAGCCATGGAAGCAATCCAAGTGCCCAGCAATAGACAAGTGGATAAAAAAGTGGTGGTACATATATACTATGGAGTATTACTTAACCATAAAAGAGTGAAATCTTACCATTTTCAACAGTATGGATGGACCTGGAGGGTATTATGCTAAGTGAAGTAAGTCAGTCAAAGAAAGACAACTATCATGATTTCACTTATATGTGTAATCTAAAGGACAAAGCAAACAAAATAATGGAATGGAAACAGATTCATAGACACAGAGAGCAGACTGTTAGTTGCCAGAGAGTGGGCTTATGGGTCTGGGTAAAAAAGGTGAAGGGATTAAGAAGTATAAATTGGTAGTTACAACAGTCACGGCCCTGCCTGGTGGCTTGTTTGATTGGAGCATCTTTTGGTCCAAAATACTAAAAGGTTGCAGGTTCGATTCCCAGTCAGGGCACATATCTAGGTTGCAGGTTCAAACCCCAATCAGAGGCAACCAGATATTTCTCTCTCACATTCATATTTCTCTGTCACTCTCTTTCTATCTGTCTCTCTCTAAAATCAATTTTTTAAAAAATCCTCCAATGAGATTGTTTTTAAAAAACTAGAGGCCCTATGCACAAAATTCATGCACAGTGGGTCCCCTCAGCCCAGCCTGCACCCTCTCCAATCCGGGACCTCTCGGGATGTCCGATTGCTGGTTTAGACCAGATCCCAGGGATCAGCCCTAAACCAGCAGTTGGACATCCCTCTCACAATCCAGGATTGCTGGATCCTAATTGCTCACCTGCCTGCCTGCCTGATTGCACCTAACTTCCCCCCCTTGCCAGCCTGATCACCCCTAACCACCTCTGCCTGCCAGTCTGGTTGATCCCAACTCTCCCCGCTTCAGCTGTCCTAATAACTCCTAACTGCCTCTCCCCACCCTGCCAGCCTGGTTGACCCCAACTGCCCCCCCACCGCTGGCCTGGTTGCCCCATGCAGCCTGCTGTTCAGTCCTTACTGTAACAGTGTCCTAGACAATTTGCATATCCCTCTATTATTAGTATAGATACTCATGTCGGTATAAACATGTGGAATAGTAAATAATATTGTGATAAATATGTATGGTACCAGGTAGGCACTGGAAATATTGGGGAGAACACTTGATAAAGTATATGATTATCTAAATCAGTAGTTCTCAACCTTTCTAATGCCGTGACCCTTTAATACAGTTTCTCATGTTGTGGTGACCCCCAATCATAAAATTATTTTCATTGCTACTTCATAACTGTAATTTTGCTATTGTTATGAATTGTAATGTAAATATCTGTGTTTTCTGATGGTCTTAGGCGACCCTGCTAGTGGTTCTCAACCTGCGAGTCATGACCCACAGGTTGAGAACCGCTGCTGTAGAGCCTGAGCCTATCAGAAAACACAGATATTTACATTACGATTCATTAATAGTAGCAAAATTATAGTTATGAAGTAGCAGCGAAAATAATTTTATGGTTGAGGGTCACACAACATGAGGAACTGTATTAAAAGTTCACAGCGTTAGAAAGGTTGAGAACCACTGGTCTAAATCTTATGCTGTATACCACATATTTGTATGCTGTACAAAATAATATTGGAAGTAAATTCTATTTGAAAAAAATAAACTTAATATGGTACATTAAAAAAATAAAGAGGAACATCCAGTCTGAGATCAGAGAAGAATTCAAGTAATCTTCTCAGCCACAATGTTCACTCTGTGATTAGTAATGGTTTTGTCTGTAAATCTGACCTTCCCTAAGGACTCTTCTGCTGTCTCAAGAATTTTTCTTAAAGATTTGAAGGTGAAGATGTTTGCAGATGTTTTCACTAATTTAGAAAGCAGTTTCCTTAAGGCAATATTTATATCTGTCAAGTACCTATTTAAATTATAAATGTTACCAGTCTGGCAATAAATAACACTCCAGAAATAAATAGCTGCAAAGTGTCAGGTAATAACTCTAACCATCATAACAATAATTTTCTAGTGCTTTTCCATCTTCAGAACAGTAATTAAGGAGGTCTCAGAATAGCTCTATAGGAGACTTGCCTAGAGCAATCACTTGGCATAAAAATAAAATCCAGGGAATGCATCTTGACTTCTGCTTCAAACCATGAAACAAATCTTTTTCCTTCATCTTTTACCTTTTTCTTCTTCCTCTTCTTAAAGAGTACCTTTTAGCATTTTATATAATACTAGTTTGGTGTTGATGAACTCCTTTAGCTTTTTCTTATCTGTGAAGCTCTTTATCTGCCCTTTAATTCTGAATGATAGCTTTGCTGGATAGAGTATTCTTGGTTGTAGGTTCTTGCTATTCATCACATTGAATATTTTTTGCCACTCCCGTCTGGCCTGCATCGTTTCTGTTGAGAAATCAGCTGACAATCCTATAGGTGCTCCCTTGTAGGTAATGAACTGTCTTTCCTTGCTACTTTTAATATTCTCTCTTTGTCTTTTGCTCTTGGTATTTTAATTATGATGTGTCTTGGTGTGGTCCTCTTTGGATTTATTTGGGGTTCTGTGTGCTTCCTGGACTTGTAAGTCTATTTCTTTCACCAGGTGGGGGAAATTTTCAGTCATTATTTCTTTAAATAGGTTTTCAGTATCTTGCTCTCTCTCTTCTTCTGGCACCCCCACAATTCTGATGTTGGTACGCTTGAAGCTGTCCCAGAGGTTCTTTACATTATCTTCACATTTTTGGATTCTTTTTTCTTCTTGCTTTTCCAGTTGAGTGTTTTCTGATTCTTTATATTTCAAATTTTTTTAATTAAATTTTTATTATTCAGATTATTACATTTGTTTTTCTTTTTTCCCCTCCATAGCACCCCTCCACCCAGCTCCCACCCTTCCCTCCCTCCCGTTGACCTCATCCATAGGTGTATAATTTTTGTCCAGTCTCTCCCTGTATACCCCATACCCCTTTCCCCCTGAGAATTATCAGTCACGGGTGGGTCTGGAGCAGCAAGTCCTCCGCGGGCTCCGCCGTGAGTGACTCTTCAATCCGCCGGCCGACACTCTACCCACTGAGCGCACCTCCTCCTGCTGCCACAGCGGCAGCACACACACGTGGGGGGGGTCAGGGGGCCGCGGGGTCACAGGGGTTAAGGGAACCAGCACCGGCGCTCGCTCCTGCAGGTCCGGCCCGGCCCGAGCCGCACCGGAAGCCCTGAGGGCAGGTGCCCTGGCGGCTCGAGAGCCGAGGACGCACCGCTCAGCCTCAGCCTCAGCGCGAGGGTCTCAGCGCCTCAGCCTCAGCACAAGGATCTCAGCCTCAGCATGAGGATCTCAGCCTCAGCCTCAGCATGAGGGTCTCAGCCTCAGCCTCAGCCTCAGCACGAGTGTCTCAGTGCCTCAGCCTCAGCCTCAGCACGAGGGTCTCAGCCTCAGCCTCAGCACGAGGGTCTCAGCCTCACCCTCAGCCTCAGCACGAGGGTCTCAGCGCCTGCAGCCTCAGCACTTTTATATTTCAAATTTTTGACTTGATAATTGCCTTCCTCTAGTCTGCTGTTAGGTTTCTGTATAATATTGAAATTTCAGTCAGTGTATGGTTAATTGCTAGCTGATCCTTTTTCATCTTCTCTTGGGTCTCGCTAAATTTATCCATCTTTTCTAGAAAATTCTTGAAAAACCTTATAAGCGTGGTTTTGAACTCTATATCCAGTCATCTGTTTTCCTCCATTTCTTTTGTTTGTGATCTCTTCCTTTGTCTCCACATTTTCACTATGCCAGGAGAACTTCTGTGTTGTATTCAGCCTTATGATATAAGACTTGCAAAATGGCAAAAGCCTCTCTGTTGAGCTTGGGAAGGGTGGAGTCTCAGGGCTTAATTACTGCCTTGCCTTCCAGTCATCCCCGCCCTACACGGCCCCTGGGTCTCACGTGTCTCTGGGTAATAGCTGGAGCAGTCCCTGTGTGCAAGCGCAGTGCCTCTAGACCACTGCTTTTTGGCTCCCCTGCACTCCGGGACCATATGAGTCTGGGTCCCCAGGGTCTCACCCAAAACTGGGGTTTAGTGGAGTTAGGAGTGGAGCAGTCTGTAGGCTTTGTCTCCCACCCACAAGCCAGTGGCACAATCAGCAGTGTGTCCTCTGCGCCCAGCAGTGTACACGCATGCAGACTTCTGCCCTTTCACGGATCCCCTAAATTTCCGTGCACTTCTCCCTTTTCACAGTCCAAACTCCCCCCATATGAGTTTCAGCTGGACCTGGGGTTCAGTGCCATAAAATAAGGGGTTCAGTGCAATTGGAAGTTTCCCTTCTCCCTCCTGCCAGAGGAAGCCAGCCAGGCAATCAGGCACCCACTCTCTCCACGCACGCATCTCCATACCTCAGCTTTTTGCAGCTCTATGCCGCCATCTTGGATTCTCCTCTAGAACTTTCTCTTTACCTTTTTTTGCCTCCCTCAGTCTGGCCTAGATGGATGCCACCTGCCCTGCCTCATCAAGGCTCCGTGGTATGACTTCAGTGGAAACTGGCTGGAGTGCAGCAGGATGACCACTGTGTGGGTTGACTTGCTGACTCTAAGCATTCTCTCCTTTTCCACTGTCCCCTTCACAAGGTGGAGCCAGCAGATTACAATGGAAGCTGGAGGGGGAGATGGTGTAAAGATATGAAGCCCTCTATCCTGAGGGGGTTTCCATTTTAATCTTGCTATCCTTTACTCTCCTCACATTGAGCCCCTCCCTTGGGGCTTCTCAGTGCTACCTCAGATAGCTGATGCCCCAGGAACTCACATGAGAAATAACAGATCTGCAGAAGGAACTTACCTAAAGATGCAGCAGAATTAATAAATAGAAAGAATAAGCTTTTAAAGTTAGCAAAGTGAGTTTCCTCAAAAAGATATTGATAAAAGGAGATTGTTAAAATGAAGCAGGTTACAGTTATAGAGATAAACTACGTATAGGAAATCCCAAATTTTGAAAATAATATTGTTTATGTAAAGATCTCAGCAGACAGTTGGATATTAATATGAACAATGGATTAGGAAACTTGAGAATCAGGTTGCAGATCTACCTAAAAAGAAGTAGAATAGAAACAACAACAAAAAAGAAATTGGGAGGGCCTAAGGAGAAGTGTGGACATCTACATAATGTGAGTCCTACAAGAAGCAGACAAATGGAGAGAAAAAAATTTTGTAGAAATTATGTTGAATACTTCAGAACAGCCGCTTCCCTGATATCCTGGGGGTGTTTTCTAGTATTCATTGAAAACTACAAACTTAGCTGGACTATCTCCTCTCATAAAGAAAGAGTAAATTTTATAATATATGTACTAAGTGTTCAATACATGCTTGATTGTGAATATATCACAGATTAAAGCCTGAAGGATATTTTATCAAAACAAATACATGGAACAATGAACAAATATTTTAAATCTTGAAAATGTGATGTCATTGAGTGCTAAATTGGATTGTACAGTCCATATGTTTCATGAGTATAGAGTGGTAAGATCAGGGCGACATGTCTTCAGGACTTACCTGATTTGACATCAGTTCTTATGAAAACTAAGACAGCATTTCACAAAGTGTGTTCCCTGGAACACTGGTTCTATAGGATAGTCTTGGTGTTACATGTAAAAGGATTCCATGTGAAGTAAAACTTGACCACATTTTGCCTGCCCAACATCTGCATCTCATTCCTCTATGTTTGGGGGAATTCCCCATTTCCTGAGTCTCCACTGAAGGTAGAGTTACTTCTACTATAGAACAAAGAGGCATCTGTTTTCATATCTTCTCCCCAACCCCAACATTAGGCATGGGTGTGTGGTCTACATCTGCTTTCCCGAGGCATTCACCGGGGACCCCATGATGCAGGAGAGCTGCTGTTCAACAGCAACGAGGCAACATTGGGTTTCTAGGAATGGTAATGGCAATGGGGTGGTGGCATTTAAAAGCTTCCAGTGGTTTTCTATTGTTTTAGAGTAAACACAAACCTCCCCAGAGTGACTTATAAGACTCTTCAAGGCTATAATGGCCTTTCATGCACCTTGTACTGCACAGACCGATTTTCTCCTAATCCTTCAAATTTCTTCAGCCTTCTCTCGCTCTCCGTTATTCTCCTCTCTCCTTCCTTAGGTCTACTGCACTATTCCCTTTATTTGGATATTTCTCTTTCTCTGTCCCACTTTGTGTATGTGTGTTAATTCCTACTTATCCTTTAGGTAAATACTTCTAAAAGCCTATGCCCTTCACTTCCACTGGAACTTGAATGTTAGTATGATGGCTTGTTGACTTGGCATTCCATGTATAAGCCTGTGACCTCAATAGGGAAGTGGCTATGTCTACACTGCTTTGTAATACATCTCCTACACGCAGAAGAATGCCTGGCACAGGCGGGGCAGTCAAATATTTGTTGAATGAACAAAGTTCATTCTCAAGTAACTAGAATTGAGACTGGATATCATTATGTATTCCTGGCCTGCCAATTATTACACCTCCCTTCAATATTTCCCATGCTTTTGTTGGAATTAAAATATTCAATATAAAGTTTAGATCAAAATGACAAAGAAGAAAGCTTATATTAATATATTTATGTCTTGGTATTGTTGTCATAATGAAATTGGTAAGATGAAGTCTTGCAAAGTATGCTTCTTAGAAAAGCTCTCTGAATACAAAATGCTGAGAATCTCAAAGTATAGTAAATAAATAGCTCCCAGGACGGTAGAGTGCTCTTTTCTTTTTTTTAATAAGAATACCATTTATTTTATTTTTTAATATATTTTTATTGATTTCAGAGAGGAAGGGAGAGGGAGAAAGAGAGAGAAAAACATCAATGATGAGAGAGAATCATTGACTGGGCATATGCTCTTGACCAGAGTCGAACCTGGGACCCTTCAGTCCACAGGCCAACACTCTGTCCATTGAGCCAAACCAGCTAAGGCAAACTACTCTTTTCAATGAGATGGATGAGCTGTTCCAGGAAAGCTAGAAGCCAAGTTGTGGGAGGAAATTAATATCCTACGTGAGATGGACAGAAAAACCTTTTTCTTTGCTAGGGGGGATTGGGCCTCTAAGTTTGTCTCCATCCAGTGGCAAACAGTCAATACTAATTGGTGAGTGTGTGAGAGCAGACAGCTCCATGGCTTGGGTGGGACAGCTTTGCCTTCTGTTCTGCCTGGTGTTCTGGAGGTCTCAAAACACTGTCATGCACAGACTGGGGAGGTGGATAGTCTGGGTATTACTGTTCCCATTCTACAGTTAAGTAATCTGAGGCCCAGAGAGGTTAAATAATTTATCCAAGGTCACCCAGATAGTAGCTATGAGTGCTAGAAATAAAATCCAGGTATATATGTCTTTTTTCATTACAGCCTAAGTTTACAAAGATGTTTTTCCAAGGCTGAATCAGTTAGAAGTAATTTTAAATAGTCACATCAATAACTAGAGCAATTATTTTAATGCTTATCTGGTGGGGGGTGTTGTTTTTGTGTGTGTGTGGTTTTTTTAAACAAAAGCATAACCTCCTGACTATAGCAGCTCAGTCTCTGGAGTAGTTATGAAAAGCTTGGGATGGAATGCTTCATTTAATAGGACTTTTAGCCTCTAATAAGGAAGGGATTCAGAACAGAAAGGACACTTTGCTTAAGGGAAGCTGTTTTCATACAACAGCCTTCTTTCACCCCTGGGAGGCCAGCCTCCACTCTGCACAAAGGGTCATGGCATGTGGGTACAAGCTGGAGATAAACAGATGGTGAAGGAAAGGCACAGTCTTAGAGAATGACTTTATTGCTTAAAAATCCTACAAATCTAATGTTAAGGGTTGGTTTACATCCTTCCAATATATGAAGTTCTAACCCCTGGGACCTGGGACTGTGAACTTATCCTATATAATAAAGATTAATATGCAAATTGTCTCCTCAACCGGGAGTTTGACCAGGGGGCAGGGCCAGCTGGCCTGCCAACCGCCCGAGGCCCCTCCTATCCAGCAGGCCCCGACCCTGACCCCCCCCCTACCCTCCACCTCAATCAGGGCCAGGGACCAACCTCCAGCATCCCTTCCCCCTGGGCTGCCCAGCCTGATTGGCCCCAATCCCCAATCGGGGCTGGCTGGACCCCACCTATGCATGAATTCTTGCACTGGGACTCTAGTGTGAACGTAAGTTCTTTGTAGATCTAATCAAGTTAAGATGAGGTCATTAAAGTGGGCCTTAATCTGCTGTGGCTGGATAGCTCAGTTGGTTAGAGTGTCATCAAGATATGCCAAGTTTGGGGATCAATCCTTGGTCAGGGCACATACAAGAATCAATCAATCAATGCATAAATAAGTGGAACAACATCTCTCTCTCTCCAAGACAATAAACAAAAAAGAAAAGTTTTTTTAAAAAGTGAGCCATAATCCAATGTGACTGAAATACTAGTAAGAAGTGGGAAATTTGAACACAGACATGCACAGAGGAAAACAGAATGTGACGACTGAGGTAGAGGTGTGAGTGCTGCAGCTATAAGCCAAGGAGCACCAAGGATTGGTGGCCATCACCAGAAACTAGAACAAGGCAAGGAAGGATTCTCCCCAGAGCCTCGGAGAGAATATGGCCCTGATGACAACCTGTTTTCAGACTTCTAGGCTCCAGAACTGTGAGAGAATAAATGTCTATTGTTTCAAGCTGCCCAGTTTATGGTATTTTGTTATGGCAAACCTAGAAACTAATCATCTTGTAACACAGAATCTAGACCTGGGTCCCCACAATATTTCTTTTCCAGGGAAGTTATATATACGAGAGAGAGAGAGAGAGAGAGAGAGAGAGAGAGAGAGAGAGAGAGAGATTATAATCAAAGGAAGTTGGCATAAGCAGATCAAGCACTGGAGTTACGGATAGACTATAAAAAAATGAGCCCAAAGAAAAATAAGAATGTGTTTGGGGACTATTTGTCACATCCCCAATAACAAAGAGCCTGTATAAAATGAGGGTTGACACTCAAAATGGTACAGACACGAAGGCCATATAGAAACTTCTTTTTATTATTATGAAATATTTTAGACATATAAACAAGTATGGAAAATAATGTAACAAACATCTACATACCCACAACTCATCTAAGAAACAAAAGGACAATAGAGTTCCCTATTTATCCCCATCTATCCTCTTCCTTCACCCCCAAAAATAACCTTTTGGGAAAGATGATTCTTCCTAGATCTCTTGATTTCTGCATATCTTATAGGAAGTCACTGAAAATGTTTTCTATACTCTCATTTCAAAGATAATAGTAGAAGATAGAGACAGAGTCTCTGGAGCAAAGATGAGACAGGCTTACTGCCCATTATAAAAAGATACAGGCTCCCTAAGCTCATGGTTTCTCTCCTGTAGTGCAGCCCACTGCATGTGTGTAAGTCCCATTCACATCACTTCCATGGTAGTTGGGAGCAAGAGGAACTTCTGCAAATATGATGATGCTCATGGTGCTTCCTGTAACAAGAGTAATAAAATCCTTTGTCTCCAACTCAGGGGTCTTTTTCTTCTGTCAGCATTGATGAAACTGTGGCAACAAGGGTAAATCCTCAGATCCTTCAAACTTTTGAAAAGCATTATCTTGAATTTGGTGTTTATTTCTACATTGCAAATTTTACTAAATATATATATATGTAATATTGTTTTGCTTGTTTACAAAGTTTATATAAATGGGCTCATGCATTATGTATCCTTCAACAACCTACTCTCTCAATTTATCTTCTTGAGTCGTCCATATGATTCATATTTTAGTACACTCATTTTTAACTACCAAATAGCATTTTATTGTATGAATAAATTTTTTTTATTCATTCGATATTTAGCTTACTTTTGTCACTATGTAGGTTGTTTGCAACTTTTATTATTGGAACCAACACTTGCAATGAACATTCTAATTCATGATTCCTTGTGCATATGTAAGAGAGAATTCCTCATGTATAAACTGAGGAGTGGAAATGCTGGAATGTAATTTGAACTCGTCAGCTTTGGTAGATATTGCCAACTTGCTCTCTGCGGAGGTTGTATCAAATGACATTTTCATAAACAATATGCAAGAGTTCCTGTTTCTCTACATTCTCACAAAGGTGGTATTGTCATATGTTTACGGCTTTACCTAATGAATGTAAAGTGCTAGACATCTTTTCACATGTTCATTGGTTATTTTTCTCCTCTCCACTTGCTATTTATATCTTTTACATGTGTTTCTATGGGTAGTTCGTTTTCCTTATAAGCATAAAAAGTTCTTTATATATTCAAGATACTGATATTTTGGTTTTTATATATGTAGAAATAATATCTCTTGTGGCTTCTCTCTTCCCTTATGGAGTTTATACATAGTGCTTCACTGTGGGATAGTACAAGTTTAAAGATTTCATAGTGGAATGTTAGGAGAAGCCCATATCCATCGAGGTGTTCAGTGGAGCCAGGGAGTCGAAACAGTAATGATAGCATGACCTGATCGAGCATTCCATAGAGGCTGTGATCCAAACTGCTTGGGTTGTAGACATGATTCTTCCACTGCTGAGTACCTTGAGGAAGGTCATATCCCCTCTTCTGTAAGTGGAACTTGTGGACTAGATGACCTCCCTGAGCACTTTCCCCTGCACCAGGCAGGCGATGGCAGGGCTTACGTGGATGTACCCAACTTCACTCCTCCTCGTGGGTAGCCACGTTGTCCTCCATGTGCCCTCAGTGCCTGCTCACATTGCTACTGTATTATCAACACATTATACTGTTGGTGATAACACCATTTGTGTCTGTGACTAGTTCATGAGCTCCTCAAGGACAGTGTTAGAGAAACTTGAACCTGGTTCCACCGAACTTTTCCTTTCTGACATGTTTTCCAAGATTAAAAAGGGAGTTTCTAAGCTTAAGACCTTGCATAATCATGGTCTATATAACATCAGAGATGAGAGTACTTAAATAATTCTTCTTCCTTAGCTGCACTAAAATTTTGTGCTTGTAATAAACATAGAAAACAAGATCTATGTAATAAAAATGGTCTGTTGTCATGACAACAGGAAGAAGCCACAGAAGGAAAAATCTTGGCTCTTAGGAATGGTGTGTTGCAAGGTGTCAGGGTCCATTATGCATGGTCCATACCCTGTTCTTTATTTAGTTTTGTCTTTACACAGCTTACTTCACTGTACAGATGTAATCCAATTTTCTCAGTTGCACAATAGCTTCTAGTACAGCAAAGCAGATTTTGAACAGGGCTCTTTATTCTTTCCTAGAGGTAGTTTATTATCTGTTCATCTGGAAAAGCTAACCAGTGTTTTTTTTATATCCTGCTTTAATATATATATACACATACATATTTATAATTTACTATAATAGTATCTGAGTTTGTTTTTAATTATAATTAGTACGATCATTATTAAATAATAAAAAAGTACGTGGGTTACAAGGGCCACCCCAGGAATAAGATTAGGGTGTGGAGATGAACAATAGATTAGGGTAACCATGGCTGTGTTATGCCATATGCCTGTTCTGCTCTTCTCCCAGCAGACCTCCTCCTGCCAGCTCAGATTCAGTGCTACCAGACACCAGCTTCCAGACGTTGATGCATTGCTGAAAATGGGGCACCTGCACTAGATGATTAATTTGAAACAGTACTTACCAGAGTGTGGGCTCCAATCTATGTGCATCAGAATCCCCCAGCATGCTTATTGAAAATGTATAAAGTTCTGTTTTTGATCTGCTAAACTCAAAACGCTGGGGGTGAGCTTGAAGTATCTGAATGCTGAAAAGCACACTAAAATTTGAGAATCACTGCCTTTGAGTAAAGTGTGAAAAAAAATGGAGGGATATCCTTTCTGGCACTAAGTATCCAAGAAGGAAGAAGGAGGCCCACTTTTAGGTAAAGAAAAGGGAAGCAAACAAGCTAAAGACGAAGCTTGCCTAGTTCACAGCTTTCCTTAGGTTTCCCACAGTTCTGATTGCTGTAGATTTAAGCCAGAATAAAGTATGCTCTACAAATTTGTGCTGTATAGCACTGGTGGCTGTTTGTGTTATGAACCTCAACAGTGAGCCTGCTTCTAAGATAATTTATTCTGTCAGCACTAGAGATGCCAGCAATGAAGTCTGCAGCTTCCTAGAAGTGTCAAGTAGGTAAACTAGCAGTTAAAACAAATATGGTCCACAAGGAGATACCACTTGACCACCCCTCTAGGATGGTTGTAATAAAGAAGACTGGCAATAACAAGTGTTGGCAATGATGTGGACAACTTGGAACTTTTATACATTGCTGGTGATGTAAATGGCTGGAATGTAAAATGATGCACCTCTTTGGAAAACATTTTGGCAGTTCCTCAGAAAAGTTAAATATAGTGTTACTATGTCATCCAGAAATTCTACTCCTAGGTATATACTCAAAGTAATTGAAGACATATGTTCACACAAAACTGTTGATAGCAACATTGTTTCTAATAGCCAAAAAGTAGAAACAACCAAAATGTCCATCAACTGAAGAAGAGATAAACAAAAATGTAGTATACTATACAATGGAACATTATTTAGCAATAAAAATAAATGAAATATTGATAAATGTTACAACATGAAAAAATTGTGAAAACATTATGCTAAGTGAAATGACAGGTACCAAAGGATATATGTATTATTCCATTTATATGAGCTGTCCATGATAGGGAAGTCCATATAGACAGAAATTAGATTAAGAGAAGGAGATGAGGAGTGATTGCTAAAGGGGTACAGGGCTTCTTTTGGGGGTGATGGAAATATTGTGGAATTAGATTGCACAGCTCTGTGAATATACTAAAAACTACTGAATTGTACACTTTAAAAGTGAGTTGTGTGAATTATTTCTCAGCTTCAAAAAGTGATGAAAGAAATGTCCAAGAAAAGGGTAGTAAATTTGACTACATGAAAAAAAATGCATTGGGATTACTTATAAGAAAAATTCACTTCTATTCTCTTCGACTCACACTCACAACACCTCTGACACCACATCGAGCAATTCTGTGATAACACCTAAGTGTTCTACAATTCATTTCAGTTCTAACACTGTCTACATGATCATCATGTCTCACAGGTTAAGGACTCAGTCCCACAAGACTGCCCATTTCCCACTTCAGGATGTCAATTGCAAGTCCAAGTTATCACTGATGATGCTATAAATCAGAGGTTCCCATGATCCCCTTTCTCAAGTTCAATTATTTGCTAATGCAGCTCAAAGAACTCAAGAAAACAGTTTATTTACTAGATTACAAGTTCATTATGAAAGGATATAACTCAGGAACAGTCATTGGAAGGAGATCCATGAGGTGAGGTCAGAAGATTCCTAAATACAGGAATTTCTCTGTCCCTATGGAGGTTAGGTGTGCCACTCTCTGAGCATGTGGTTATGTTCACCAACCCAGGAGTTCTCCAAACCCTGTATTTTGGGAAATTTTATGGAAGCTTAATCAGGTGGGCATAATCAATCATGAACTCAATCGCCTGCCCCCTCCTCTTCCTGCAGGACAGGGAGGGAGCTGAAGCTCCAACCTCCTAATCATGGCTTGGTTGGTCTTTCCGGTGACCAGCCCTTGTCCTGAAGCTAGCCCACCAAAAGTCTCCTCCTTAGAACCAAAGAGATTGCTCTCATCCAGTAAATTTTCAGTGATTTAGGAGGTCTGTCAAGAACCAGGGTCAACGTTAGAACAAAAGATGCTCCTAGTGCTCTTATTACTTAGGAAGTAATAAGGGTTTTAGGAGTTCTATGTGATGAACTGGGGACAAAGACCATATATATATATTTTTTTAAATTATTTTACAATGTCATTAACATACAAAGGTAATCAGAGTCTATATGGGGTTTCCCCAAAGGAACAACACCCAATTATTTGGTAGGATGGGGCAATATGAGGGAAGACTTCCCATAAAAGGACTTTAGGGATGAGGATATCCCGAGGCCAGTCACTGGGGACAGAGCCCTTTTCAGAAACAGCAGGTAATTACATGTATGGGGTTGGCAGGCAAAGAAAGTAGAGAAGGTAATTATGAATAAGAGCCTTGGGGAATTCAAATCAGTGGAGGAAGGATGGACTTGTTAATAAGTGGTGTGGGTTTAACTGAAGGGCCACATGAAAAAAGATAAAATTGAAATCATTTTTCATACTGAATAATAACCATTTGTCTCTCTGACTGGGGTCATGAGCTCCTCAAGGACAGTGTCAGAAAAACTTAAATCTGGTTCCATTGAACTTTTCCCTACAAAAAATGAAACCATAATATAGGTCTCAATGGAGTGGTAAAAATCTTCCTTCAAGGAAAAGATTAAGACATTCTGCTGTTGGCATTTACTCTAGCTTCTAGCTCTCACTGCCAGTTTACAGGAAATATAGGAGATAAAGGAGTCTGTTCAGTGACAGATACCACAGGGTACAATCAACAAAATCTAGAATGTGGTTAATTCAGATTTGTTTTGCTGCTTCATGGGCGGTTTTCTTTAACAAATAAATGCCCCACCCTACTCCCCAAAGGAAGTCAGAGCACCTTTAGATTAAAAGAGACTTGAAGGGCAGACATAATTAATCAAATGCAATATGTGGGTCTTATTTGTACCCAGTTTAAAAAAAATAAAAACTTTAAAAAACAATTTTTTAAACAAATGAAGAAATTCAAACCCTGTGAGGATATTGGATAATTTTAAAGAAGTATTAATTTTATTAAGTGTAAAAATGGAAATTTGTTTATGTTAAGAAGAGGAAGCTTTATCTCTTAAAGACTGAACCATTTACAGAGGAAATGGTCCAATCTTTGGTATTTACTTTATAATAACCCAATAGGGTCTGACCCATTTGACTCAGTGGAGAGAGCATCGGCCTACAGACTGAGGGGTCCCAGGTCCGGTTCTGGTCAAAGGCATGTACCTTGGTTGCAGACACATCCCCAGTGGGAGGTATGCAGGAGGCACGGATCAGTATTTCTCTCTCATCAATGTTTCTGACTCTCTATCCCTCTCCCTTCCTCTCTGTAAAAATCAATAAAATATATTTTAAAAATAAAATAAAATAATCCAGTAGGAGTGTGCGGGGGAAATAGATGGTATAAATGAAACAAAACGGTACATTTGTTAATAATTATTAAAGCTAGGTGGTAAGTACATGAAGATGTATTAAACTACTAGAGGCCCAGTGCACAAAATTCGTGCACCGTGAGTGGGACCCCCTCAGCCCAGCCTGCACCCTCTCCAATCCAGAATTCCTCTCACAATCTGGGACCACTGGCTCCTAACTGCTCACCTGCCTGCCTGCCTGATCATACTTAACTGCCCCCTGCTGCTGGCCTGGTCACCCCCAACTGCCCTCCCTGCAAGCATAGTCACCCCAACTGTCCCCCCCCCCACCGGCCTGGTTGCCCCCAACTTTCCCCCCACACACACTGGTCTGAATACCCTTTAGTGCCCCCCCACAGGCCTAGTTGCCCCTTACTCTCCCCCTCCCACCAACCTGGTTGCCCTTCACTGTCCCCCTCCGTGCCGGTCTGGTTGCCCCTCCTCCCCCCGTGGGCCTGGTAGCCCCATGCAGCCTGCTGCTCAGTCATTTGGTCACCCCTTTCTGCCTCCCTCCCCCCTGCCAGCTTGGTCACCCCTAACTGCCCCTCTGCTGGCCTGGTCACCCCTTACTGCCCCCACCCTGGGCTGTTCACCCTAACTCCCCCTCTCCCCCTCCTCCCCTGCTGGCCTGGTTGCCCCTTAATGCCTCCCCTGCCAGCCTGGTTGCCCCACACAGCTTGCTGCTTAGTCATTTGGTCATCCCACACTAACCCCCTGCTGGCCTGGTTGCCCCATGCAGCCTGCTATTTGGTCATTTGATCATCCCTCACTAACCCCCTTGCCAGCCTGGTTGCTCCACACAGCCTACTGCTCAGTCATTTGGTCGTCCTTCACTAACCCCCTGCCAGCCTGGTTGCCCCACATAGCCTGTTTGGTCATCCATTTGGATGCAATGGTTACTTAGCCTTTTATATATATAGACTAGAGGCCTGGTGCATAAAAATTCATGCACTGGAAGGGGGGTCCCTCAGCCTGACCTGCCCCCTCTCACAGTCTGGGAGCCCTTAGGGGTGGGAGGTGACCTGGGGATCAGGAGAAGGCGATGCCCCTTCACACCTCTACTGCCACCACTGCCAGAGGCACAAGCCTCAGTCGGCCCTGGTTACCTGAGCCTTGGGCGATCCTGGGAAGCTGGGCAGCCACCATCAGAGGCTTGCCTGCATCTCAGGCTGGCCCTGGGTGACTGGGATACTGAGGAAACTGGGGGACTCCAGAGACAGGTTGCAGAGCCCAGCTTTGCTGTGCATCTGCCACCCTTGTAGGGCTAAGGAGACTGGGCGCCACCATCTTGTGGCTGTGGGCACCACCATCTTTGAAGACATGGCTGTCAGTTAGCATATTCCTCCTTACTGGCTGTGGGTGCCACCATCTTTGCGGGCAGGACAGCAATTAGCATATTCCCTCCTTATTGGCTGTGGGCATCGCCATCTTTGCGATGGTTTGAGAGTCAATTAGTATATTCCCTCTTTATTAGATAGGACGAGTGACCCAGTGCACAAAATTCATGCACATTAAAAGGGGATTCATTAGAGGAAATAATTTAATACAGTGGTACCTCAAGATACGAGTGCCCTAACATACGAGATTTTTGAGATACAAGCCATCGAGCAAGCGATTTTTGCTTTGAAATACGAGCAACATTTGAGATAGGAGTACTCGTACGGATCGGCCGGCTGCACACGACCCACCAGTTTACCTCAACTAGAGTGTCTCATAGTTTCCCAAGCCTCAAGGTTACGGAACGAATTAAACTTGTATCTCGAGGTACCACTGTATTGTTATTTGCCCTTTCTCTATAATAGAAGTGTCAGAGATGAAAGAAAATTAGTAAAATATATATGAAAACCTTCCTCCTGTCAGAGTCTAGGGCATATCACAGGACCCAGAGTCAAGTCCCCACCCACATGCACCTCAAAATTGCATGATACCCAGACCTGGCCTCCTTCCCCACATTGGGCTAGATCTAGACCCGGCCAGTTGTACCCTTGTCAAGCCCTGCCAGGCAGGGGACATAGCCTCAGATCCCCTGGCCAGGCACCAGGACAGGGGACGTGGCCTGAGGTCCCCTAGCCCAGATCAGGGTGGAGGACGTGCCTTGAGGTCCTCCATCAAGCCCCTCCCAGTGTGGGTGTGTGGCCTCAGGTCCCCTGGCCTGGCACCAGGGTGGGGGACACAGCCTGAGGTCCCCTGTCAAGCCCTGCCTGGTGGGTCTGGGGGGGGGTGCAGCCTGAGGTTCCCTGACCCAGTACTGGGCATGCATGTTGAGGCCCCCCATCAAGCCCCGTTGGGTGGGGAGCATAGCCTGAGGTACCCTGTCAAGTCCTGCCAGGCAGGGGGCACAGCCTTAGGTCCCCTGGCCCAGGCGAGGGCCGTGGCCTGAAGTCCCCTGTCAAGCCCCATCTGGTGGGGAGCACGGTCTGAGGTCACCTGGCCTGGCATTGGGGTGGGGGGAGCAGCCTGAGGTTTCTTAGCCCAGCACTAGTACGGGAAGCACACCTTGAGGTCCCCCATCAAGCCCCGCTGGGTTGGGGGTGTAGTCTGAGGTCCACTGTCAAGCCCCACAGGGGCGGGGGAGGGTGTAGCTTCAGGTCCCTGCTGATTGCTCGTTAAAGCTCCTTAAGGGAACTTGGCCTCAGCTGTGGGTACAGCCATCTTTGTGATGGAGTGATGGTCAATTAGCATATTCCCTCTTTATTAGATAGAATTCTTGTTATTTTAAGGTAAATTTAAAAATTCCCAGAGCCAATAAAGGCTTTTTCAGCAGGAGAATGCCAAGATGAAACTGGCATCTGAAGAAGTGTACCCCTGGGAATAAGAAGGGTGCTGTTGGGAGGCTCATAGTTCAAAGACTGAACTGCGCCATTGGGAGTGGAGGGAAGGGTCTGGACCCAGACAGTGTGAAAGAAGACCTGAAGAACTGGAGAATGTTAAAGAAATGAGATCAAGGATGACTCTCAGGCTTAGATGGCTGCATGATGGGACCATTCATCAAGCACAGGAATTCAGAAGAGATTAAAGTTAGGGGTGAAGGGAGTGATAAGTCAATTCCTGACTGGTTGCCTTTGAGGTGCCTGTGGAACATCCAGAGCTTAGGAAAGAGGCCTGCACTGGAGATGGGTTTTGGCAATTACCAGCTGCAACACAATTTCCATGGAAACATGAAAAGTGTAGGCACAAGAAAATGCTCCCATCATGTGCAAGCATTATCAAATTAATAAATTACTCTTAGACTGTTTTAACAGGAAAACATCAAAGTGGCTTAACCCAGGAAAAGAATATAAGTGAACCAAATACTAGTATATGATATCCATGCTATTCTGTTTCTCTTAATTTCCATGTTGAACATGTGATAGATCATCAAGGTTTAACTGCAGGATTTCCTTATTTTTTTGTATTTTCCCTAATAAATGAGTTTTCAAGAGAACACTATGTCTTTAATACATGGGGAGGGAGCCTCATGTGAAAGATCAAATTTTATCTTTTCATTTTTACCTTGCCTTCTATTTTGCTCCTTCCATGTTGTCTATGGTATTGTAAAACCTGAAGGAAAATGCCCAAACCATCTAGGTCTAGGGCCATACTTAAATTTCCTGTCTTTAAAACAGCCATGACATTGTTAAATCCTTGGGTTTGACATGTGTATCTGGAAGGAGCCACAGTGCCACTGATACAAAAAAAGCAGTTTGTGTCTGAAATTGATTTATGCCTTTAGAGCAGGACAAAGAGAAGAAAACTCAGCCCCTATGGTATCTGTTGCTGGGGGAAGCTCAGGCTATCTGCCAGAGTCGAATAAAGCATAACAACAACATTTGGTTTGAAGCACAGAATGATTTTCCAAAGTGAAAATAAAGCTTGTCTACAATTGAGGCTCTTATAAGTATATATATATATATACTAGAGACCTGGTGCACTAAATTTGTGCATGGGTGGGGAGTGGGGAGCTCCCTCAGCCTGACCTGCACCCTCTCCAATCCGGGATCTCTGGATCCTAACTATTCATCTGCTTGCCTGTCCTAACCACTCTGCCTGCTTGCCTGATGCCCCTAACTGCCCTCTGCTGCTGACCTGGTCACCCCTAACTGCCCTTCCCTGTCAGCCTGGTCACCCTTATTATTTTTTTTTTTTTAAGAAATGGCCTCTCTTTTTTTTTTAAATATATTTTATTGATTTTTTACAGAGAGGAAGGGAGAGAGATAGAAAGTCAGAAACATCATGAGAGAGAGACATCGATCAGCCACCTCCTGCACACCCCACAGTGGAGATGTGCCCGCAAGCAAGGTACATGCCCCCAACCGGAATCGAACCTGGGACCTTTCAGTCCACAAGCCGACACTCTGTCCACTGAGCCAAACCGGTCTTGGCACTTTTTTTTTTTTATCTTATCCCCTACACACAATTGTATTTGACTTCCTCATTGGCTTCTCCCTCTCACACAATTTTTCTCTTTCCTTTATGTAACACTTTTTCCTACTGACTCATCATTTATAAACTTTTCTTTCCTCCTTATTTCCTATTTCTGTTCCATCATCCTTCTTCCCATCTTTCTCTTCCCTCCCTCCCCACATTCCTCCTTTTCTTTATCTTTATCCCTTCACTCCCTCCCCTTTCCCTTCCTTCCCACCTTAATTTTTTTCTTTCTCTCTCATCCTACCTTTCCCATAGATTCTTCTCTACTTAATTCCACTGTTTTAGTATCTATCTACCTGCCTAATTATTCACTATCATTTATATTTTTTCTTTTCTGACTTCTACTTTTAAATCTGTCCCCAGCATACAACTATACTTAATTTTCATTATAGTTCTTACAGTTCCCTCATACATCCTCTTTCCTTCTTTAACTCTGCTCTCTACTGACTCCTTTATAAGTTCTTCCCTCCTCCCTTCTTAAAGCTTCTGTTGGGGGGAAAAGTGGGTGTTAACCCTCAGCCCAGGGCTCAGCCCCAGCCAGGTGTTCACCAGGCCCCTTCCCTGGCCTCCCCGCGGCCATCCTGCTCCCATTCCCTGCCCAGGACACCTGGCCCAAGGAGGGTAGCTGAGGCCCGTGCAGCCCAGGCACTGCTGCTACTGCAAAGCAGGAGCACCTCTGTCCAGAAGGCCTTGGACCGTCCACCACTCCATCCCGGACCTGTGGGCCTCTCCCTACCAACAGCTCGCACCGAGGACCACCGCCCTCCTTCCACAACCCACCCCACCAAGGTCTTCACCCCCTCCCACATACAACCCCACATTTCCTTCCCTTTTCCGTTCCTTCATCTTTTTCTTGTTCCCTTTATGTATTTCTGTTTCTCATCTCAGCCTGTCTGCATGCAGGCCTGCCTTCCTCTCCCTCTCATTTCTTATCCTCTCATATTTTATCCTATCCTATCCCTGGCCTTGCAGAAGCCTGAGCAGAGGGCAGGGATGCAACCTGCTGATCTGGTCATGACATGACGTTGTAATGGATAATTTGCATATTTCTTTATTAAATTTGTCTTTAGCATTTATATTCAAACTAGTGGCCCAGAGGGGGGATGTTCCTCAGCTCACGCTGCACCCTCTCCAATCTGGGACCCTTTGCTGGTCTGCTCACTCCAAACTGCAACCTCCTACTGTCTGCTATCCTGATCACCTCCAACTGACCCCCACTGATGGCCTGCTCACTCCCATCTGGCCCCCCTGCTGGTCTGCTTACCCCCAACAGTCCCTGCCCCCTACGAACCTGATCACCCACAACTGCTCTCCCCTCTTGGCCTCTAATAGCCTCTACCTCAGCCCTGCCCCCATGGCTTTGTCCAGAGGAACGTCCGGAAGGTCTCCCAGTCTAATTAGCATGTTACCCTTTTATTAGTATAGATAAGAAATAAAATACATTAATACCTTTGTTTTCTTTTTCTGTTCTGAGCTTATAATCAAAATCTTGTGTTGACAACCCAGTTCTAACTCCTCAGCCTGCCATGGGAAGGCTCCATAATTTGGGTTCACCCCAAACCACTAAAATCAGAATGTTGTTTTTAAAAAGGCATTAGTTCTTTAAAAAAGAAATTCACATAAGAACTGCAATCAAGGTTGAGACCCTGTTGGTTACAATGTGAGTGAGGAAAAGACAGCTGAGGCATTTGGACTATCTATGGTCAGAAGTAAATGTGAAATATTAAAGTTTTCAGGTCTTCAGGGGCAGCAATGATGCATGTACCTGTGTGTGCCTCTGTGTGTCTGTGTGTGGGGGATGTACATCACCTCTCTCTACCCTGCTCACAGGTCAACGCTGTGCGGGTGCATGTGAACAGCTCTTCCGAGAACCTTGACTACCCGGTCCTGGTCGTGGTGCGTCAGCAGAAAGAGGTGCTCTCCTGGCAGGTTCCACTGCCCTTCCAAGGACTGTAAGTGGGTCTTTTCCCAGACAACTCACAACATCGCATTCTTTCAATGGCCCAAATCTTAATTAGTCTTTGTCCTAGTGAAATGAGAAATCTGACATTTGGAATGTTGACATGTGATGCATGCTCAGTGCAAATGCTAGTCATGGTACATAGTCTACATGTTCAGCTCTGCTCAATATCTATCCCCTTTGAAGTTCACATGAGAACTTTGCCCAGATTTGTAGCACCTTGAAGAACTTTTACCATTGTAATTTTATTCAGAATCAAAAAATGTTCTGTAGCTCTTGATTGGTTAGTGGGTCACCCGTTGAAGACAGGGCCAGGCCTAGAAGTCAACCTAAATGAGTGACACTTCTTCCATTCTTCAAAATGCCCACTGAGTCTGCCATCTTCGTTTTATAATATGCATTGAGAATGACTAGGTGATAGGTGCTGGAGATATAACAGTGAGAAAAAGGTCCTAACAAAGTGTCTGCTCTCAGGGAATTTATATATTTACAGGGAAACTACACAAGGCATTATAAGACTGTAAGAAAAAAAACCAGAAGGCATTCAGACATGGATATAGAGTATGAGTTAAATTGACTTTAAACTTGGAAGAATTTGAGAATTAAAATACTGATTTGGACTCTGGGACTTTATGTTCCATTTAGCAAAAGCTTGAAGAATAAAAAAATGTAGTCACCTGATTGTTTTATCAGGACAGTTTCTCTTTTACCATGTGATATTTTTCCTCTTTGAATTAGAAGGATGGATTAGTATAATGTAGACACTGCCTAAGTGAACATGTCAGCACTAAACAGACTTCACATCCCTGTTACTATGTCACAGAGCCCTACACCAAAAACACTGCTTCTAATATCACTATCAGTAGGTCCAGTCTGACATTTAAAGTATAAGGGCTTGAAAACAAATTTAGAGAGAAGTAAATCGCAATAAGCTTCTTTCTCAGCTTGTTCATTAAGTCTCTCTCTCTCTCTCTCTCTCTCTCTCTCTCTCTCTCTTTCTCTCTCTCTCTCTCTCTCTCTGCTTCTCCCTCCCTCCTTCTCTCTCTCCCTCCCTCCCTCCCTCCCTCCTTTCCTCTCTCTCATATTCCGGCTGATCTTTCCTTCCATTGGCTGCTACAGATACCAGAGAACCTACAACTACCAGGAAGTGAGCCGCACCTTATGTCCCTCAGAAGCAACCAATGAAACAGGACCGCTGGAGCAACTGATATTTGTAGATATAGCATCCATGGCACCCTTAGGTGCCCAGTACAAACTGCTGGTTACCAAGATCAAGCACTTCCAGCTACAGTAAGCAGGACTCCTGGGGCCTTTCTCTGTTCACTCGTCTGTTCTTTCTGTGCATGTTCATGCTCAACCCAGCTTCCCTCCTTACAGCTTAGCACTCCAGAAGAACATTTTCTACTGGGCATATTGTCTTAGCACCTTCTGGCCTTTCCTGCTCACAGATGGGTAGCAGGGCCTTCTATGTTCTGTGCAATAAAGTGGGAGTGAGAGACTAGTGCGGAGAGGAAGGGTGTTGACCTAGGTGTCTGTTCTCAGGGTCTGGGTGAGGGCCCTGTCCTCTCTGCAGTCCAAGCAGGCATCATTGGTGGCCGGGTATTTTGTATTACTCTCCTGAAGGAAGTTTTGTTTTTGTTTTTGTTTTAAGAAAGACTTTAAGTAATTTTCTTCTATCCTTGTTGCTATTCCAGTTTTCTCTTCCCATGTTAAGAATGTGCATAGTTAGAAAATAATATGTTATGTGGCTTTGTTCTTTGTGCAAAAACTAATGACTATTTCTTCCTTCTCCTTGGGCTTTCATTCTTTGTGACAAAATCAGTTGTGATACAACAGCTCAAATTGTTTATATACAAATCTGTGTGAAAATTTAAACAAAAAGGCTAAGGCTGAGGCCAGAAACTTCAGGGACTTTTTTGCACTATCTTACTCTAAGCTCAAGGCTTTGTAAGGGCTCAAACCATTTTCTCCTCTGTCAGTGTTTTATATATATAATAGAGGCCTGGTGCACAAAATTTGTGCACTTGGTGGGGAAGGGGGGTGCAGTCCCCTCAGCCCAGCCTGTCCCTCTCACAGTCTGGGAGGCCTTGGACATCCTTAGTGCTGCTGTGGAGGCAGGAGAAGCTCCCACCACCACTGCTGCACTCCCCAGCCATGAGCCCAGCTTCTTGATGAGTGGCGCTCACCCTGTGGGAGCACATTGACCACGAGGGGGCAACTCCTGCTTTGAGCGTCTGTCCCCCACACCCCTCCACCCCCCGGTGGTCAGTGCACATCATAGCGACTGGTCATTTCACCATTTGGTTGCTTTGCATATTAGCCATTGGCAAGCTATGGCTCACAGGCTGGCCACTGGTTTTGTAAATAAAGTTTTATTAGCACACAGCCCTACCCATTCATTTACATATTGTCTATGACTGCTTTTAGGCTATATTGGCAAAGCTGAGTTGTGAGTAGTTTGCACAAAGACATTATGGCCTGCAAACCTAGAATATTTACTCTCTGGTCCTTTAAGAAAGTTTGCGAACTCCTAATATAAAAGAGAAGACACATGATTAACAAATTTTGAATTAAACAATTCATTTAGAAAACTGCATTCCAAAATGATAGAATAGCTAACCTTTTCAAGTACATGTGCAACATTTACCAAATTTTCCAGGTTTAATGCATATCTTGATAAATTTCAAAGGACTGAAATCCTTCATATAGAATTGAAATAGAAGTAAACCACAAAGTGGCAGAGAAAATTACAAATGTTTGGAAATTAAGTAATCTATATCTAAATAATTTATGAGTCAAAGAAGAAATCATAATGAAAATTAGAAAATATTTTAACAGATAATAATGAAAATATGACAGATTTAAACTTCTGGGATGCAACTAATCACTGCTTAAGGAAAATGTATAGCTTCAAAAGTATATGTTAGAAAAAAAGAATGGCTGAAAACCAGTGTGTTAATATCCATTTCACAAAAGTGGAAAAAGAACTGAAAATTAAACTCAAAGAAAATAAAAGGGAGTAATAAAATAAAAGCATATAAAAAATGAAATAGAAAACAAATCGACAATGGCCAAAATGAACCAAACCACAAGTCAATTATTTGAAATGACTAGTATTTTTTATACCTTTTTTTAGAAATAAAAGTGGCAGGCACCATTGAGGGGAAAACAGGCAAAAGATTTTAACAGATACTTTACCAAAGAAGCTATTCAAATGGTCCTAAAACACAACCTCACTAGCTATCAGCAATTCAAATTAAAATAACAAGATTTTACTAAACTACAAATTGCTCTAATTTGAAAGGTTTGACAATGCAGTTCCACCCCTAGTAATATACCTAACTCCTAGATATATGATTGTGGTATTCATTTAATAGAATACTACACAACAATAAAAATGAACTAACTATTAGCATACTCAACAACAGGGGAAAATCTCACAAGCACAATGTTAAGCTAAAGAAGCCAGACAAAAGGGATCAATACTGTGTGATTCCTTTAATATAAAGTGTAAAAACAGACAAAACTATTTTGTAATTTAGACGTTAGGGGAGTGGTATCTTTAGCAAGGAAAGAGGAAGTGCATGGTATGTATGCCTGGTGAGAGTTCATTCAGATATATGTTTATGACTAGTGTACTTTTCTATGAATGTTATACTTCAATACATTTTTTTAATCCAGAATATTTAAACAAAGTATGCACTACTTTTTGGCAGCTTGTTTTCTGTTAGAATATTTTGTGCTACTTTAAAGTGCTCCTTAAATTTTTGAAGTCAATTTATAAAGAAGTCTGAAGCCAACAAAGGCACTAGTAGGAATCAAATGTTTATCTTGGCCTCCTCTACACCCCATGATGGTGTGTATGCATAAAGACAGATGGACACGTGGATGAATGAATGGTTAGAAAGATGGAGAACTAGTCATGGCATTTTTCCAAGTCCTCCATTAATTTTGGCATAGGGAAAGAGGACATAGTAATTCAAGAGCAAAAAACCAACCTGCCTCCCACTCCCCACCCACAAAAAAGACAGGAAAAGATTTTCTGGTAGATAAGGTCCATCGAGATCAATTAAATCAGAGTCTCCAGCAGGAAGGTGTGCACCTTAGTACATAGTTTCTTAGTTTCCTAGGTGACTCAAATGTGCAGCTGGAAGTGAGAACCACTACCTTTAAGCAGTTTCTAATTATTGTACTTATGTTTGATTGTTTTAATAATTAAATCTATTTATGATATTAAATAACATGAGAATTCATGGTTATACATTTGAAGAAGGTGCCAGCACATCACTTGGACAGAGTGCGGTTCCAGCTTTCTTACTAATTGGTTTCTGTGTCTTTGATCTGTCACTGTCACCTGGTGGCAGTGTACTGAAATTCTAGGGCTGGTTTTCTCTGAGATTCATTAGATCCTTTGGAGAACTGAATTCTGTGCAACTGAAGTCATAAGGTGGCAACTTTGTACAGGTGCTAATGAATTATATGCATGCTGGCAAAACTGCACATTTGTTCCCTCACATTGTTTTCTGTTTCCACCTCTTTTAATGGGACTTGGCATCAGGAATCAGATGTTCAAAGCCTTTCAAAATACACAGAGTTACTAGGACTTTTTACGAGAATAAGATAAGCCTAGAAAGAGATGGTAACTGAGATATAGGAGTCTCTTCTCCCTGGCTCTGGTTTGTTCCCCACAAACCGTGCTGATGACCCAGAAAACTAGAAAATAATGGCAAAGGGCAAGAGCTGAGGGTTGTGGTGAGGTTTGAACTGTAGGTACTGAGAGAACTAGTAAAGAATTAACTAAAAATTTCTAACATTGCAGTTTCTGTCGTATGTTTTGACTGTCGGAGTAGAAGGTACGTAAAACACATTCCAGGATTTTTTTTTTTCTAGAACCATATTTTTTTTTAAATATATTTCATTGATTTTTTACAGAGAGGAAGGGAGAGGGATAGAAAGTCAGAAACATCGATGAGAGATATCGATCAGCCGCCTCCTGCACGCCCCCTACTGGAGTTGTGCCCTCAAGCAAGGTACATGCCCCCGACCGGAATCAAACCTGGGACCTTTCAGTCCACAGGCCGACGCTCTACCCACTGAGCCAAACCGGTCTCGGCTAGAACCATAATTTTTAATGGGAGGACTTTGGAGACTCTAATCTATTCATTTCATTTTTACAGATGAGCAAAGTGATGCCCAGAGAGTTTAAGTGACTTGTCCAAACTCACCCACTAGGAAAGACAAAATCAATACTAGATTCTAGTTCTGAGTTCTTCCCACTATAACTTTCTATTTCTACTTTCTGTTTAGAACTATTCTTACACTTTTTATGTTGCCCTAAATATGCTTCTCAAGTCCCTGAAACATTCATTTATTTAAATCCAGCTTTAAAATAAAATTCTGCCTTAAACCATTACTCCCTGCCATCTAACTCTCCCCCACCAACCTCCACACACACATATACACAGCTTTGCCACCACTCATTTTCCCAACTCTAGTGCCCTGGCAAGCTGCTTAATGTGAAGTTGCAGACAAGGGATGGAAGGAGGCTGTAGGAGCAGGCAGGCACCTGATCATGCAGTAGGAGGAGCTTAGAAGGGGCGTTGAGAAATTTAGGCAGTTGTCTAAATTGTGACAGTTGTGTAGAGAATGGATTTGAAGAGAACAAACTGGATGCAGAAAAATTACAACACTGATGAGGTGGTCAATATAAATCAATTATAAGGCGATAAACTGAAGAATTTGGAAGTAACATTGACAATACTTAATTTGATATGAAGGGGAAGGGGACTGGGAGAGTCAAAGATGACTTTCTAAATTGTAGATGGTGGCATCACTAAAAGAAAATGAGTATTTTGAATAGGGAAAGAAGAGATGATAAGTTCACTTTGGTGCATGTTAAACTTAAAGTAGAGTGTTGGTATATACCATCATGATGCTCAGGAGAGAGATCTGAGTTACAGAGAGCAGACTAAGTAGAAGCATTTCAGAAAGGCTGGTCCATACGATGCCTAAGGAGAAGTTACAGGAGAAAGGATTGGAAAAACAGGCAGTACCCAGTCCTTTGTGTTTGAGATCCTGTGAAAAGCACTAGGGAGTTTAGACTTCAGCTTCCAGGTTATGGAAACCACTATAAGATTTTAAATAGCAGAATAACATGAATAGATTAGATTTTAGAAATGATCTTAGTGTCAATGTGGAAGGTGAACTCATGAAAGGAAAGGGTAAGGGCAAATAGGATAATGAAGTTATTTGAATAGAGAAGAATAAAAATGGTGGAGACTGGGGAGAAACCAAGATGGCGGCACCCAAACACCTAAACTGCTGCCTCAAACAACTACTGCAAAACTGCAACCAAAAGACAAAACGGACATCATCCAAAACCAAAGGAAGGCTGGCTGAGTGGAAATTCTACAACTAGAAAGAAAGAGAAAAGCACACTGAGACTCAGAGGAGCTGCAGGAGGCAGAGGTACTGAGACACACACATGGGGAGGCAACTGAGTGCACAGCTGGCTTTCTCAAGCAGGAAGGAGACAAAAGCTCTGCACTGAACTCCAGTTCTGGGCAAGACTCTGGGGAACCAGAATCATTCAGGGTGAAACTGGACTGTCAGGAAAGAGAAAAGCACAATGAGACTCAGAGGAACTGCAGAGGGCAGAGGTACCCAAGAGTGCTCATGGAGAGCACTGGCAATTGAGTGCACGGCTGGCTTCCTCAAGCAGGAGAGAGACAAAAGCTCCTGACTGCACTGAACTCCAGTTCCAGACGAGACTCTGGGGACCCAGACTCATTCAAGGAGAAACTGAACTGTCTGACAGCAGGCAGAACTCAAGGACGGCTTTCTCTCACAGGTGCTTGCAGCGATTACCATGGGACACTGAGACACAGGGGCCTATTACGGCAGGGCTGGCAGGATACCAATGCTGTCTGCTCCACCCTGAGACTCCACCCCATCCAAACTGAACACAGATGCTTTTGCAAGTCTTGTCTCATAAGGGTGTCTCCAGCACAGAAGTTCTCCCAGCATAGACACAGCTGATCCTCACAGCCAATTGGCCTGGAGGTCAATTCCTCCCAGTGATACCAACAATAATCAAGATTTAACTACAACAAGACTGTGCATACAGCCCATAAAGGGGAACACCAAGAGTGTCCACCTCAGGTAACTGGAGAGGCTGAGCCACTGGGCACTATAGGACACCTAATACACAAAGCCAATCTATCAACTCATGGAATCAGTCAAAATGCAGAGACAAAGAAACAGGCCACAAATGAAAGAAGTGGAGGAAAGCAAACAATTAGATATAGAGTTCAAAACCACAGTTATAAGGTTTTTCAAGAATTTTCTAGGAAAGATGGATAACTTAGCAAAATCCTCAAAGATATAAAAAAGGACCAACTAGAAATTAAGCATAAAGTGACTGAACTTAAAAAAATATTATACAGAGATCTGCCAAAACCAGTTTGGCTCAGTGGATAGAGTGTCGGCCTGCGAACTGAAAGGTCCTAGGTTCGATTCTGGTCAAGGGCATGTACCTTGGTTGCGGGTACATCCTCAGTGGAGGACGTGCAGGAGGCTGCTGATTGATGTCTCTCTCTCATCGATGTTTCTAACTCTCTATCTCTCTCCCTTCCTCTCTGTAAAAAATCAATAAAATATATTTTTAAAAAATATATTATACAAAGATCTAACAGCAGACGAGAGGATCACAAGAATCAAGTCAAAGATTTGAAATATGAAGAAGCAAAAACACCCAACCAGAAAAGCAAAAAGAAATAAGAATCCAAAAATATGAAGATAGTATAAAGACATCTTGGACAAATTCAAGTGTACCAATATCCAAATTATGGAGGTGCCAGAAGAAGAGAGAGAGCAAGATACTGAAAACCTACTTAAAGAAATAATGACTGAAAACTTCCCCCACCTGGTGAAAGAAATAGGCTTACAAGTCCAGGAAGCACAGAGAACTCCAAACAAAAGAAATCCAAAGAGGACCACACCAAGACACATCATAATTAAAATGCCAAGACCAAACGACAAAAAGAGAATATTAAAACCAGCAAGAGAAAAACAGTTAATTACCTACAAGGGAGTACCCATACGACTGTCAGCTGATTTCTCAACAGAAACGATGCAGACCAGACGGTAGTGGCAAGAAATATTCAAAATGATGAATAGCAAGAACCTACAACCAAGATTACTCTACCCAGTAAAGCTATCATTCAGAATTGAAGGGCATATAAAGAGCTTCACAGATAAGAAAAAGCTAAAGGAGTTCATCACCACCAAACCAGTATTATATGAAATGCTAGGCTGTTGGCCTCATCGTGTAATGGTTAGCATTCTGGAGTTTGAAATGCTGAAAGGTATTCTTTAAGAAGAGGAAGAAGAAGAAAAAGATAAAGATAAAAATTATGAACAACAAATACATATCTATCAACAAGTGAATCTAAAAGTCAAGTGAATAAAAAAAATGTGATGAACAGAATAAACTGGTGAATATAATAGAATCAGGGGCATAGAAAGGGAGTGGACTGGCAGTTCTCAGGGGAAGAGGGGTGTGGGGGATGTGGGAAGAGAATGGACAAAATTCATACATAAGGACAGTGGGGGCGGGGAGTAAGGGCAGAGGGTGGGGTGGGAACCCTGTGAAGGGGAGCTATGGGGGAAAAAAGAAGAACAATTGTAATAATCTGAACAATAAAGATTTATTAAATTTTTAAAAAATTATAAGAGCCTTGAACATGTTATGGCAGCAGCAACATCTTAATGGGGGGAAAAGGGGGTCAAGTAAGATGCTTGGGGATAGATAATTCACAAATTCAACAAATATATGTTGCAGAATAAAAATATAGTCGACATGAGTACTTGCAGCCTTCCACCCTCAAGATCTATGTAGGGTTTTTGGGTCTTTGCTTTGAAAGAGAATTTTTAGTGAGATAGCCAAGCTACCATCCTGTGAGAAGTAGATTTTTGTTGTTGTTGTTACATAAATTAACCCATTTATTATAGGCTCACAATGTTTCAAACTGTGGAGTCTCTATTTGTCTTTTAATTCCTTCAGCCTTCTGATGGCTGACTTTACTGTGATAGCAGAAGTGGGGTTGTAGGTCCAGGCATCACCAGCGACTATTTTCATGCAGAAACTACAGTGCCAGATCCCCACAGGTCACCTCTTCATTTTCATTTTGCCACAGAAGAAGCAAATGTACTTGGTGTGCTGGCTGATTTCAATTTTTCTTCACCATTTTTCTGAGGGAGGAGCCATATTAACTGACGAGTCCCATATTTACCTATGATTCCAACCTTCTTGGTGCATTTAGCCATGTTGCCACGAACTCCAGAAGTAGATTTATTTTTTTTTAGGAAATGAATGAGTGAAGAGGTTTTTAGACATTTTGCTCTGTGTCATGAAATGAAACTTTGATATTTTGGGATAGACTACAGTAATGATTTAAATTACTTTTCAAAATTTTTATTGTTCTTGAGTGCTATGTCCGGCAAAAACAGTGCTTTAGGAGGGAGCAGATGCATTCAGGTTACTTTACAGCAATAGAATCAGGACAACTTGGTGATCAATCTAATGGGAAGTAACTAAAAGGGAAGAATTCAAGATGACTCTAACAATGATGTTCAAAGTCTGGTGAGGTTTACTGACAAACAGACGTAGTGGATCAGGATCAGGGAAATGACAGAACATTCCATTTTGATCATGTGGAGCCCAACAGGTGGTTAGTCTTCTGTGACTGGAGCTCAGAAGATAGCCCTGGACTTGGCTGGACATGGAGACTTGAGATATACTAGCATTTTAGTTGCTTTTGTGGCAACTGAATATATATGTGCATTTTTTTTATGTCAATGAATATCCTATATAATAAAACCCTAATATGAAAATCTACCGAACAGCAGAATGACCAGTCCTATGACATGCACTGACCATCAGGGGGCAGACGCTCAATACAGGAGCTGAACCTTGGTGGTCAATGCACTCCCACAGGGGAAGCACTGCTCAGCCAGAAGCCGGGCTCACAGCTGCTAAGTGCAGCTGTGATGGTGGGAGCCTCTCCTGCCTCTGCAACAGTGCTAAGGACCCCTCAGGGGATGTCTGCAGAGGGGTCCGGACTGCAAGAGTGTGCAGGCCAGGCTGAGGGACTCCTCCATTCCCCAGTGCACGATATATATTTGTAAGAAATATATATAAATGTATGTGGCTAAGGAAAATGAGATCAAAAACAGGCTTGTAGATAACATTCTCATTTAAAGAATTATCTGAGAAACAGGAACTATCAAAAGAAGCTGAGTAGGCATAGTCAAATGTGTGAAAGATAACCCACAGAGCCCAAGGTGGGAAAATTTCAAGACCAGGAGTGGTTATCAGTGTCAAATGTCACAAGTAAAATCACTAGATTCAGCCATGAGGAGGTGACTGTTACCTTTAGCTAAGGCAACTTCAGGGGAATGGTGAGAAAGGGGTCTTGATATGTTTTAAGGCAGAAAAGGATCCTGATAGCAGTGGGAAGAGGAAAGAATGAATGAAAGATGCAAGCAAAACATTCTTTTAAGAAGCTGGTTTGTGAAGGAGAGGGAGGATATAGAATAACAACAAAGAAGGGAAATACAAGGAAAAGGAAGGAAATTTATTGGGTTGTTTTTGTTATTTATTTTGAAAATGGTTAAGACTAGAATATATTTATAAACCAAAGGGTAAAAAAGGCAAATAAAAGTGGACTTTGTAGAAGCAAAGTCCCAAAAAAGGGACTTTGAAAGAAAGTATAGAATTTAGCACATAGGTGCAAAGTCTATACTTACACTAGAGTGATGGGGTGTAGGGTTACAGTGGACGAGAGCATCAGTAGGGGAGGGTTGGGTAAACAAAGGGAGTTCATGACAGATGGCACTAAGCAGGTAACAGGAAGTGATATTTTCAAGTCCATAGTCCAAGTGAATAATAGGGTATAATTTCCTTCAATAATAAAGTAGGTGTTTATAATGCTTTCCCTGATCTGTGATAGGGGCTTGCTATCATAAAGTAGGTAATATGCTGTGAATCTCACAGTCCTCTCTGGTACTTATCTCAAAAACCACTTAGCTTTTGTTCTTACTTTTCTCTCACTTACCCTTTCTTCCCATCCCCCTTTTCTTCTGTTTGATTACTCTCTTGTATATATGTATCTTATCTTCCCCATGAGCCTCCCTCTTCTTCTTCTGTCTTACATGCATGCCCATCTCTCTTTATTTCACCTGTTCCTTTTCTCTTCCCCTCTTCCTCAAACTAGTCAAAACAAGGGAACTAAGTCAATTTTCAGTTTTTCTTATACTTATTGAATAATCATTTATTTCTTCGGTTTAAAACAAATAAAATGAAGTTTTTACACTTCTCTTTCTAAAATTAAAAGTGCATTTGAGTTGTCACTGACTTTGTTCTGTTGGTTAATGACTCTTGATAAATAAACCTCCCGCCCCTCTGTCAGAGCCTATGGGGAAGGAAGCAGAACTTTCCATGTGTAATAGACACAATGTTTATTTTGCACACACTGTTGATTCCATGAGAAAGAGAGCACTTAAGTGTGACAAATTTAAAGAAAACAATATATGTTAAATGTTTGTGTGTGTTGTACTAGTAAAGAAAAAATAAATAAGAAGAAAAAAACTCAGAAAATTTATCTAGATATCCATACATTCCATTACAACTGAAATTCAAGTGACAAGGAGGAATATAAAAACATATTTCTCTGGCCAAAAGAACTGGTTCCTTCTGGAAATGTCATGATGTGTGTTGCTAGCCAAGAAAATCAGTGACCTTTTTGTTCCCCTGCCCTGCAATGAATTGTTGCCCTGGTAACAGGAGGTGGCACTCCCCACACTATGAGGACTCTATCTAGCACACACAGTACGGTGGGTTCTCACTCCAGCAGGCCATGGCATCTCAGGAGAACATACACAACTGGACTTGACATTGACTTTGTGGCTCTTTAGGTGATTTAAGGCCACAAGCTCTCAACTATACTTCAGCAGAATTCATCCTCAACACTGAAGATTATTTCTGTTGCGTGTGGATATATAAAAATTGCATCCATTGCTAAATTCTGAGCCCAGTCTGCCAACAGCCTAAATTGTTGGTCATTACCTTTAGAAAAATGCTCAAATTTTATGACTTTTAAACAACACCTCCGAATACAAATTTCTTACTTAAGTGTTTTGGCATGCCTTTTCGAAAGGAATCTTTAACACAATTGTTTTAAACTATTTAATTTTTTATAAAAGGGAAATTAGGACTGGAGAGAAAGACTCTTTAGAGAGCACCAGGTTATGAATCTGGGGAGGGTCCTCAAAAGAAGTTCAGGTTAAAAATCCTAGAAGTTCAGGTTCAGATTCCCAGAAACACAGCCATACTGAAGGGGTGGGGGCATGCCATTCCCTCAGTGCAGACACTGAGAGTGTGGTGTGGGTTTGTATGAGTGATCTTCATGGCTAAAGATGGGGCAAAATCCCAAAAGAATGAAAGGCTAAAGCAGCCCCCTACACAACTGTATCGAGGACCGAACTTGTCTTCGTGTTTTCCAGCCTCTTGGACTGTTTCACATATGTTCATTCCAGACAGCACTCTGTGCCACAAATGTGTGCTAACTGCATGCTCCTCAGCCTCTCCTTTCCTCTGCGCTGGGCCATTGCTGTCCTTCACAGAATGAAAGAACCTAATCCAGTAAATTATTACCTGGAGAGAAAATAACTCCATTATATTATTTTGGTGCTATTTGCTATTTCCTGTCATTGACAATCTTGCCTATGAGATACTCTGAAGATTTTATAATCATGGTAGAAGCGATCCTGAAGGCAGTGCCTAACCCAAACAAAGAGGACAAAATCATGGAGGAGAATTTCAGCTGGTGTGGCAAACAATTGGGGAAGTATTTGTGGGCAGGAAGAATATACTCCTATTCCTAGGGATGGTCCATAGTGATTATCTATTAATCACATTTTTCACAAAAATGATCTTTTGCCATGGTTACATCTAAATTATTTTGAGGTGTTATCTTCATTGTTGAAAAGAACCTCAAATCTTCTTTTTCTCTCTCTTTCAGCCCACTTCTAACACCTAAACCTTGTGTTTGATTATAAAATCTTAAGAGAATCCAAAGGCAAAAGTAAACAAAGTACGTACTTGTATAGGTATGACTTCATGGGTATTTAAAGACATAAAATTGACTCCCTCCCCAATTTGATCTTTCCTGAGAGTTGAAGTTAGCAAATTTCCATACAGTTTATTTTGTAAGTTTGATGAGAACAAACTTTCCTTCACAAAGGATAAGGCTTTCCTTGCATCTGGTTTAAAATGATTTTCTTTTAAATAAATAACTTTTGCTTGCTAATTTATTATGTTTTTTCTCGTTTTCCCTTCTCCCACTTACATTTCTCAGGACAAATGTTGCCTTTCACTTCACTGCCAGCCCCTCTCAACCTCAGGTATGTGAAAAATGTCAAGGTTATGATTCTACTATTAGTGTTACTCATAGTGTTACTCTGTTAACAGGTGGAGTCAGCATGTGGTATTGTCCTGCATATTTCACAGCTTAAGATGTATTTGTATTTTGGGGATGTTATTCATGTCACTAGAACTTTGGACACAGCATTTAATGTTATCACCTGAATTGATGTGAAATGGGAGGCATGATATTTGTAGATATTCCTTGGCTCAACTTTCATTTAGCAGGTCTACTATGTGCCTACTATGTACTAAGCAATGTTAGACCGTATTGGGTGGTGGGAAGAGCAGGATGAAGAAGGGAAAGATGCTACTTCTGTCCTCGTGGACCGTTTATAATCAGAATGGGGGAAGGGAGCAGAGAAATATAAGGTCAACACTAAACGGATTTGCAAATACTTAATTCACCTGGAGTTACCATAAAATAAAACAGATTTTAATTTCTACAGTGTTGTAGATGGAATAAGTTAGTTTCTCCTACATAAAGAGAGAACAGGAATGCTGAAAAAATATAATTAGAATTAGATATTTATGTTGTGCTCTCCATTAAACTGTAATTACATATGGAATATATATATATAAATTTTCATTATTTAAACTGCTTTACTGGTGACACTTCTCGCTGCCTTTCTTTTTTTCTTTCATGGGTTCCGAAGAAGTAAAGTTTAAGCAATAGTTTAAAACAAATTTATTGAATGTGCTGATATCTATTGTACATCTTTTGTAGGCTATAATACAGTTTTTGTCATAAATGGTTATTTCGTTTTTGTCTTGTATATACTAAAACTGGGGTTAACACAGTATATGGACTCTATTGTAAATCTATGACAACCACTATGTGATGATAAATATTTAGCAACTAATTTTTAGAAGGGGAGGGGAAACACTGATTTGTAGAACTTGCCCATTTCTGTGGCATAAATACCTTCATCATGGTCAACTTCAAGATGGCAATGTGATGTCACTGAACACAGAGTTGGGGAGAGATGTGTACAATTAGCTCCACAAATCCGTATGAGCTGACTCCCACATATTTCTTGATAATTTCTCAGCCTCCACAGTGCCTACATACTGCCACCCAGTGATGGAAGAAGTCTACAGGCTCGCAGACGTCTGCCCTCAACCTTTATTGGCTAGTCAATTCATGAAATATTTGAAAGCACTAGTTGATAGGTGCTATGAGATATAGCTAGAAAGAGAGAAAAAATCTTGCAGAATGATTATAGTCTAATAGTCCTGTTCAGAGTTAGTAAATATGATATAGTGAATGCTGTAATGCACTTTGTTTGTGGATTGAAATTCAGTGATGATTATATATTATGGCTTCCTTTTCTTTTAAAGGAGCATGTAAATACTAAAGCCTACGTAGTTTGTCTATAAACTCCAAACTAGAATAAAATATACTAAGAACAAACTGATAAAGCAAAACAGAAACTCTTCGAGAACCATGTTATTAATGGTTCCCATTTTGGAATTTTATATCCACTGCAGAAAAGATTTTCCATTCCTATAAACTCACCCAAACTATTGCACATTATCAGACAACCTTCATCGTCATTTTCTGCCTCTATTCTTGTAGGCAGAAGCAGGTTACAGAAACTAGGCAGATAATCAGGATCCCAGAGGATGATTTTTGGCCTAAATTCCAGCCATGGCTTTGGGTACTTGTTATTTGCTTATTTCTGATAAAAAGTAGATTATTGCCCTAGCTAGTTTGGCTCAGTGGACAGAGTGTTGGCCTTAGGACTGAAGAGTCCCAGGTTTGATTCTAGTCATGGGTACATGCCAGGGTTATGGGCTCAATTGCCAGTAGGGGCCGTGCAAGAGGCAGCCAATTAATTATTCTCTCTCATCACTGATGTTTCTATCTCTCTTTCTCTCTCCCTTCCTCTCTGAAATCAATAAAAATATATATTTTTTAAAAAGTAGGTTATCAAGGCAAGGGTCAAAAACATAATATTAAGGTTTCTGTAGTTGTCTACTGCTTGCACAAAACCAACTCCTAATACATATATATATGTTGCTCATTATTGCTAACAGTAATCGTAGTGATGCTCTTGAGTTACCAAGGTTGGTTTCCCTAAGAACCAAGAACATCTTTTGTTAACTCTAGAGGATTCACCTTGGAAAGAGCCCTGTTTTATATGAATTTGAATCACGCTCCAAAATGAAAGTGCAAAATGAGGTGGGTTCTTAGGAGTGTTGCCAACTATTACAAGGTGTGAACAGATTTCCAAATAGCAGTGTTAATGATATTCCTTAATCTTGAGAAGGCCTGGGATTATTGAAAAACATTCTATTCTTATTGTTCTGGTTCTCAAAATAAGGTTAGTAAAGAAGATATTGGAATGCAAAATTAAGTTTTGACATGTTTTGCCTTTCCTTTAAAGTGATAAATTTATTAGAGTCCTAAAATATGGGCTTGTTTTGGTTGACTCCCTCAAAACCTTAATCACATATTTTTTGTCAAGTTTCTCAACCAGTTACCATATTTACACATATTGGGCAGAAGTTCCCTTTCTTTATTATTAATAACATCTTTAAAAGTTAGAGTTAATAATTTTTTTCAGGGGATTTATAATCTAACTAGAGGCCTGGCACACAAAATTCATGCATGGGCGGGGGCAGCAGGGGTTCCCCTCAGCCCAGCCTGTACCTTCTCCAATCTGGGATCCCTCTCACAATCCAGAACTGCTGGCTCCCAACTTCTCACCTACCTGCCTGCCTGATTGCCCCTAACTGCTTCTGCCTGCCAGCCAGCCTGCTCACCCCTTAACCACTCCCCTGACAGTTTAATCGATGCCTAACTGCTCCCCTGCCAGCGCAATTGCCCCTAACTGCCCTCCCTTGCAGGCCTGGTCACTCCTAACTGCCCTCCCCTGCTGGCTCAGTCACCCCTAACTGTCCTCCCCTGCCAGCCTAGTACCCCTAACTGCCCTCCCCTGAAGGCCTAGTTGCTCCCAACTACTCTCCCTTGCAGGCCTGGTTCCCCCAACAGTTCTTCCCTGTAGGCCTGGTCCCCCCCAATTTCCCTTCCCTGCAGTCCTGGGTCCCCCCAACTGCCCTCCCTTGCAGGCCTGGTGCCTCCCAACTGCCTTCCCCTGCTGGCCTGATCACCCACAACTGCTTTCCCCTGCTGGCCATCTTGTGGCGGCCATCTTGTGTTCACATGGGGGTGGTCATCTTTGACCACATGGGGGTGGCTATCTGGTGTGTTGGAGTGATGGTCAATTTACATATTATCTCTTTATTATATAGGATTAGGTAAACAGTATAACCTCTTTTTATTATGTTCTCTGATTCTGATAATATGTGAGAAATACTTTTTAGAGATTTCTTAGCCTGCCCTAAATTGAGAATATATATTTCAGGGACTAGATGTAAAGTTTTGTCTTTGAATCTAAATGTTCTCCCACTTTGTTCCAGCCAGAAAATAAATTCTTTAGCAAAAAACTAGGAGAAGGGTGGGTTTATTGCTAATTCTTGCCTGTAGAGAGCTGGTTAAGATTCTTGAAAAACAGCTTTACAAGGTGGAGCCTCATATTTCAAAATGAATATATGGAAGTAAATATTGTCTCATATTGCATCCCACATATCCCTAATTCAAAGGTTAAAGGGTCTTCTTTTTAAAAAGTTTTTACTGATTTGAGAGGGAGGGAGGACAGAGAGATAGCAACATCTGTAAGAGAGAAACATTGATCGGCTGCCTCCTGCATACTTCCTACTGGGGATCGAGCCACAACCCAGACATGTGCCCTGACAAACAATATTTTATGAAATGGCTACTTTTTTTTTTTTTTACTCACTGATATAGTCCTAATTTCTGGCACAGAGCTCCAAAGAGAGAAGTTGCTCAATACTTGTGAGATGAATGACTGACTGAATTCATGGAGGTTTACTGAGATGAGCATCTGAATTTTGTGCCTAATAGAGAAAAATGATCCTACTCATGTGAAAATAGTTTGAGTTCATGACTGTAAACATTTCTTAAGATTAACAAATCACGTTTCTCTTTTTCTTATTCTCAGTATTTTCTATACAAATTTCCTGAAGACGTGGACTCAGTTATCATTAAAGTTGTATCTAAATTGGCTTATCCATGTTCTGTTGTCTCTGTCCAGAATATCATGGTGAGTCTTAATAAATCATAAACCTTCCAGTGTGGAGCATTATATTATCTCAGGATAAATGAGAGAGAAGGGTGGAGGACATGTCTGTGTTTCTCCTACAAAACTGCTAAATACTAAGAACAGCATCTTGGGCAGTCAATGTATGCAGACATTGATTTGGGTCAACAGAAAATAGTTACTCCTCACCAAAATAAAAAAAGGGGGGTGAGGAGGGAATGAGGCAGGGAGAGAGGGATGATCATGACAAAGTCCAAGGAAGATGAAGTTGTGGACTACAAGAGGAAAAATAGAAACCTACCACTTGTTCTACGTTTTTAAAATGACAAAAACTGTATGATTTCACTCACACATGAAATAGAAAACCAAAAAGTAACAAACAAACTAATAAAACAAAAACAAATTCATAAGTACAGTCAACAGGAATGGGAAAGGGGATGGGGAAAAAAGTGAATTGGGTAAAGGGGTTGGGTGAAATATATGTAAAGAACTAGACTTTTGATGGTGAGCATGCAATAGAGTACACAGATAGAGTTAATAATGTTGTATACCTAAGATTTATACAATGTTATTAACCACTGTCACCTCAATAAATGTAATTTTAAAAATTTTATTGTAACTTTAGTCCCTTTCTATCTCTTCAGGTTTTAATTTAAAAAGTGAAACGGTACTAAAAACCTTAGGACAACTTTTCAGTTCTCTTTCATATAAAGAGACCTAGACTTTAGAGGATAAGAACCAAGTTTTAGGAAACTGTCATGACTGTTCTGGGGGAAAACTTTTTATGGTTTATGGCTCACTGTGTGTGTGCAGTATGTGCAGCATAACATGATATGATGTTAGTGATGATTTCCTTTTTACCCCTTGTACATTATAGTGCCCAGTGTACGATCTTGACCACAATGTGGAATTTAATGGTGTCTATCAGTCCATGACCAAGAAAGCTGCCATCACACTACAGGTGAGACATCACTCCTGTGGTCACTATTATTGATGACAGTGTGTCAATTTACTGTAGCAGCATTTAAAGGGTATGCCATTCACTATGTGCCTTGGATCTCTTTCCAATTGGTTTTAAAAAGAAAGATTGAGCCTGGACGGCATGGTTCAGTGGTTGAACATTGACCTATGAACCAGGAGGTCACAGTTTGATTCCAGGTCAGGGCACATGCCTAGGTTGAAGCTTGATCCCCAGTGTGGGACATGCAAGAGGCAGTTAATCAATGATTCTCTCTCATCACTGATGTTTCTTTCTCTCTCTCCCTTTCCCTCTGAAATCAATAAAAATATATTTTAAAAAGGAAGAAAGGGAGAGAGAGAGGGAGGAAGGGTGGGAGGAAGGGAAGAAATGAAAGAAAGAAAGAGAGAGAGAGAGAGAGAGAGAGAGAGAGAGAGAGAGAGAGAGAGAGAAGGAAGGAAATCAAAGCCAAAGCTTAGGTGATACTGGACAATGCTACAATCTTGGGAACCCATAATTCAATAGGACATACAAGTATATCTGACAGGCTGCCTAGAAAGAAAGGTAAAGGCAGAATATTTCAATCTACTCAAGGGGTGATGCAAATTTAGGGAAAAGTTATCTCATCCACTGAAAGTAATTAAATGTAAAAGAAGAAAATTTTGTATTAATAATAGTAAGCAAAAGAGGAGTTCAGTTGAGCAGAATGGACAGTCTTAAGGAATATGGAGTGATAGAGGGATAAAGGAAGACAAATATTTGGTGACAGAAGATGATTTGACTTTGGATGGTAGACATATGCCGGGAACCAATTCCAGCATGTAATAATTACAAGAGTTTCACCAAAAGGTTGGTAAAGCTTGAGCAGGTCAACAAGGGTGAGCCACATATGTAATTACCTGTTGGAATGGCTAAATGGCACTTCCCCCAAACCTGAATAGGATAATCATTTGCTGCCAGACAGCACAGGGCATTTTATTGCCTCCTGTTGGCCAAACACGTGAGCAACTGTAGGCTATTCCCCACACTGACAATGCTTCTATATATCCTTTGATACCCAAACCCAGGGTCGGCAAACCTCAGCTTGCAAGCCTCATGCAGCTCCTAACTCACAGTTTGCCGCTCTGTTGACTAATGAGTGCCAACCATTGGACTAGACTAAATGTTACCATGTAGTTGGAAGCTGTGAGGATTAGACAATTATGGCATATTGTGTGCAAAGAGGTAAAGGGTAGTATATGACAGTGGTAGGCAAACTCATTAGTCAACAGAGCGGCAAACTGCAGCCGCAGTTTGCCAACCACTGCCCTACCTTTTGAAGTGTTTATCTCCACCTCGCCTTAGGACAAATTGTATTAATAAAAGCAGGGTCCTGAGTCAAGGAAGGAGTCTTCTAACTCCTTTAGCTGAAGATCCTCTGACCCACAATGCCTTTCAAAATTATCTTTTGTCCTTGGACTTCTTGAATCTACATGTAGCCCCTTTCTCCAGAATGCTGAACCCTTTGTAAATCTGGGAAAAAGAACCCCAACAGACATACAATGCAATATATAGATCATGTATCATAGAAATGTACTCTTGAAACCTATATGGTCCTATTAACCAATGTCACCCCAAGAAATGTAATTTTAAGAACAATTAAAGGAATATGGACCATATTTATGCAGTAGTTTGCCTTTTTGACATTTGTAATCAAATTTTTATTTCAATGGTAATTGTATGTTTGGCAATAAGTTGTTACTTTTATTTTGGGCCCGTGGTTCTATCTTTGGCCATTTTCTCAGAGATACCAGAAATTTGAGGATCTTAAGAGGAAACAGAGTTGTAAAAATAGAATAGATCTTAAAAGATCATCTTCCCAACGAAGCTTCATTCATAGATAAGGAAACTGGGACACAAAGAAGCAAACTTGGAGAGAGTCAAAGCCAGGACTAACTCGGGTTTCCTGGCTTGTCTTTGCCTCCCTAAACTAAACTATTTATTTAACTGCTGACTGTATGACTTTTAGGAAAGTCATTTATCATTAGACTAGAGGCCCAAGATTCGTGCACTGGGGGAATGATCCCTCAGCCAGGCCTGTGCCCTCTCACAGTCTGGGACCCCTTGGAGGATTTCCGCCTGCCAGCTTAGGCCCAATGCCTTTGGGGATGAGGCCTAAACTGTCAGTTTGACATTCCTCTCGCAGTTGGAGGCTCTCACAGTCCATGACCCCTCGCTCCTTACCACCTACCTGCAGTGGAGGCAGGAGAGGCTCCCGCCACCACTGCTGTGCTTGCCAACTGTGAGCCTGGCTTCTGGCTGAGCAGTGCTTCCCCTGTGGGAGCACTCTGATCACCAGGGGGCAGCTTCTGCGTTGGGCATCTGCCCCCTGGTGGTCAGTGCACATCATAGCAACTGGTTGTTCCCCTGTTCAGTCTATTTGCATATTATGCTTTTATTATATAGAATTTTAAAGTAATAAAAATCTAATATAGTTAATTTTAAAATAAAGCTTATTAATTTTTAAAAAATATTAAGTATTAATTATTAAACATAGGCTATTGACATTATTTATGTGGTGCCTGTTTCTTATCATAAGAACATATCATAAGATTGTTATGTCTTACGCAGAAGAAGGATTTTCCAGGTGAGCAGTTCTTCGTAGTGTTTGTGATAAAGCCTGAAGATTATGCTTGTGGAGGATCTTTCTTCATCCGGGGTAAGAGATAGTGAGAGTATTTGGCTACTTATAAAAACTTGACCCAGGGGAATGGAAGGGAAGTCAAAAGCTTACTTTGAACCATTTCTAGTTCCCAGTAAGTGAGGGCCATTACCATTACTTGATAAGGCAGCTGAGAGATACTTGAGAATAAAATAAAAGAAAATGATAAATCTAAAAGTATTAGTGATACTACAAAAGGTCACTTAATGTATTGTATCATTTCAAAATCTTGTGCTCTCTCAGATCACATGAAGTTGGCTCTTCATTCAACAAATATTTGTTACTAGAAAGTAATGATTTGTATACAGCAGACCAAGGTCCATTTTCTAAGATTGGTTTGGTAGCCAAGAATAATTGAATCACTTATATTATTCAGTAGTGATCATTTCCATAAGGATGTGCAAGGAGAACTGAGTTCTCAATTTTGGTTACAAAAATTAAACCTTGCAAGATAGCAAAGTAGGACAATGACAATGACAGAGGTTGTGTGAGCTCTGAAGCAAATGCAAATGGTTATCCAGTTATTCAATAACTACCTTGGGAATGGAATAGGTTGTTGGAAAACACAGGTCTCCAGCAGCTGATGTGATATGTGATCAACATAGAGAGATGTTTATGGTTGAGTGTAACATGGTTCCCTTGGTATTTAGGTGAAATTTGTTCCTGTATTCTTTAATCTCTTAATTACATCACTTTATAGAGTTTTGATAATATCTAATGTTCTTTGTTAAACTACATACTCTTTGGTGACTAAATAAGAAAAAACAAGTTCTCACTAGCTAGAAAGTACAAGCCAAAATACACAGTGGCTTCCTATTTTCATAGCTGTTTTCTTTATATGTCTGTGGCATGTTGAGCCATGTGGATATCAAGTAAAGGGTCAAGCCTTCTTCATTGAGCAGAGAGGCTGAAGTCTCATTTGCCTCAATTAGTGCTATCAACTGCATCCAATTTGAATATTTAACCAGAAGGTATATTAGATGATGTGAAGGTTTGGGAATTAGGTTTTCCTCTAGTTTTGCTAAAAGGAAATTCAGAAACCAGAGTTAATTTCGGACCATTTTTGAACAACTGTTCAGATGAGAGGTGAAGAGCCTAATATATAATCCATTTTCCTTGTTCTTTTCTTTTACCAGAAAAGAAGAACCAGACCTGGAATCTACAACGAACAAAGAACCTTAAAGTGACCATTGTTCCTTCCATTAAAGGTCAGAATTGGCTCTAGGGGTCAGTGGAAGACTCCTCGTCAGGCAATAAATCATATAATTCAATGCTAATGTCATCCTTCCTGAGAAACATTATAAGAAAACTAATGTTTACCTTAGAGATAGAAGAGAATTAGAGCATTTTGTTAAATCCCTTCCAAAAAGAAAGGGAACTCATTATGAAGCTTTACACAGGAAGCCATTTGTGGATAATATCTGGGTGACCTTCAGTAGCTTTGCTACTTTAATAGAGGCATCTCAAGATTTAAGAATGAGTATGATGAAGTCAGGCTTTTGAATCTGTTCTGTCCCATGCATGGTCCTCTTTTCTCCTGACTAAAGTTGTTTCTCTTTCCTCAGAATCCGTTTTTGTGAAATCCATTCTTCTCAGCTTCCTCATCTTCTTCTCCTTCTATTTGGGATGCCTGCTGATTGCGTTTGTTCATTATATCCGGTAGGTCAACAGTTTCAAGAAATGTTAACCCCATTGCCTGACTCTACTTAGTAATTGGAGCATTAGGCTTTAGAACCATATTGACTCAGCCACTAATTGTGTGACCTTGGGCAAGTTACTTAAAGTCTCTGTATTTCAGTTTCCTCGTCTGTAAAATGAGATAATAATTAACTTCACAGAATAATATAACTGCAGTGCTTATGTCAATGTTGTGAACAGAATAAGTGCTGGTAAAGTGTTAGTTATTTTAGCAGGAGTAATTTTATCAGGAATTAGTTATTAATAGCAGGAGTAATATACTTTGATACTACATTCTTACTGGTTGTAGCATCAATTTTCCAATAAAATGTCCCTTAAGAGAGAGAAAAAATGAAGATAATTAGGCTATGATCTAATCAAGGAAATGCCCTTTCTGAGATTTTGGAGCTCCCAGTAAAATGAGCTCATCTCTCCTTACCTCCTCAGCAGGCCTGAACCTTCAGAATTCCATAGTTGTGGTCTCTGTGAAACAACTACGAAAGCATGGCAGGAGGTTTATATTAAACAAATGTTCTTTCTCCTCTCGAACGTGTAAAAAAAACAAAGCCAGCACAGAGTTTTCAGATTATTGGGCAAGCTCCCATCTGTAGAAAAACCTCATGGCTCTGACAATGATACAATCATCTCATTAATGCAGGTCTATCTCTGACTCAAAAATAACTGCTTTTGGTGATCTTTATGAAGCTTTTCAGTTAATAAACTGATATCAAAGACCCTGGGATTATCACTGGTCATATCTGGAACAATCTCAGCACCAAAACAATTAAGGAGAATAATTAATTATAAATCTTTGCAAAAAATCCATATTGAATCCATATTGATAGAGAAAGGGAGGAAGGGAGGAAGGAAGGAACTACCTAAATCCTGCAGATATACATCTAATGAAGTCAACACAGTTACTAAAACTAGTACACATTAGGGAAAGGAACTATTAACAAATACTGATAGTGTTAAGGAGGGTGTTTCTCTACAGCGCAACGCCAAAATCTGACATAAATATAGAGAGAGTGCTGGAATTGGAAAATCATTGTTTTGTGTAGATCAGGTTAAGAATCATCAATGGATACTAAAACTAGGAGAAATATCTGATGAGGATCAAGATATTTTCATGGCCTTTAAGTATAGCCCCACAAACTGCTTAGTAGTTGTAAGTAACCACACAGTAAAGAAATCAGACAATGATTGACTGGATAATCAAAATTAATATCACTGAGGAAAAGATAAACATCAAGTGCCCCCAGATGTGACATTCTGAAAAGAGCACATCACGTGCACAGTGTTCCAACTAGAAATGCATATTTTAATATAACCACAAGGAAAAATTAAACTAAAAATGACAGTCATTTTATTAAAATTTGTCATAAAAGACAAAGAAAGGCTATGAAAATGAAAATTAAGGAGATATGACAACTAAAGACAATATCTGATCTCAGACTGGATCTATTACTAGAAGAAAAATAAGCTATAAAGGACATTATTAGGTCAACTGATAAAATTTTAGTACAGACAATAGATAAGAATATATGTAACATTACTGTTAAATTTGCTGAATTTGACAACTATACAGTGATTGTGTAAGAAAATATTTTTATTTTATTTAAGCCTAAAATTTCATGACATGTAACTTACTTTCAAATGGTTCCGAAAAATAAAAAAGAATATATACCAATTTGTACATACTCAAACAGACAGACTGATAAAGCAAATGTAGTAATATACTAACAATAAGTGAATCTAGGTAAATGGTATGTGACTGTTGTATTCTTATAATAAGGTCTCCATAAATTTGAAGTTATTTTTAAATAAAAAGTTAAAAACAAAGATTCCCATTTGCTGGTATCTCCAGGAGAGATAACAGAAGAGTGTGAGGCCTCCTTAAGATGAAGCTGAGAAATGGTATTACTTCCACCTCATTCTGTGGGTCGAAACAAGTCATGAGGCCAGTCCAGATTTAAGAAATGAAGATACAGACTTCACTTTTGATTGAAGGTGTAGCCATTTTCAAAGTCTATTTTTGCCTTTTCTCACTGGATAGTGCCTGCCTCACCCCAGCTTTGTAAATTATTGAATTCCTCTAATGAAAAATTTTATCAGCTCCAAAACCTAAGACAAGCATGGATAAAGCCTGTTAATACAAATGCACAATCCAAACACATCATCTTTAATGAGGCCAAATACATAATTGCTTGCCAGTTAATACCACTAAAATTGTTTTTAAAGGGGACTTCACTAGAGCCTCAGTTGAACAGCTAGAACAGTTGGGCCAAAATTGTAACTCTCTCCTTAATGATATGTCTTTTTCATTCAACAAATATTTAGTTATCATTTCCTATGTGGCAGGACCTGTACTAGAGGTGAAAAATACAGTGGTGAACAAGATAAGCTAGAGTCATGCTCTAACAGAACTTACATGGTACAGAGAAAAACATATAAGCAAGGAGGCAAGTAATAAAATAATTTCAGCAAGAGAGAGAATAACAATTCTGGTATGACAGAGAATGATTGGATTGGGGAAGTTACTTTAGATTTAATTTATTCAGCAAGGAAAACTTCTCAAAACCAAAACTTGAACAGCAGAAAGGAGCCAACAATATGAGGATCTGGGCAGAGAATGACCCAGGTGGAGAACAAGAGCAAAACCCCTCAGGCAGGGATGAATTTGCTGTGTCTAGAGAAAAAAAAGAGATATGAAGAGGAGTTCCTCCACCAAATATACCAGGATCAGGAGTGTGCCACTTCCAGAGTCCCCATCTGAAAGAAAATAAGAGCATATTCCAAAGTACAAGGGCAATTTTCCTCCTCCTCCACTCCAGCCTCATTCAAACGGGAGGCTCACTTTGGGGAAGAGGGTAATTCACATTTAAATTTTTGGTAGACATTCTCAAATGTTATACACAAATTTTAAATAATAGCTATTGATATATAATTCACAGAACATAAAATTCACCCTTTACTATATACAATGCAGTGGTTTTTAATGTACTCACAGTTGCACAACCACCACCATCTAAGTTTCATCACTTCCAAAAAGAAGCCCTGAGTTTATTGAGATTACAAGATACAAGATCAATATACAAAAATCAATTGAATTTCTACACAACAGCAATTTACAATTCAAATGCGAAATTAAGAAATCAATAGCATCAAAATAAAATACTTAACACATTTAACTAATTAAAACTAGAAAACATCCTTGAAAGAAGTTAAAGAGGATGGAAATGGAAAGATGCCCTATGTTCATGGGTTGGAAGATTTAATATTGTTAAAATTAAGGGTCCCCAAAAGATGTCCATATCTCAATAAACAGAACCTGTGAATATGTTACTTTACAGGACAAAAGAGATTTTGCAGATGTGATAAATTATGGAGATTATCCCAGATTAACCACATGGGTATAATGTAATCACAAGGGTCCTTATACAAAAGGGAGATAAAAAGGTTAAAGGCAGAGGAGAAACCAAGATGGCAGCATTTTACAATCCTATTAGCAGTGTATCAGAGTCCCAAGTTCTCCATATTCAAAGGCTCATTCTTAAGAGATTCCAGCAGACAAATCTGCAATAAAGTCCATAGAGGACACATATAAAATGCTGAAGTTTTCTCTGCCTTAGGAGCATGTGTATGTGCTTTTTTTGCAGGTTTCAGAGAAAATCCATTGATGGAAGCTTTGGTTCCAATGATGGTAAGAAAAATCCCTGTTTCAAATCAAATAGATGTCATGAACTATATGGTAATACTCCCATTTGGCACTTCTTTTGTCTCTATAACCTTTATAATTTCCAAACCCTCCCTTGGTTCCTAACCCACAAAATACTCTAATCTCCAGCCTTTCTACAGAAAATGGAGCTCAGTGAGAACCAATAATTACTGAGATATGGAACTCATACTGAAAACTTTTACTTGGAGTGTCCCTTATAATTATCCATAAATCCATTTGTCAGCCTTTCATCCTTTTTTAAAGTAAAATCTTTCAAGGATATAAATTTTATACCTATTCCCAAGTTGATTTATGAACAACATTAAAAATGTATTGTTAACTCTAATTTAGAGTTTACTTTTCCTAAATTGAGATAGAGGTGTCGTTTTTTTATTCAAGTAACTAGAAAACTGAAATATTTGAGACTAGCAAATATCATAAGAGAAATAGCAAAAAAGAGACTAGCAAATACGAGACTAGCAAAAATCATAATTCTGAGAAATCCAGAGTAATTGATTATCCAACCATTGTAATATGCCCTTTCCTTCACTCTAAGAATTTGACCAAATATCAATTGCCTGATATTTTTATCAAAACTTTTTAAAAATCAAATGTCCTCATTTTTTAAAAATGAGATATATAACACTGTATAAGTTTCAGGTATATAACACGAGTCAATATTTGTATGTTATGTAAAAGGGTCATCACAATGAGTTCAGTTAGTACTCATTACCACACATGCACATTTTTTTCTTGTGATGAGAACTTTAAAAATCTACTCTCTCAGAAACTTTCAAATATACAATACAGTATTACTACAGTCACCATGCTGTACATTAATGACATTCTCAGGACTTACTTATTTTATAATTGGAACTTCGTACTTTTGTCTATGTCCTCATTTTTAAAAAGCTTAAATCAGCATGAGTTTTGCAGTATTCTTACGCCATTTGGCAAAGAGTACTCATTTGGAAAAGGAATGATAAGTGAGACTTGATTTTTAAGTCACAAACAGCAGATGTTTAGTTTGTGTTTTCAACACTTGATGAATCCATGGAATCTTAGACACAAATTGAGCCCTTCCCGCACACACACACAACCAGCAGGAATTTTCCCCCTGCTGCTTCTTCTGCTTCCTTTGACTTTTGTCTTCCTGTCAGCATGTCTATTTTTTCAGCCACCCAGGCAACTTTTTTAAAGAACATTCAACAGTCACTATAAGAGACTGTGAAAGGACATCTGCTTTACTGTCATTAACATGCTAACTACTACTTTCCCTTTTATTCATAAAATGTTTAGGTAAATAAGGAAGGGAAGGGAAGGGAAGGGAAGGGAAGGGAAGGGAAGGGAAGGGAAGGGAAGGGAAGGGAAGGGAAGGGAAGGGAAGGTTGAATGTGCATCAATTAGGTTTCATGTGGCTGCAAGTAACAAGAAATTCTATCTCAAACATGCCTAAACCATATGAAGCTCCTCTCCCTGGAAGTAGACCAGAAAGTTGGGCTTCAGGACTGACTGAGTCAGGTGGCTCTGGTCCTTTCCCTGCCATTTCCTTGGCTCTCCTTAGCCCTCAGTGCTGGCGGTGAGATGGGTCAGGTTTATACCCTCACTTGACAATGTACAGTGAGAAGGACTTTTCCCAGAAGCACCCAGCAATTTATTCTCATTTTATTGGCCTACAGTGAATAGTATACTTATTGGTAAACCAGTCCCTGCAATGGAACATATTTACCCACAGATCCATTAAGCCTACTTATAGAATTAGGATGAGATCATCTTTTGCTGAGACCAGGGTTTCTCAAACTCAACATTAATTGACATTATAGACCAGATAGGTCTTTGTTTGTTGGGGGCTATCCTATGTATTGCAGGAAGTTCAACATTTAACTGCATCCTTCACCTCTACCTACTAGAATGCAGCAGTACACTTCCTCCCTGTGACAACTCAAATGTCTCCAGACATTACCAAATGTCATCTTGGAGGCAAAACATTTTCTCCATCCTTGAGAATCACTGACTGAAATATACAGACTGCCAGGCACAGGTGAGGATACCTAAACAAAATCCCAGCTTAGTTAGGAAGTATGGAATAAGGAAGTTCACCACAAAGGGCTTTGAAATAGGGTAGAAATAAAGAATTTTTGTAGCAGATAGACTACAGGGAAAGATCAATGATAATACAACTCAGGTCACAGGACCACTTATGAGAGGAGACTTAAGTGATTTAAAACAAGAGCAGCCGAAACCAGTTTGGCTCAGTGGATAGAGCGTCGGCCTGGGGACTGAAAGGTCCCAGGTTCGATTCCGGTCAAGCACATGTACATTGGTTGTGGGCACATCCCCAGTAGGGGGTGTGCAGGAGGCGACTGATCGATGTCTCTCTCTCATCCGTGTTTCTGGCTTTCTATTCCTTTCCCTTCCTCTCTGTGAAAAATCAATAAAATATATCTTAAAAAATAAAATAAAATAAAAAATAAAAAAATAAAACAAGAGCAGAGAAGACAAGATCTACCCTGGAGAAAAAAACCAGTTAGTGACTTTTTTAAATATATCAAATAGAACATTGATAAGCCAGCCTCACAGAGGGACTTTATCTGGAAGCTAAAGTGAGACATTCAGGGAGGAATCTTTGAGGAGGACCAGGATTCAGAATTTCTGTCTCTCCCCACAGCCAAGATTAGTGTGACTATGGAGCTACAGGAAGTTCAGCAGAGCTCAGAGCTCCAGAAAATGTCTTGGGGGCTGGTGGCAGCTCTATTTTAGTTAGGTAACCACAGGAAGGCTGCATCTGGAGAACCTGCATTTGTTATTCTTTGACTTGTCTGAAGTTCTTTAAGTTTTATATGAAATATGTCAACATTGGCCCCAACTATCCTAAAAAGAGAAAGAACTTATTTTATACTTCATTGGATGAAAAAGGAAAGGGGACCCTAATTGAAGTGAAAATAGTGCTAGTAAAAAGCTTCTTCAATCCTTGAAGGGACAATGTATTCTCCATTCATCACTTAGGACTTAAAGCAGGGTTCTCTAGGGTCATCCCAGGAGTAGCAGGAAAAGCTCTGCGCTTTAAAAATCTTTCCTCCACTGGATCTATCAGCAGAGAAACCCATATTTCTCATCATTGTTAGTCTGTACAGAAATTCAGACACCAAATGGGAAGAGGGATAAATGAAGCATACCTCACAGGCCTGTGGGGCACTTGAGCTGTCACCACGAACCTGGGTGTAACATAAGACAAGGTCACTTTTTCAAGTGAGGAAGGTTGACAAACTTGTCAGGTTTGTACATGTAACAACCATGTGGCCAATCCAATGAACCCCTCCCTGGATAAAGCCATTATTGAGTCAGCTTCTCAGCAAAGAGCAGGTTTCAGAGGGTGTAAGTTTAGTCCGGAGACACCAAGGAGCACAGGTCATCACCAGGCTCTGAGGAAATGGGTCTCTAATTCAACTCCTGACTTGCTACTCTTCTTTTTCCAAATTTTCTTGACTTTTCTTGCTCAGATTTTCCTTTGAGAGAAATTTTATATCCCTCTACAAAAGTTAGTGGTTTCCTTCATTTTCTCCTCAGCTTTTGAAACAAAACATGAAATTAGTTGGAGTAGGTAGCCAATTGACATAAAAATGGAATTTCATGGCAGCTAGTTCACATCATTTCTGACTCCCTCTTCAACTTCCAACTTCCTGCATTCAGAAATGGAAAGAGACAGGTCAGTTATAAATATAAAGTCCCTGCAAGTTTCAAATATGCTCAGAATCAAATGACATTTTCCCTTCACACAGAGCATTTAACATAAAGAACAAGCATGCAAGCATATCTTTTTCTATGTTAGTAAAGTAGACAGATGGCAAGGGGGTTGTGCTCAGAGAAAAACACAATGGAACAAGTTTCCTCAATTAGATGAGCTCATTCACAACCTTATAAGTTTGCTTATTTTCAGCCAGAACATCTTAGTCTGTCCTATGAGCTAATATTTTTGTATTTAATTCTGCTTTCTCAATACCATAGAGATAAGTGTAAAAATGGCTTGCCTTCTAGGACTATTGATCTTACTTGAAGTTTGGAAGAAAATGCTTTGGCTTTTTATTCTAAAAAGGTTTAGACATAAGAAAAATGATCTGAAAAAAAAAGAAAAGAAAAAAAGAAAGAAAAATGACCTGGTGTTGACCAATCATATATTTAAATTATACCTATAAAAGTCCACAGAGTTCATACATTTTACGTGCTGGCAATTACATTGCACATGAAACTCTTGATGTTCTTTTATTTTAATGTTTATTAATTTTTTATACATATCTCCCCATTGCCCCCCTCCCTCCCAGGCATACCCTAACCCCCCAGTGTCTGTGATCATTGGTTATGCTTATATGCATGCATACAAGTCCTTTGATTGACCACTTATCTACCTCACCTAACTTTAATCTTTCTGCTGTAATTTCACAGTCTGTTTGATGCTTTATGTTTTTTGTCCTCCTGAGAATTATCAGTCTCTCCCTTTCTGTGCTCCTGATTCAATTGTATTCACCAGTTTATTCTGTTGATCCAATTTTTAATTCACTTAATTTTTAGATTCACTTGTTGATAGATATGTATTTGTTGTTCATAATTTTTTGGCTTTTACCTTTTTCTTCTTCCTCTTCTAAAAGAGTACCTTTCGGCATTTCATATAATACTGGTTTGGAGTTGATGAACTCCTTTAGCTTTTTCTTCTCTGTGAAGGTCTTTATCTGCCCTTCAATTCTGAATGATAGCTTTGCTGGATAGATTATTCTTGGTTGTAGGTTCTTGCTATTCATCACCTTGAATATTTCTTGCCACTCCCATCTGGCCTGCATCGTTTCTGTTGAGAAATCAGCTGACAGTCATATGGGTGCTCCCTTGTAGTCCCTTGTAGGTAATGAACTGTTTTTCTCTTGCTGCTTTTAATATTCTCTCTTTGTCTTTTGCTCTTGGTATTTTAATTCTGATGTGTCTTGGTGTGGTCCTCTTTGGATTCCTTTTATTTGGGGTTCTGTGTGCTTCCTGGACTTGTAAGTCTATTTCTTTTACCAGATGTGGGAAGTTTTCAGTCATTATTTCTTTAAATAGGTTTTCAGTATCTTGCTCTCTCTCTTCTTCTGGCACCCCCACAATTCTGATGTTGGTACGCTTGAAGCTGTCCCAGAGGCTCCTTACATTATCTTCACATTTTTGGATTCTTTTCTCTTCTTGTTTTTCCAGTTGAATGTTTTCTGCTTCTTTATATTTCAAATTTTTGACTTGATTCTTGCCATCCTCTAGTCTGCTGTTAGGACTCTGTATAATATTTTTTATTTCAGTCAGTGTCTCTAGTTAGTCCTTTTTCATCTCCTCTTGGGTCTCACTAAATTTATCCAACTTTTCTAGCATATTCTTGAAAAAACCTTATAAGCGTAGTTTTGAACTCTATATCCAGTCGTTTTTTTTTCATCCATATCTTTTGTTTGTAATCCCTTCCCTTGTCTCAGCATTTTCACTATGCCAGGGAAACTTCTGTGTTGAATTCAGCTTTATGATACCAGACTTGCAAAGCCACAGAAGCCTCTGTTGAGCTTGGGATGGGTGGAGTCTCAGGGCTTAAGGGACCGCCTTGCCTTCCACTCAGCCCTGCCCTCCAGGGCCCCTGAGTCTCACGTGACTGGGTAATCGCTGGAGCAGTCCTTGTGCGCACGCCCGCACTGCCTCTAACTGCTGCCTTTCCGGCTTCCCTGCGCACCAGGACCACACGAGTCTAGGTCCCCCGAGTTTCGCCCGAAACAGGGGCTTAGTGAAGTTAGAAGTGGCACAGTTGGGAGGGTCTGTCTCCCACCCACTCTCGAAAGCCAGCGGCACAATCAGCAGTCTGTCCTCTGTGCAGTGCCGTGCACGCCACCAGGCCTTTGATCTTTTGCGACTCCCCTAAATTTCCGTGCACCTCTCCCTTTTCACAGTCCAAACTCCCCCCGTATGAGTTTCGGCTGGATCTGGGGTTTAGTGTCGTAAGATAAGGGGTTCAATGCTGTTGGGAGTCTCCGTTTTCCTCCCACCAGAGAAAGCCAGCCAGGCACTCTGGCACTCTCTCTCTCCATGCGCGTGCCTCCGTACCTCAGCTTTTGGCAGCTCCTCTGGGTCTCCGTGAGCCCCTCTCTTTCCCTCTAGTTGTAGAACTTCCACTCAGCCAGCTTTCCTGTGGTTCTGGATGATGTCCGTTCTGTCTTTTAGTTGTAGTTTTGAAATTGTTGTATGAGGCAGCAGTGTAGGTGTTTACCTATGCCGCCATCTTGGATTCCTCCTCCCTTGATGTTCTTAATCATCACAAAACCTCTGCTGTTGGCCCAGAATGAGGTAGAGCAAAGTGCAGAAATCAGTGATACATCCAAGTCTGAACAGACCTACACAGCTGGCTTTTTCTTTTTAATGGAATTGTCACCTAAAAAAACAGTGGTTGTTTTTGTTTTCTCATTTGCTTTTATCTTAGTTTTTGTTTGTGTGTTTTTTTTCCTCTTTTGATCACACATACACAAAAACCCATTGGCTGCCACAAACCATTACAACCTCCTGCCAAAACTGGCCTCATCATTTTTCTATGTGCACTTCTACTTACTTCATCAGAGGGCTTCTCAGTAACACCAAAATGCAAAAAAAAAAAATCTGGGTTTAATTATGTTAGTGTCATTCTTCACTTACTATTTGTACATTTATTTTTTTAATTAAATCTTAAATAAGGGACAGAGGTTTGTGTTAAAAATAGGGAGCTTCCAATTGAAAAGAAAAAAAATGTGAAAGTGGTGGAGGGAAATGTAAATGGAAAAGACTGACTATAGCACCTACGGATACGATCAATACAGTGATTTTTGTGAGACTTCCCACAATGAACTAGACAGAAAGAAGGCAGGAGGGTGGCCTAGTAAGGAATCATTGGCAAGCACAGCAGCCAATCTAAAGAGCAAAGATTGTGCTTATGGTATTGGAGATGCATAGGAGCTCAACCTCCTTGTCTCTTTTGAAAGATATTCTGGAGCACCCCACCAAAATAACATGCTTACTTCCATTTATTCATATTTTGAAGGAAAACCCTTGTGCTTCTTTCAATTAAGAAAAAATTTAACTGAGATCAATATAATAAACCAATATCCATCCAATATCAGAGTGACTCTGGGTAAATTACTTAATCTCTCAGCAACTCCCCTTTGTTGTCTTTAAAATGGTGATAACAATAGTACCCACTTCATACGGTTGTTGAAAAATTAAAATTCTTGTAAAGAACTCAAAAGAGTGTCTGATGCACAATAAGCTTTCAATAACCATTGGCTAATAGTAGTATTCGTAGCACAGCAGCTGCAGCAGTAGTAATAGTAACAGAAGCGTTCGTAGGAGGAGGAGAGGTGGTGATAACAGTGTTAGTACTTGATATAGTACTAATATAGTCAATAGTAGCAGCATCAGAAACAGCAGCAGAGCTCTATGCTGTAATTATGGCCAAATTTGTCCTAGATCAAAAAGTCAGTCAAATTGTAATCACCATCTTCCCATAACACTGTTATGTGATCAAAAGATTTAATCTCTCATGAAGAGTCTGAAAGTAACCTGTTTCTATGCCTGGAAATTGGATGGAAAGTAGAGATGATACCATGCAATTATTGGTAAGTCCAAGAAAAGCCAGGGAACATCTTTCTTTAAATAATAAGAAATACATCAAGGGATCTCCAAGCCTAGGAACAATGCCAGAGAGTCTGCATCCTGCGGGCCCTGGGAACAGCCTTGCCTGCCAGGAATTCTGCCATTAGCTCCAAGTTATTGCTGTCCAGCTGTGAGCCATCAAAGTGAGGAAGGCAATTGAGTCTCCAAGGCCATCAGGTATCTCTCATCGTTTGGCTAAATATTTTGGACTTAAGATTTAATTTTTCTTTTCATGGAGAAAATAAATGGACACACAAAGTGTAAAACAAAACAAAAAATGGAAAGCCTATAAAGATGGCTTACAAAACTGAATGATTTTACTGCCCACTAGTGGAAGTGTTGTTTGAGAGCTGGATGAAGAGAGCCAACTGTGACAAATGATGAATTGTTTGAGGCTTTGGGTCCTTTTACATGTGTTACACTCTAGTATTAATGTAAACTATAAAGATCTATGTTTTCAGTGAAGAAATAGAAATATATGTGCAGTGAGGATATGAAAGAATATTCTCAGTTACGGCTTCACTGAAAAGATAATTTCCCTACAATATAGTACAAGAGACTGGCAAATTACAGACAGAAGTAATCACATCTCTCAGAAAGATTTCAGTAAGGAATCTCCACCAGCCCGGTAATATCTCAGATCTTTGGCAAAGCTCAGGAGACAGTAAAGAATCATTCTCATGCGTCTCCACAGATGAGTGTGGCTCCCAGAAACATGATGGCACTAAGTCAGAAACTGCCTAGATACCTGCTTAGATGTATTTTTTTTTTTTAGAATCTTTTTCTCTCCCTGACAACAACCACTTGGCAACAGATACTTCTCTTCTACCTCCTAAATATCCCTCAAAATAACCAACGTTCATTCATATCCTTGGTTCATGTTGCTATTACCTATTACTACAAGGAGTGCCGAAATTTCCTTTCCTATCTAGGCTTTTTCAACCCATTGTGAGGATTCTGCTAACTTCTGTAACAAGTAAACCTCCAAATGACAGTGCCTTAATCACAGGCGTTTATTTCTGACATTTGTGTTCAGTGGTGGCCTTCCTCACAAGGATTCAGCACCCATGCTCCTTTGTTCTTGTGATCTGCAGTACTGTCCAGTGAGAATCATCAGCTTTTCTCTAAAGTACCTAATAGTAAATTTGTTAAGCTTTGCCAGTCATATAGTCTCTGTCAAACTTGCTCATTGTAGCTAAAACTAGCCATAGACATGCCCAAATAGGTGTGACTATATCTCAATTAAACTTTACATATGAATACTGAAATTTTAATTTCCTAGAATTTTTACCTGTCGTAATATATTATTCTTTTTTATTGTTTCCCTCCAATAATTTAAACATTTAAAAATCATTCTTATGCCCTGACCAGTTTGGCTCAGTGAATAGAACGTCAGCCTGCTTACTGAAGGGTCCCAGGTTTGATTCCAGTCAAGGGCATGTATCTTGGTTGCGGGCACATCCCCAGCAGGTGGTGTGCAGGAGGCAGCTGATGGATGTTTCTCTCTCATCGATGTTTCTAACTCTATTCCTCTCCCTTCCTCACTGTAAAAAAATATATATATGTATGTATATATATATATATATATATATTTATGTATATACATATATATACATATATATACATATATATTTTTTTTAATCATTCTTAGTTCAAGGGCCATAGGAAAACAGGTGGCAGGCTAGATTTGACCTATAGGCCACAATTTAGTGACTCCTGTATTAGGTAAAAGAATATCAAATTTAAAATATTGTGTGCTGATCATTTAAACTACTTAGAATTGTGTTGTGTTCCTTCGTGTTAGCAACTGGACATAAAGTGTTTCCCTCTTTGCTTTGCTTTTTAACAGGCTCTGGAACTCTGGCGGTGTCACATCCCATTGCTGCCAGCACCCCGGAAGGGAGCAGCTATGGGGCAATAGGTATTTCCTACGAGTCCATTGATGGAAGTGCTTCCTAATTCTCCAACCATTAATGACTGTGAAAGCAGGCAAGGCAGTCATCACATAAGAGTATATGGACTTTATAAGATAATTGGTTGGATGATCTGGAGGATTCCTTCCAGTTCTAACTTTCTCCAGTTCTATTATTTTGTTTCTTGGATCTGCTAGCAACACTTGAGCAGAATTCCCTACAATGGTTTGCCATCAATCTCCCAAGGTCCCCATGGAGATTTTTCATACCCAGCCTGACTAGGACTTGAAAGATGTGTCAGAGTCTGATGTCAGTGAGCCCGACCTCAACAGACCAACTGTTTCATCCTCAGGTTTCAGGGGAGTAAGGGCGGTCAGAGGACTAAGGCTGAGCTGCACGTGAACATGGCTGAAGCCCCAGTCCTCCCTTTGGGCTAACTTCATAATCGAACCTGCTCACTACCACCCAGTCATGCACCTGGCAACCCCCCGAGTTCATTAAGTGGCCTGAAGGGAACAGATTCCCAAGCCCTGTCTTGTTGGAGGACTGCTTTGATGCTTCTATGCACTTTCATGATGCTTATTGGCCTATGAATGCTGCACCTCAAATGTCAGTGTAGAGCAGTGGTTCTCAACCTTCCTAAGGCCGTGACCCTTGCATACAGTTCCTCATGTGGTGGTGACACCCAACCATGAAATTTTGCTACTATTATGCATTGTGATGTAAATATCTGCATTTTCCCGATGGTCTTAGGCGACCCCTGTGAAAGGGCCGTTCAACCCCCAAAGGGGTCGCGATCCACAGGTTGAGAACCGCTGGTGTAGAGGGACTGGGATCCTGTATTCCTGCCCTATTGTTCTGTAACTTTTGAGAAGCATGTGGGCTCAGTGCAAGCGACTTATTTCTGGCTCTGCTAGAAGAGGAGCTTTTTTTATTGTTTAGACATCTGAACAGAAGAAATAAAGCGGAAGTAGGCTCAGCACATGTGTTCATCAAGCTGCACAAATTCCCATCTGCTCTGAGAAGTGTTCACGGGAACACAAGGATTCCTCTTCCTGAGAATGTTGCTTACATTATGTAATCCTAGATGCGGCATGTGGGGGATTTCCGTGTTCAAATACTTGATCCACAACCATGTAGAACTGCTGGATATGAGTGTGCTGACAAGTATACGTGGTAGATGTTATACATAACTATGTGCATGCATATATTTATATATTTATGTTCATATTTTAAATATGAAACATGAAACATAGTATATTATCTTTGCATCCAATAGTTAACAGAGCAGATGTCTTTATATCCTTAAAAATAGAAGAGGAACATTAAAAGTTTGTTGAGGAGGAATTGAGAGAAAGATCATGTGTTGTGGGTAAGGTGTTAGTTTTTACTAGGATGAGTCAGCACTGTGCTTTTCGCAGAGAATGGGCAGCTTGGATTCTTGGACTTTGGAAAGCAGATGAGCATTCTCTGTTTCAGATGAGTCAAGCTCCAGTCCCGGCAGGCAGATGTCCTCCTCTGATGGGGGGCAGCCATACCATTCAGATTCGGACAGCTCCGTGGAGGAGAGTGACTTCGACACCATGCCAGACATTGAGAGTGATAAGAACGTTATCCGGACCAAGGTACCTCTGCCTGGCTGTCCTCTCTGAAGGGCAGTTGATTACAACTTCAGCAATGCCTTTGTGTCCTTCATTTGTTTTCCTTCAGGAGAAAGTCTTATTTCCCAAAGGGCTTTTTAGATAAATTGTAACTACAGACTAGAAGCAATCCCCTAATTGGCACTTCTGTCTGGAGGAAGAAAATAAGAATAAAGAGAATAGAATATCAGGGTCTGAAGTGACAGTTTGTGGACAATAAGGGAGGGAGGGATCCAACCAGATGGAAGAACAGATTCACTGAAGGGTGTAGCTGGGAAAGAGTTTCTGGTTCTGTGCATATCATCTTTTAGGAGTAAAGTGTGCTTCTTTCTGGTGTATACTTATTATATTGTGTTTATCTAGGGAAAGTCTATGAAGGTAAATTGCATAGTTTCCATCCTACATTTCAAGAACCACACTGTGGACCTCTGGGAAATCAATTCTTGAGATATAAGACGCATTTGATTCCCAATAGATTTTCCACATCAGCCAATCCTTAATAGTCCAAGAAGAAATACTAGGATTTTTATTATGATACACTGGGATAAGCAAGATTAAAAGAAAAATCTTATTAAATAAATTTAATTACCGAGTAAGGGATTGAACTGAAATTTGTAAAGTTCTCCTTTGTATCTTATTAGGGGGGGGGAGCAAATACAGTTTTGCATTCTCTTTTTATTTGGCTTCCCAGGTATTCCTTTACCTGTCAGATCTGTCCAGGAAAGACCGGAGAATCGTCAGCAAAAAATATAAGATTTATTTTTGGTGAGTAGATGACCAAGAGGGCCATAGTTATCTTTATTAAAATGTAAAGAGTTCTTTTTTTTGCATAACTTTGTTATAGGTTTTAGTGGTTAATGAGGCACAGATATAGGTGTTTCAAGAACCCATGCCACATTCCATAGGAAAAATAAACTATAAAAGACAACCAGCCCTAAATTAATAAATACAAAGGAAAAAACAAGAATGGTAATAGATTCCCATATGTGTAGGGAGCACACTAAATTCTCTTCCAGAGGGCTAATGCAAGAGTAACATTAATGTCATTACCTTGCATGAGACATGCTAATCTGCAGCTATACCCTTCTCCTCACCAGACCTTGCTCTTGGACAAATCAGGAATTTCAGAGACTAGATGCCTAGAGCATCTCAGAGTAGCTAGAAACTATCCCAGGATAGTCAAACACACGGATGCCACCACACTTCGAGCTGAGAAGCTGAGCTGCCTGGCAGCTCCCCCGACCCCCCTCAAAATCCCAGGCTGACACTGACGAATCTTCCCATTCTTTTCTCTTCCCAGTTATTTTCCCCTTTAATTGGATACAGATATTAGAAGAAAACAAAAGACAGTGGGGACCACATGGAATTTCATAGTGGAACCTTCATTTTGGAACTAAGAGGAATCTAAGAGAGCCACATCCCTTTGTGTGATCCATTTCCCATGACTTGCATTCTGACCATGTTTCCTCTAACAACATCCTTAAGTGATAGATTCTGATTAGTAATTTGGTTCAAACAGAAGCGAGTATTATTTACACTGTTTTACAAATGACTGGAGAAACAAGAACCACATTATCAGTTTTTAATTGCTTTTTGAGTTGACTAAAGACTTATGGGGTAAAAGCATTCTTTTTTTAAAAACTTGAAGATTTTGTTGCTAATTTGGAAATAGCTATTTCCGGTTCTTTCTTCCTGCATAGGAATATCATCACTATCGCTGTGTTCTATGCACTACCTGTGATCCAGCTGGTCATTACCTACCAGACAGTAAGTGCTATCCTGAACCCAGAACCCACACAATCATACTGCAGGTAGAGAGCTTTGCTGTGACATACAGAGAAAGGTATAACTTGGAATTGGTCCAAAAATTAATTTCCCATTTGGATTCTAATTGGACTTCTCCAATGCTTCATCTTTGATCTTTAAATCTAATTCCCAATTGTTTTATCAGAGGGATACTTAAGACCTCTTGTAATATTTTGTCTACCAATCCGAAATTATTAGCTTGCACTCATTCAGTCATAGTATCTATCAATTGTGCCTATGATTTACTAGTCTGAACTCAACCGTGATAGAATAATGAGTAGAGTAAATAAGTTTCCAGATCAAAACAAAGACACCTGGTGTCTCATTTAGCCTGTGCCCTGTAAGGGGAAATACTTTTTTGTAAAAGCAAAAACAGCTTCATAAAACTAAAATATATTAAAATAAAAAGAAAGCAAAATAAAAAAACAAATAAACATAAATAATAATTAAAATAGCTTAAGAATCCCTAATACTCCTTCACAGAACCCAAGGACTCAGGTCACTTGAGTGATCTTCTCTAGGATTTATTCTCTGTGAGAAAGTCCATTTAGATTAGCATGAGGCTGAAGGTGTTTCCAGTGAAGTGGTTCTCAACTTTGTTGTGCATTAAAAACTTGGGGAACTTGTAAAAATTCCAGTGTCCAAGCTGTACTCCATAGCAATTAGGTCAGAGTCTCTTAGAGTAGAACTAGCCATCAGTATTTATTAAATGCCCAGTGATTCCAGTGTACAGTCAACTTTGAGAACCAAAGTTCTAATAATATTTAGCCAATTTCATATTAACTACATGTACTGCATTATGAGAACAAGTACTTTATGACAGGGCCCCACAGTATTAACTACATGTACTGCATTATCTGAATACCACAATTTATAATCTAAATATTCTCTGAATACTTTGGGGCCCTGTCAGAAGACATATCTATACTGTGGTCTGGGAAGATTCTTGATGATAGAGATGGTGATAAATATGGAAAACTGAACACCATATCCTCATGTCTATCTGCACTATGGTTATTTTCACAGAGGATGGGACAGCTTCATGTCCTCACGGCATTCATCTAGAAAACAGGACATACCATGGCAGTCCTAATAGGCATGTCCCAATGTTAACATCCTTTGATACTCCTTTTATTATGAGAACAAAGAAAACAAACTCAGTTGAATTTTACTTTGAGGCTGTATAATGGGGAAGATAGAATATTTCAATTCAAAGCAAGATGGTAGCATCTAAAGGAAATGTGCCTGTGCTGAGGGAAGGTGGCAGATAATGACCCAGCCTGATGACAAGGCGTGCTGGTCCACTGTGCGCCACGACAGTCTATTACTGTGAGCAGCGCTGTTTTTGTGGTTTCAGGGGACTGAGAACAAGTGCATCTCCTCTTCTCACTCTTGATTTTGCAGGTGGTAAATGTCACTGGAAACCAGGACATCTGTTATTACAACTTCCTCTGTGCTCACCCCTTGGGCGTCCTGAGGTAAGCCCAGTCCACCCGTAGCCCGTGAGGCTTTTAGAAATGTCTTTCTATGTAATGTTGCTATCTTGGGTTTTTTTTAAATACATAAAACATCTGTGGAAAACTAACCCAGTCATGGATTAAGAGGAATTTAAATCAAGAAGTTGAGACCAGAGAGAAACCAAGATGGTGGCATAGGTGAACACCTAAACTGCTGCCTCGCACAATTTCAAAACTACAGCTAAAGACAGAACAGACTTCCCACAACCACTTCCCACAGAGGCCGCCCAGCCCGGGCAGCCTTGTGTGCCCAGGGCAACGTCCAGAGGAAGATGACCGGCAAAGGTGAGGCGGGCAAGCAGCTGGAGAAGGGCGCGCCTGGGCGGGCCGGGCGCGGACAAGCAGGGCCGCCTCGCCAAAGGGCACCCAGGCGGCAGGAAAGGCGCCTGGGATCCTGTGTGGGCCTGCGCGTCCCAGGCTCCCGGCGCCCTGCCGTCCTCTGCCAACGCTGCGGTCGGCCCCGG
>JAAGEH010000286.1:7496126-7551500 GCA_011751065.1 Lasiurus cinereus | reverse complement strand
GCTCCCGGCGCCCTGCCGTCCTCTGCCAACGCTGCGGTCGGCCCCGGCCCCTCGGGACTTAAGAGCCAGGGCAACCAGCTGTTGCAAACAGGACAGTTTGTGGAGGCGGCTCCAGTACTCAGCAGGGACAGCGCAGCTGGAGCCCCCAGGAGGTGGAAGTGCAGCTGATCTAAGTGTCCCATATTCACAGAGAGCCGCGTGTTACCTAAAGGAAGGGAACTGCAGTGGCTGCGTTGAAGATTGTAACAGGACTCTGGAACTTCATCCATTTTCAGTTAAACCTCTTCGAAGAGCAATGGCCTATGACACCTTAGAGAAGGAACAGGAAGCTTATGTGGATTACAAAACAGTGTTGCAAATACACTGCAGAATCCAGATAGCAAATGACAGCATTAACAGAATAACAAGAATTTTAATGGATCTGGATGGACCACGCTGGCGGGAGAAGCTGTCACCCATACTTTCTGTGCCCACTTCTGTGCAGTTGCCAGCTTGGCGGCCTACAGCAGAGACGCCCCCAGAACAAGTGGGAGATTCCTGCAGCCATGACCAACCGGGCAGCACAGATGAAAAAATGTTTAAAACCTTTAAAGAAGAAGGAAATCAATATGTAAAGGACAAAAACTGTGAAGATGCACTTAGTAAATACAGTGAAGATTAACAAAAAGGAAAGTGCCATTTATACAAACAGAGCTCTCTCTTACTTGAAGCTGTACCAGTTTGAAGAGGCAAAGCAGGACTGTGATCAAACGCTTTGGATAGATAACGGGAACGTGAAAGCGTGCTATAGATGAGCTCTTGCTCATAAAGGACTCAAAAATTATCAGAATAGTTTAAATGATCTCAATAAAGTTCTCTGGCTAGACTCAAATATTGTTGAGGCCAAAATGGAACTGGAAGAGGTGACCAGATTCCTTAATGTGAAGGGTCAGGCAGCATCACTCAACAAAGAAAAGGAGAGAAAGAAAACTGAGATTCAAGAAGTAAATGAAGGCCATGAAGAGTTTGGAAGGACTCCCAAGGGCTGCCCTGCCTCTGAGGGGGACTCCAGCCGTGAGCTACCAGAATACTATGAGAAACTGCCCATCACCAAGCCCAACAATGTCTATGAATTAAGGCAGATGATGAACACTGTCAGTGCTAGAAAAGATAAAGAAACTTGTGCACATCTGGTTAGCCATCACTGAACCGAAAGATCTGCCAGAGTTGTTGAGTAACAAACTCGAAGGGGATCTATTCCTCCTTCTCATTCAGTCTCTGAAAAATGAACTTGTTGATAAAGATCTCTCATTGGTATATCAGCATCTTTTATATCTGAGTAAAGCAGAAAGGTTTAACATGATTTTGGCCCTAATTAGCAAGGGCCAAAAGGACAAGTTGAACAGCTTTTTTGATGACCTCTCAGACACACCAAACAAACATTTTACTTTAGAAGATGAAAAGGCCCTAAAAAGGCAGTATGAGCTTTAAATCAAGATTATTGTTAGATCTCTTCCATGCATGCATGGGTTCCAATAATACTAGTGAGACAGTATTATAATACAGTTGTATCTTGCTTAGAAAAGATCCCTGGGTCTGGACTATAAAATATTTTACTTATTTTTATACATAGAACATGTATATTCTATAATCTGCTTTTTATCAGTTGTAAATATTTTCTTATATATCAGAGCTAACATCTTTATATTTTATAATAAGTATATATGAAACTTATTTAGATGCATTTTAATTTATATCATACATTTCCTTTAATAACTTGTTAAAAATGTGTGTTAAATTACATTTCTTTGGGCTATGAAAGCATCCACTTAGTTTAGACAGAAATATATTTCTTTAAAATGCATTTTTAAAAGTGAAAATCATTAACTGATTATTAGTTCATCTTTATTTCCTGCTAATACATATATAAGTCCCATTTTCTACTACTTGTATAAACAGTCTGTTAAGATAAAATGCAATACTTAAATCCATAATATGAAATGATTATTAAATAAATTATGATTAAAAAAAAAACACAGAGAAACCAAGATGGTGGCATAGGTGAACACCTAAGCTGCTGCCTCACACAACAATTTCAAAATTACAACTAAAAGACAGAACAGACACCATCCAGAGCCACAGGAAAGCTGGCTAAGTGAAAATTCTACAACTAAAAGTAAAGAGAGGGACTCATGAAGACTCAGAGGAGCTGTAAAAAGCTGAGGTATGGAGACATGCTTGTGGAGAGAATGAGTGGAGGAGGGTCTGGCCGCCTTCCTCTAGCGAGAGGGAGACAGAAAATCCCAACTGCACTGAACCCCAGCTCCAGGAGAGACTCATATGGGGGAGTGTGGACTGTTGTGAAAAGGGAGGAGTGCAGGGAAACTTAGGGGAGCCACGAAAGAAAGAGGTCTGGGGTGCTCCAAAATGCGCATGAAAGTGCGCACACAGAGAGCTGACTGCTGATTGTGCCACTGACTTTCTTTAGCAGGAGGAAAACAGAACCTCCCAACAGCACTGAAATCTAGGCCAAACTGCACTGAATCCCAGTTTTGGGTGAGACCCTGGGGACCCAGACTCATAGGGGTCCCTAGAGTGCACAGAAACTCAGGGGAACCGGAAAGGCAGAAGTCTGGAGGCAAGCGCACATGGGCAGACACAGCTGATCCTCACAACCAATTGGCTTGGAGGTCAATTCTTCCCAGTGATACCAACAACAATCAATTATTAACTACAACAAGACTGTACACATAGTTCACAAAGGAGTACACCAAGAGAGTCCACCTCAGGTAACTGGGGACGCAGAGCTACTGGGCCACACAGGACACCTAACACACAAAGCTATCTACCAAAACAGGGAAGCAGTGAACTATGCGGAGACAAAAGAACAGATCACAAATGAAAACAAATGGAGGAAAACAAATGACTGGATATAGTTATAAGGTTTTTTAAGAATTTCCTAGAAAAAAAAATGGATAAATTTAGCAAGACCCAAGAGGAGATGAAAAAGGACCAACTAGAAATTAAACATACACTGACTGAAATAAAAAATTATACAGAAATCTAACAGCAGACTAGAGGATCACAAGAATCAAGTCAAAGATTTAAAATACAAACAAGCAAAAAACACTCCATTGGAAAAGAAAAAAGAAAAAAAAATGTGAAGATAGTGTAAGGAGCTTCGGGAACAACGTCAAGCATACCAACATCAGAATTATGGGGATGTCAGAAGAAGAGGAGAGAGCAAGATACTGAAAACCTATTTGAAGAAATAATGACTGAAAACTTCCCCCACCTGGTGAAAGAAATAGACTTACAAGTCCAGGAAGCACACAGAACCCCAAACAAAAGGAATCCAAAGAGGACTACACCAAGATATATCATAATTAAAATACCAAGAGCAAAACACAAAGAGAGAATATTAAAAGGAGCAAGAGAAAAACAGTTAATTACCTACAAGGGAGTACCCATACGACTGTCAGCTGATTTCTCAACAGAAACTATGCAGGCCAGACGGGAGTGGCAAGAAATATTCAAAGTGATGAATGGTAAGAAACTACAACCAAGAATACTCTATCCAGCAAAGCTATCATTCAGAATTGAAGGGCAGATAAAGAGCTTCACAGATTAAAAAAAAAAACTAAAGGAATTCATCACCACCAAACCAGTATTATATGAAATGCTGAAAGGTACTCTTTAAGAAGAGGAAGAAGAAAACGATTAAGAGAAAAATTATCAACAACAAATACTTATCTATCAACAAATGAATCTAAAAATCAAGTGAATAAAAAATCTGATGAACAGAATAAACTGGTGAATATAATAGGATCAGGGGCATAGCAAGGGAGTGGACTGACAATTCTCAGGGAGAAAGGTGTGAGGGGGGCTGTGGGAAGAGACTGGACAAAAATTGTACACCTATGGATGAGGACAATGCAGGGGATGGTGGTAAGGGCAGAGGGCAGGGTGGGAGCCAGATGGAGGGGAGCTAGGGGGGGAGGGGAAGAGGAACAATTGTAATAATCTGAACAATAAAGATTTATTAAATTTAAAAAAAAAGTTGAGACCAGATATTCTTCTCTCATTCCTATATGAGGTATCAGGAAATGTTCCTAAGAATAATCTGCTGAGGCCAGGGCAGGGATGTTTTTGAAAACATCAGATCCCTAGTTGTGATGACAATTTTCCATGGGCATGAGCTGCAAGTATATTCAACCCAATAATTTCATGATAAAGATAGTGTTACTATAACCATCCTCCTTTTTCTATTAAGATGCTAAGGCTTAGAAAATAAGGACTTGCTGAAGTTCCCTCAGCTGTGAGTGATGTAGGAACTTGAACATTTGCTGCCTCTAAGACCATCCTGCAGCCTCCAAAAGTGGAAAGAGCATTAGCCTGGGAGTTGGGAGACTGGCTTCTTATTCTAGAACAAGTTTTCTGAATTAAAGCCACTAGTTGTGACCAGCTAACATCCTGAAATTCGCAGCTTGAGAGCTGAGTGTTGACAAATAACATGGATCCATTGATGAGAATTCCCTCTCACAGTGTAGCTGAAACACTTGCCCAAACTGCTCATGTTTGGAGCATCTCTTTCCCAGGATTCATTCCAAGCCAGTGCCCATGGGACCAGAGAGAATTGGGAGCATAATTGGGAAGCATAGTGTGCGCCCCTGAGTGTGGCCACATTTTACTGGCTTGTCACCTTAAAATGAAAGGTGTAAGATGATCTCTGATGGTTTTCCAGTCCTGGAATCCTATGAAAAGATTAGCGGTGGAAAACACAAATGCTGAGTTCCCTCACTAGTTCATGCATTCATTCTCTAAATCTCTCTGATTGCCTGACACTCTCATGGTTTCTCTCTCATCCCTTTAGTGCCTTCAATAACATTCTCAGTAACCTGGGGCATGTGCTCCTGGGCTTCCTCTTCCTGCTGATAGTCTTGCGCCGGGACATTCTTCATCGAAGAGCCCTGGATGCCAAGGACATTTTTGCCAAGGTGAGCAGAGGGTGGGTGAATCAGAAGTGGGAGCTACAAGGATTATGATTCCAAACAGGAGCTACAAAGGGGAAGAACATCTTATTGGTGGTGATTATGGTTGATGATGCTTGAGGCCAGGCATGGGCTTCCAGATGTTGTGGCTATGTCACTCCCTGGTATCTTTCTGTTGACCACACTCTCTCCTTTTCCAGGAGTATGGGATTCCCAAACACTTTGGTCTCTTCTATGCTATGGGCATCGCATTGATGATGGAAGGAGTGCTCAGTGCTTGTTACCACATCTGCCCTAATTACTCCAACTTCCAATTTGGTAATTAGAATTTACATCAACTACATAAATTTGAGTTGTAGGAGTCTTATCCTGGGACCCTCCCAAAAATGCTAAGGTCATACCCACAAGAATTAAATAACATTTTACATGAGCTAAAGTGTCCTGAGGGCACCTCACTACAGGGCACAGTTTCCACATATTGTACCATTTTTTCTCTCTAATCACATTTTAGACTAGAAAACTCCTAAGACTGAATGTTGATCTCATGGCCATATCTGCAAGTGAGCCTTGGGCTAATCATTAGGCGGCAAGTCAGGTTGAATTCACCAACTAGTGTCTAGAAAGGTCCTTCGGTATAATTTGGCATAATTGAGCAGTTAGATTGCTTTGGGATGATGTAATAGAAAAGCCAATTCAAACTGAATAAAATAATAAGGACATTTATCAGCTCAGCTCATCACCTGAAATTCCAGAGACAGAAAAGGCTAGTAGCTCTGGTTCCACTTCTCACCTGTTGCTTTTATTCTCAGGCTGTCAGGGAACTTACAATGGCAAATATAGTTACAGCTGATTCTGGCTTCCTATCTCCACCCCACGATGTCTGGAGGACACAGTTTCAGGAGCCTTCATTTAAGAGAATGGAAACTTCTTTTCTAAAAGCTCCCCAAAAACGTCCCCCCACAGTTCAGTAGCTTAAACAGTCATGAACCCGTTCCAGAATCATTCCCTATGTGCTAGTTAGCTCAGACTTAGGTTTCTACACTAATCACAGTGGCAAAGAAGGTGAGATTACCTTTAGATCAATGGAACCAATCCCTGGAACCAGGGTTGGGGTTAGCCTTCTTAAAGCATATTGGCTCGACAGGTATGTATTTCTGAATGGAAAACAGGGCTAAGAAGTTTAAGTTAGCAATGAGCTGCTGTTGGGAAGCAGGAGGGAAGAGGTGATGCTGGTAGCAGGCAATTAACAATGCCCTCTGTACTCGAGAATAAGGTTTTCTAAAACAGTCATTTTTATGTTTGTGCTCTAGCCTCTGGCTATTAACTAGAAATTCTGTCTTATTTTATTCTGTTTATTTATTTTTGCTTAATCCTCACCTGAGGATCTCCTTTCCAATGATTTTTAGAGTGGAAGTGAGGGGGGAACGAGAAAGGAAGAGAAACATTGATGTGGGAGAGACACATCAATTGGTTGCCCCCTGCACACGCCCCAAACCAGGCCAGGATCGGGCTTGCAACACAGGTACATGCCCTTGACGGGGAATCCAACCCGGAACCTTCAGTCCAAAGTCCAAAGCTCTAACCACTGAGAAAACTGGCAATGGCACTCTGTCACATTTTAATTTTTTTTAAATTAGAAAACATTTTTAAGAGGGAAAACTATAGAGAACAATATCATTCACCACTCAGAATGAACAAATGCCAATATTTTAAAACATTTGACTTAAATCTACTTTTTAAGAAATAAAATATTGTGTAAAGTTCTTGGTTGAATTACTTTCCAAATTTATTTCTCTCTTTCCTTCCCCAGAGGCAACAACCATGATTAATTTGGTATTTATTCTTCCAGTTTGTTTTTATAGTTTGGCTACATTTATAGTAAATTGATATTAATTTACAACACTGTGTTCTGCAACCTTCTTTTTTCATCCAATAATATGTTTTCGGGATTTATCAATATTAAATCAAGGACAGCTAGTTTTTTTTTTTTTAAGGATTGTCATAGTCTGTACTAAAAATATACCACATTTATCAAGTCCTCTATTGAACAACCTTCAGATGTTACCAACATTTTGCTGTTACAGATAGTGCTGCAATGAACATCCTTATGTTCAGTGTTGTGAATATGTGAAAGGGGTTCTCTGGGATACCTAAAAGTAGAATTTGGAGGTTACCTGCAATAGAAGATATGCATCTTCCATTTTACCAAAAGCTGAGAAGTTTATCTCCAGAGCATTAATTCCCACTCCTGCTAGCTGTGGGAGAATTCCCATTTTCCCACATCATCACTGGTGTGTGTTATTGTCAGGTATTTAAATTCTTTTTAGATTGTTTAGTAACATGGAATTTTGCATTGTTGTTTTCATTTGCATTTCCATAACTCTCATGCAGCTAAGCGACATTTAAGTTCCAGCTGATGGGAAATCCCTAGCCTATAAACCTATGCAGAAGCAGCCATCAGTGTGGTTATATTTCAAGATTCTGAGAAGGGCCTCCTACACCCACCTAGGATTAATTTAATTGTCACACTGCCTTAATTGTCACCATTACAACTTTTTCTGTTATTGTTGTTGAACACCAGCGTTTAAACACAAACACCCCTGAGAGTGGGAATAGTCAATTATTTATCATACTAGAGGCTCAATGCATGAAGATTCAAGCTGGCACTACCTTTGCTCCGGCCAGGAGCTGTCTTTCTGGCTTCCCACGATACCCAGAGACCCCCAACAGCTGGGGTGGTGCAGAACACCCCCAGCTGCTCATGCCTGCATATGCAAATTAACCTGCTATTTTTGTTGGGTTAATCTGCATACTCACTCTTGATTGGCTGGTGGGCATCTCGAAGGTATAGTCAATTAGCATGTTTCTCTTTTATTAGTGTAAATCATCAGGTAAGTTTCTTCTGTGAACTAAGAATAGCTTTGGAGGGATTCAAAAGTGGAGTATGTGGGGGTTGTCTAGAGAACATGCCTGGAAGGCAAGCATATTGGAGGTCTCCACACAGTCTGAGGGCAACAGATAACCCAAGGCCTGAAGGGAGGGGGTTTCTGAGGCTGAGGAGAAATCTGTCTGTTGCCTACTGGATTCTGATGTTCTCAGCTCCTCCTCTGCACCTTCAGACACCTCCTTCATGTACATGATCGCTGGCCTCTGCATGTTGAAGCTCTATCAGACCCGCCACCCAGACATCAACGCCAGCGCCTATGCCGCCTACGCCTCCTTCGCCTTCGTCATCACACTCACGGTGCTCGGAGTGGTGCGTCCCTCCCCATGACTTCAGCCTTCCTTTCAGAACGAACCCTCGTGGAAGGTTTTCTGTTGTTTGTTTTTGGGAGCTCAGGTGGACAGAATTGAATTAATCATAATCCGTAGTTCATGGCACTCTCATCATTGATCTGTTCATGGCATTTTACATACTTACTCGGCTAGTTATTTTTATAATGTGATTAGCATTTATAAAACTACCCCTCAAGAGTTTTAATATAAAGCTGGGACTTCACTCGAGTGAGACTTAAGTAGGGATGTATAAGACTGGAGAGACTGACTTCAGAGATTAGAAACCATTTTCTAAACATGCATGGACAAGTGTTACCTGTCTGCAGGTATTCAAAGAGCAGTAGCCCCAACTTTAAACCTCTCACCCCTTCACCAAGGGTGTTCAGCTGCCTCTCCCCTTTCCATTTTTATTTAGCCAGGTAGCCATTGTTTTTCCTGCCCTGAGTGTAGTAAGACCCCTGTGAGGTCAGTGAAGGGGATGAGGTGACGGCGGGAGAGGGCAGGGGGACAAAGTCATGCACAGCTTGGTTTTTGACTCCTTATGCTGATTTGAGAGAGCTGATTTTAGAAGTTTTCTGGGAAAAACCTTAGATGAAGGTAACTTCATCTTTTCTCCTAGGTGTTTGGAAAAAATGACATCTGGTTCTGGGTCATCTTCTCTGCGATCCATATCCTGGCCTCTCTGGCCCTCAGCACCCAGATCTACTACATGGGTCGTTTCAAGATAGGTGAGTCCCCTTTTACATAACACTAAACACACTGAGAAAACAGTTTTCACTGATCCCAAACAGATGTGTTACCAGCCATCGTGAATGCATGCTCTAAATTCTGTATTGTGTGTAATAGCATATATTCTCTCCAAATATCTTCTCCTTTACTGGATTGCAGTAAACTACTATCAATCACTAGGACTAGTCACCTGAGAAACTAAGCTTGCCACACCTCCAGCTGCAGGTCCCAAATGCTTTGCAATCCACCAAACTTTGAAAGTGCATTTGCCTAACAGCATTTTTACCATACCACTAATTCTACCTGGGGATGCTTTTGTTTTGTTTTGTGGCATTTAAAAGGGCCATTTCTTGCCCTATCTGGTTTGGTTCAGTGGATGGAGTGTCGGCCTGCGGAGTCAAGGGTCCCAGGTTCGATTCTGGTCAAGGGCATGTACCTTGGTTGCGGGCACATCCCCAGTAGGGGGGTGTACAGGAGGCAGCTGATCAATGTTTCTCAATGATGTTTCTAACTCTCTATCCCTCTCCTTTCCTCTCTGTAAAAAATAAATAAAACATATAAAAATAAATAAATAAAAGGGCCAGTTCTTTAACCATAATAAATGGTTATAAATATATTATTTTCAAATTCTGGGACTAGAACTTTTTGAGACCAACTTGCCAATGTTAGTGGCAGGATACCTCCTGAACTCCCTCTGACCATATGAACATTGAACACTGAGTGTTCCACAGAAATCAGCTCGGCCTGCTGTTGGTCAGTCATCACAGGTGGGAGCAGGTTCAAGTCATCTTGGAGCATTTAAATTTCCCTTGCCATTTTAAGGTCCATGAAGTCAGACAAATATTCTTTGGTATATGTCAAAGAAAAAAAATATAGAGGGGGGGGAGAGAGACCCACTCCTCATATTTGCAGAGTCCAAGGAAAGATTGCAAATAAAAGCTCATAAAACATATATAAATTTTAAAAGTATAAAGCACACTAAAAAAAAACCCACTATTAAATTCATGAGAGAAAAGGAAGACAAGAAAGATGACTAACAAACTGATAAATAGAATATGCCTTCGTTATAACCTAGATGGCCGAGGTTCTAATTTAGAATTTTGCTTCCTCAGAACATAGCTCTCCTGCAGAGCTGGTCCCCAGCCCCTGCCTCTTTTCTTGCCACCTCTGTCTCTGTCCTACATCTTAAGGGGTCTCATAGGTATGCATATGGACACCCTTGTTCTACATCCAAATGGCCATGCCTTGCCCATGGAAGTACATGCTCCAGTGGTGCCACCCTCCCACCCAGAAGATAGACCTGGGAACGGGGTTATGCTCAGAGATCAAGGTCAAAGCCATCTGGGCAGGGAATCCTAGGGTCCAGGAATTCAGAATGTGGCCTTGGAAAAGGAGGAGCCCCCTTGCCCTGCAGACTCCTCACTCAGTGAGGAATGAGGGCCTCTGAAACACAAGACCCCGCTTGCCCAGGTCTGAGTGATTCCACATAAACAAGTGGCTTGTTTACGTGTAGAAGACCCAATAGAACATTTTCTTATTTTGGAAGTTTAGGCTTCCCTTTTGGCACTGCCGGTAAATTTACCCTTGGCGCTGACAAGCCAGTGCCTCCAGCTCCCCAGGGAAGCATCTTTAACTGGTGGGGTAGAGCATTTGGTTTGGGGCACTGGTCACTTCCCATCACCCAGAGCTCAAAGGTGAGTTAAGTCATACAAAGTCAACTTGCAAACAGAAAATAAGCTGAAGCCTCTGGGTTCTCTCAGAATTGGAAAAATTAAATTGAGCCAAAACCGGTTTGGCTCAGTGGATAGAGTGTCGGCCTGCAGACTGAAAGGTCCCAGGTTCGATTCGGGTCAAGAGCATGTATCCTGGTTGCGGGCACATCCCCAGTGGGGGGCGTGCAGGAGGCAGCTAATCGATGTCTCTCTCTCATCGATGTTTCTAGCTCTCTATCCCTCTCCCTTCCTCTCTGTAAAAAATCAATAAAATATATTTTTTAAAAAAGAAAGAAAAATTAAATTGAGTGCAGATACAGTAGTCCCCCACTCCCCTCATTCACGGAAAATATGTTTCAAGTCCCCCAGTGGATGCTTGAAACTGTGGATAATACCAAACCTTATAAATTCAATATTTTTTTCCTATGCATACATAACTGTGATAAAGTTTAATTCCTAAGTTAGGCGTAAGAAATCAATCATAATAACTAATAAGAAAATAGAACATTTGTAACAGTTACTGTAACAAAGGTATGTGCATGTGGTCTCTCTCTCAAAATATCTTATTGTGCTCACCTTTTCATGTCAAAAAAGCCGCTTTACGGCTTCTCTTTGGCATGACCGAATGAATGGCCGTGTCAATATTCTCCCGCTTCGGGGCCATTATGAAGCAAAACCAGGGCGACTTGAACACAAGCACCAAAATGCCAGGACAGCCCATGCGATAATCCAGACTTTCCCCATGGCTGGGCGGTGGGTGTGCAGCGCCAAGACGCTGGCTGAGTCACGTCCCCGCCAAGTCCTGGGCCTCGAGAGATTCCACCACGCTGCTCGGAATAGTGCGCGATTTAAAACTTACGACCTGTTTACTTCTGGAATTTTCCATTTAGTATTTTCAGACCCCAGCCCAGCCACGTTGCTAGAGCATCCTCCTGCTATGCCAAGGTTTCATGTTCTTCGATTCGCAGGCAGGCCCCATAAAGAAGCAACCACTGGGGCCCTAACCGGTTTGGCTCAGTGGATAGAGCCTGGGACTGCGGACTGAAAGGTCCCAGGTTCATGGATTCCGGTCAAGGGCACGTACTTGGTTGCGGGCACATGCCCAGTAGGGGGCGTGCAGGAGGCAGCTGATCGATGATCCATGTTTCTAACTCCCTATGGCTCTCCCTTCCTCCCTGGAAAAAGTATATTAAAAACATATTAAAAATATATATATTAAGTAAAATATATATTGTTTAAAAAAGAAGCAGCAACCACTGGGGACATGAATAAGTGGAACAAACTGATCTCTCTCTCTCTCTCTCTCAAAAATAAATATAAATAAACAAATAATTTTAAAAATCTATTATTTTTCAAACCCCGGTGGCCTGCAGGTAACTAACTAACCTGCGGAAAGCAGAACCACGAGTAAGCGGGGACTGCTTATGTGTCCTGATGACCATGAATAGTCAGAGGAGTTTTGAATAGATTTATACCACATTCACACCACCTTCACCCCGTACAGTTTTGCAATGCCGGATTCGTTTATCTTCATAAAAAGGAGGGAGGGAGTGCCTGATGGCCAGGGAGCACATACCCGCCAGGGTCTCAACCGAAAAAGGCCGTCCCACAAAGACCGAGGAGGGTTTGCTCCAGAGGCGAGGCGGGCAGCTGCAGCTGGGGGGCTCGGCCCACCCCACGCCCCCTTACCGCGCGGGCACGGGGAGCGGGGCGGGAGGAAGCCACGCTGGGGAGAGCGGAGCCCTCGGTGGGCAGACACCCGGAAGGCGCCAGGGAGCTAAGCACCTTGAAGTCGCTCTCCTTCCGCTGCTCCTCCTCCGGCTCCTGCCGGGTCTCCGTTGTCCAAATCCCCGCAGGAAACACCCCTCCCCTCCCGCAATGTCCGCCCTCCGCCTGCAGGCGTGTGCGGGACGGAGCCGTGCGTGGAAAGTAGGTCTGGGAGGGCCGACAGCGGTAGCCAGTGTGTAGCTTAATGGCAGAGCTCCCCGCGGCTCACCCAGGAGACGACCCCCAGGGGTGATGGACTTACCCGAGGCAAAAGGAAAACTAGTTCACTGTGGCGGCGAGATTTAGTTCAAAGGCAGGAAGTTGAGGGAGTGGACAGAGGCGCCTCCCTGCCCGTTGCATAAGCTACCTCTGCTTTCTCAAATCACAAGCTTCTTCCTCTGTGGCCTTGGGGCCACACGCGAACGTCAACATGGACACGGGAACGGCAGCAGGAGTGAGGCAGAGCATTTCATACGTGGGACCGAGCACCGCAGACCTGCTTGCCCGGGTCGCCAACAGGACCCCAGAAAAGGACCCCAGGGCGGGAGTGCTCATGAACAGGGTGGATTGCACATTGTAAGGGGGACACAAAAGGAGACAGAGAAAATCTGATTCCCTCCTGGGGAAACAGGACATTTCTGAATGTTTGAGACAGGCAGAAAAAAAATCTGTTCTTTATGATGAGCCAACATGACTTTTCTAATCAGAAAATAACGTCTGAGTCATCCATTTAGAGAGAAAAAGAAAATAACCAGTAGTTCACCTGTTTGGCTGCCTTCTTACAGATCTTTCTCTTTCCCATGTCTTCTCTGCTTTCCACTGATTCAGACGTGTCTGACACAGGTAATGTCCAGCAGCCCTTCGCAGGGTTCTAGATTGTTTCCTTGACAAGTGACCCTCCCTCGGGTTCCCTGCCAGCCCCCAGAGCACCTCCGTCCAGGTTGGGCAGGGTGGTGGGTGGGGGAGCCAGAGAGAGGCTCAGAGTTGAGGATCACTCCCACCCAGCCTGCATTCACTTCTGGGCTATCGTGTGGACATGCCCCGGGCCCCTTCTTCCCTCTGTGTGTCTAGTGAAAGCTGGCGACATCAACCCCAGGGGTAGCATTCACAAGAAAGCTGGGTCCACCCTCCCTGGATGCTTGCCCAGCTTGTGGTGTCTGCAGTGTGGACCACTCAGAGAAAGACAGCCCATCTGGGATCCCCTCTGGTCCCATAGCAGCTATAGCACGCATCCTCACCGTTTCCTTCTTTCTGAAGGATTACATTTTTTTTTTAATCTTTTCTGTCTTTTTCTCCCCATCTTCACTACATTCCTTTGATTATTGTTCCAGTACAGGTTTGGGCTTTCTGAACATGCCCAGCAAAACCCAGGATCCCTTGGTTCAATGCTTTACTGACTCATAACCACTTTGAGAAATACAGCTTAGAACTTTTACAGCCCATCTGGAGAGAGCAGGTGTTTTAAGGTGGGCCCCATAACCTCTCTGCTACAAAAGAAACTCCACTGGAGTAAACTGTAAACAAAGGGAAATTTAGCTGAAAGAGTTGGCCAGCCACCCAGATTACGTGTGATTGCAGTTACACGTGTCCATCTTGCTTGCCCTTCTGCAGTATCGCACACCCTCCAGGGGAGCACAGGTGGGGAGGTGAGGGTGCCATTTTTAAAGCAAACATTAATTGTGCACCTATCAGCTGCAAAGCATCATTTTTATGAGGTGAAGATGACATCATCCTGACCCCAAAAGCTTGGGCCCTGTGGGAGTATTTTGTGTTATCTCTAACCAAGCCTTCTTACCATGCAATTGTGTCACCGGCAGATTTGGGGATTTTCCGGCGGGCTACTATGGTGCTCTACACGGATTTCATCCATCAGTGCAGCCGGCCTCTGTACATGGTATGTGTGTGCTCCTGCAACCTTTGGCTTTCTCCCAGAAAGTGGGGGAACAGCAGGAGGGGCAGGCTCAGGTCAGTGACTCAGCCTCCCCAATCCAGAGGGACAGATGGTCCAGGTGGCTGAGGTCCATTCAGGGGTGGAAAGCATGCTGTTTATTCTTCTTGTTCATAAAAAACAAGCTGGGGTGGTCCCACTTTTATACATGAAAGATTTCTAGTATAGGAAGAAAAAATATACATGTTCAAGAACTATTGAACTGTGATCACCGCTATGGGGTGTCCTTGTAAATAACCCTCTGAGGAGGTAAGATTATTTCCTTTGGGTAAGTGAAAAAGGCACTATTAATAACCACACCAGGATGGCAGGCAAAAGCCAGAAAGTCTCAAGCAAACTGGATGTATGGCCACTCCAGTAACTTACCTTAGGAACTTACACTGCCCCCATTATACATTTGTTTGACTTCTATACGTTGTTTGTTTTTTTACAATGAGCAAGGATATTTTTTCAAAACTGTGAGTATTGCTTAGTGGTTGAAATACAACTTTTTTTTTTCATTCTCCATTCTAGTTTTCAGTATATTATACATTTCTACACTGAGCACAGGAATCAGGGCCCTGGCTCACTGGCAGTAACCTTGGGAAAGCTACACACACACTCCTCCCCCCGCTCTGAGCCACTGCCCCAACCTTGGCAGGTGCTCAGGGAACCCCTGTGTGCCCTGCCCAAATAGCATCACTAGTCTGTGGTTCACTTAGCACCTGCTAATCCTATCTAATAAAGAGGTAATATGCAAATTGACCATCACTCCAACACACAAGATGGTGCCCCCATGTGGACACAAGATGGCCACCACAAGATGGCCTGCAGATGATGGCAATTGGGGGTGACCAGGCCTACAGGGGAGGACAGTTGTGGGGGACCAGGTCTGTAGGGGAGAGAAGTTGGGAAGGACCAGGCCAACAAGGGAGGGCAGTTAGGGGTGACCAGGCCTGCAGGGGAGGGCAATTGGGGGTGACCAGGCCTGCAGGGGAGGGCAGTTGGGGGGACCAGGCCTGTGGGGGAGAGAAGTTGGGGGGACCAGGCCTGTGGGGGAGGAAAGTTAGGGGTGACCAGCAGGGGAGGGCAGTTAGGGGCAATCAGGTCAGCAAGGTAGCAGTTAGGCATTGATCAGGCTGGCAGGGGAGTGGTTAGAGGGTAATCAGGCTGGCAGGTAGAAGCCTTTAGGGGCAATCAGGTAAGCAGGCAGGTGATCGGTTGGGAGCCAGCAGTGCTGGATTGTGACAGGGATGTCCAACTGCCCATTTAGGCCTGATCCCACCCCGAGGGGTCCCAGATTTGAGAGGGTGCAGGTTGTGCTGAGGGACACAATCCCCCCCCATCCCAGTGCATCCTCTAGTCCTACATAATAAAAGGCTAACATGCAAATTTTCCCTGGAGTTTCATCAGTGGGAAGGGCCAGCCAGCCAACCACCTGAAGCCCCTCCCCCCTGCCAGCCTGGCCTGATAGGCCCCAATCAGGGTAGGCTAGCCTGACCCCACCCATGCAGGAATTCGTGCACCAAGCCTCTAGTGGCTTATAATCAGAGGGTTTTTACAAAAGGGAATGTGGGAATCCCTTAGCCTGCAAGAGCCTGTCAGGACTGTGGGCACTAAAAATTGGGGGTGCTGAGGCTGAGAGTTTTTCAGTGTTTCCTTTCCTCCTTTCCAGGACAGAATGGTGTTGCTCATTGTGGGGAATCTGATTAACTGGTCCTTGTAAGTAATCTTAGGAAAACACCTTTTTTTCCCTTTAATAATGTCTCTAACACTGGTTTAGCTTTCCTTGGTTGTCATTTTTATAAACAAATCTGAAATTAAGGAAACCATAGGATTGAGCTTGCCCTACAGACTTGAGAGAAAGGTATTTTTCTCCTGCAAAGAATGCACTAACAAGCTCTTGTGTACCAATAGTGGCCCCTCCTAGAGCATTGAGTTCAACGCATTGAGTTCATTTGCTCAACAAGACAAACATTGAATTAGTGGATAGATTAGATAGATAGATAGATAGATAGATAGATAGATAGATAGATAGATAGATATTATGTGTGTAGTTGCAAAAATGCAACATAGTTTTAAGTATTTTTGTAGAATTTTCCATAAAGGCTACCCAGTCATTTGTCTTAGTGTGTGTGTGTGTGTGTGTGTGTGTGTGTGTGTGTAAGTCTCCTTACTATTCATTATCCGCCCCCCACCCCCCAGGTCTCATTCTTCCTACTCCACCTACATCATTCTTCCTCTCCTTTCCCCTCATTATTGGCCCTTTTTCCTGCAAATGGCCTCAAAATAGAATAGTATAACAGTGCTAGCTGTATCTGCAGCTCCAAGAAGGTCCTCCCCATCCTGCTCTTCTGCATCGTGGCCACAGCGGTGGTGTGGGCCACTGTCCTGTATTTTTTCTTCCAGAATCTCAGCAACCTATTTTCAACTAAAAAAATGTGAATGAGACCGGCCAGGTATCTCAGGTGGTTTGGAGTATTGTCCTGTATACCAAAAAGGCTTGTCAGGGCTCACGGGAAGAAGGCAGCCAATTGACCTCTCTCTCTCTCTCTCTCTCTCTCTCTCTCTCTCTCTCTCTCTCTCTCTTTCATTTCCTCTCTCTCTCATAAATCAATAAAAACATATCCTGCCGAAACCGGTTTGGCTCAGTGAATAGAGCATTGGCCTGCGGACTGAAAGGTCCCAGGTTCGATTCCGGTCAAGGGCATGTACATTGGTTGCGGCACATGCCCAGTAGGGGGCGTGCAGGAGGCGGCTGATCGATGTCTCTCTCTCATCAGATGTTTCTGACTTTCTATCCCTCTCCCTTCCTCTCTGTGAAAAATCAATAAAATATATTTTTTAAAAAAAAATAGTGAGAAACTGAAGGGCAAAGGGAAAACCCTTCATTTCAACCAGAGAGGAAAGACAATTCGTTATGGTGCATCCACTTATGGGAATCTTACGATCGTTAAAAATGAATGTGTTGAAGGAAATGTAATCCATTAAAAGTTACTTATAATATGTTAAAGATAGTTGTTTTGTTTTTAATTCCTCTCCTTGCAAAAATGGGAGTGGGGAAGTGAAAAAGTCAAAATGTCACAAATCTACCTTCATGGCTGCAAAATAATTCCTCCCCTTTTGCTCAGCGCCCTCTTTGGACTGATCTACCGGCCCAGGGACTTTGCCTCCTACATGCTGGGCATCTTCATCGGTAACCTGCTGCTCTACCTGGCCTTTTACATCATCATGAAGGTAAGCGAGGTGGCTGGGAGCCACAGCACCTGGGCCCTTGGCTGGCGGTGCGGGCAGCTCCACAGCCTCTGCTTCTTGCCCGCAGCTCCGCAGCTCCGAGAAGGTCCTCCCCATCCCGCTCTTCTGCATCGTGGCCACCGCGGTGGTGTGGGCTGCCGCCCTATATTTTTTCTTCCAGAATCTCAGCAGCTGGGAGGTAAGAGAAGTTTTCTTTTCCAAGGTGTAGTCTCTCTCCATCTGTCTTCTGACCATCTTGCTTCCCTCTCTCTCTGTGCTAGTTGCTATTTATCGTTGTTATATCCTCTCAAACAAAAGCTTTCTCTAAAAACCTTAATATCCACACACAAACACTCAACGAATGGCACATTGTCATCGTTATCAGGGGTAGCACTCATAGACGTGTAAGTCCTACAGACTCTGCAAATGTGACCTTTCTATTATGCTGTGTTACGATCCTGTTCCCAATGCATGTTGAACATGTGCACAAACATTGACTAGTGTTTCTTCTCCCCCTTTCTCATCATAATCACCATCCATAAACCAATATCCAGGTGCGGGGGTTTGTAAGTCCTTATCATAGATTGGAAAGCTGAGACCTAGGAAATTAGTGATATTTCTGAAGCACAGAACATGTAAGTCTCCACTCTCCATCTCCACAATCACCACAATCAATTTTAGAACATTTTATCACTCCATAAAGAAACTCCCCACTTCTCCTGAATTCCTTAGCCCTAGGCAGCCACCAAACTATCTTCTGTCTCTATAGATCTGCCCATTCTGGACATGTCTTAGAAGTGAAGTCATATACTCCGTGGCTTTTGAATCTGACTTCATGTAGCATAATGTTTCCTATATTCATTCATTTTGTAGCATGTATCAGTACTTCATATCATTTTATTGCTGCATAATATTCCATTGTATGGATACACTACATTTTTTCTAGTCTTTCATCAGTTGATGGACATGTGGGTTGTTTCCACTTTGGAGTTCTTATGAATGATGCTGTTCTGAACATTTATGTGCAAGGTTTTTTGTGTGTGAACATGTTTTCTTGGAAGCTAACTTTTTGAGTTGGGCATCTAGTAGCATTTGTGGAGCTTTCTGGGTGCTCAGTTCTCTGAACAGTTGAACTGGGGGAATGCTCCTCCACATCCAGCCTCACCTTCTTACAGGGAACCCCAGCTGAGTCCCGGGAGAAGAACAGGGAATGTGTCCTGCTGGATTTCTTTGACGAGCATGACATCTGGCACTTCCTGTCTGCCACTGCCCTGTTTTTCTCATTCCTGGTGAGTTGACACCCTTTTGTTAATTTCTTCTCTGTGCACGTCTGGTACTCCCTCTCTTTTCTCCTCCCCGCTTTCTTATACTCTCTTTTTTATTCCTTTCTAATTTCCCTTTCCAATTTTGCATTGTAATTCAATTTACAGATTGTTTCATTTTTACATTGTATCTTCTGGTTAGGTAGTTATTTTAAGACAAGTGACAAAATGATTTTCCTTAAGCTTCACAACATTGGGTTATCAGAACTCACATGTCCAGAATCCCCCAGGCACTGCCTTTGGCATCCACTAAAATTTCTATAGCATTAGGCTATTCCTTCTTATGCTATCCTCACATTCCTCCTTCCAGTCTCAGTGAATATAAGTCATTTACAAATTCCTGGAGTAGCTCAGGATAGCATCCAGGCCTCTGTTGCCTTCTAATCTCTCAGTTCCAAATCTTTCATGTAGTCCCTTCATTTCTTAACTCAAACACCTTCCCAGAAGCCACGTGTGTTATAACATCCTCAGAAGTTAACTCCAAGCATTCTTTCACATTAAATTTTGACTTTCATAATTAAAAGCCCATGGTACTTGCACAGGTTCATGACAAATAGCAGGAGTAGGTCTTCAGGACTCCCAACACTTGAAGCAGCCACTGCTGGCCTTACAGCCTCAATGGTGGAGCAGGGCTACCCCCTGGTGGCCAGTTTTAGAAGTTAACTCTGTATATTAAGGCTTTTATTTTTTAGTCACTTTCATTAGAGACAGACAGAAGTGGAATGAAGGGTTCGATGTGGAGAGTGATGGTGGAGGGACCTAAATGGAGGAGGAGGACACACTTTATGTATAGTAACATTTTATGCAATAAGACTTCATTTCCTTTAGGTCTTGACCTAAATGGTCCCTTCAAAGTAATGACTTCCTCAGCCATCCTTGCATCGTGTTTTTATCTCCCTTACTCCATACTTCCATGTTCTTGTCATAGTTTGATTTTTACCCTTAGTACATATTGCCATCTAACATACTATACTTAGCACATATTTCTGTCTACATATGTTTTACTCATGTATTTGCTTCATGCCTGTAGCCCTTTCTTCAATGTAAGCTCCAGGAGGGTAGGGATTTTTTCTCTGTCATTGCAAATTGTATCTCCAGCATTTAGAATAGCACGTGGTAGGCCTTGATTAATTAATAAATAAGCTATGTAATTAAAATAAGTGCCTGTTCAGGGCATGGTATTGTAGAAAGTTGCAAAGACACCAAAATGAGTAAAGGCACATGTTTCAATCCGCATGAGACTCAGAGAGAAAGTACAACTTACTGTGGCTGTGACTGTGCATTCATTTCATTTCTCCATCCCTCTCCTTTCAGGTTTTGTTAACCCTGGATGATGACCTGGATGTGGTTCGGAGGGACCAGATCCCTGTCTTCTAAGCTTCCAGCATTAAGAGAGGAGAGAGGAATCGATCGATCTTGGTGCTGTTTCATGAAAAATGCAGGGCCTGCAGCAAAGTAACCACTGCCAAATACTCCACTCACCCCCTGCGGAGTCAACTCTGGATACATTCACACAGAGAGGAGAGGAACAGGGAGATTCAAACCTGCAAGGGTGGAAGCAGAAGGGAAGACAGGGCTATGAACAGAGGCGAGCCCTGAAGAGTCAAGAAGCCTTCAGCCACCATGTCACAACTCTGAACTAGACATGGACAAGCTCTGCATCAAAGTCAACTTGCTATTTTGGGGCCCCTCCCACCCTCACCTGGGACTCATCAGCAAAGCAGAATGATGCTGCACCCTTCTCTCCAGCTGCCTCCATGCCCATCAGAAACTTGAGGTGGGCACCTTTTGCACTTTTGCAACATCTGCTGCTCTAGACATCTTCAAGTACCAGCTTCTTGTCCAGGGTCCTGGGCTGATGTTGGCTCCTCAGAGTCTGGCAGAGGAGTGGACCTGATGTCCTACTCAACTGGGATAGATGTTTTATCAGCACCAGCTGGGCACCTCCTCAGAATGACTGCTGTATGTTCCCCAGGTTCCTCACTTCTCTAGAGAGACTTTGGGTTGGGCCTGTCACACACTCCTCCTAACAGGTCACTGGGACCAGAACTTGGGTGCTTACCTATTCCTGGTGTCTTCATCTCACTGCTGTGTGTTGACTCCAATGCTCAGGCTCCACCTTCTCTAGAAGGCTCTGTTACCCCACAGACCAGCTCCAAGGTGGGAAGGAAATGAGAGAACTTTTCTAGCAGCAGGAGGAGCAAGAGAAATGACCGGCAGGCTGAGGCAAGTGACATCAGCATCAAGCAAACATGCCTCACCTTAAGGACTTGGGCTCCTAGAGAAATCCAGCCAAGGCAAAAGGGCATCCTCGTGCCTACAGTTCAAACATGCAACTCTGTGCCCACATCACCTTTGGGGAAGAAATAGGTGTTTCATCAGAGACACTGTACTAGGGGCCTGTACACTGACCCAGCTCTGAGTTGTCACTTTCTGCAGATCAAAGCCTGCAAGCTGGCTCCCTGGAGTTCTCAGGGCCGCTGCATTTTACTCTGACTCTCTATTTGCAAAGAGCACAGGGCATAAAGGATTGCCTTGGTCGCACCTGATTCTCACTGTCTCCCCATAAGGTGTTGAGAGCTCAGCATTCCAAATCCCTCCCCACTGTCTGGCTATTCTGCCCCTGAGAGTCCCGCTTTGACCAGGCTCCTTGCTACCTGAGTGTGATGTAATCAGAAACTATGCACACAGATGTGCACACGTGGATATGTCTGTCTGTGAAGTCACCTCTCACCTTTGCTTTCCTGATCATTCATTAGAGAAATGGATCAGCCATTTAAAAATTTTTTTTTAAAAAAACAACTATTATCCTTTCTCTAAAATATCTGATAATGTTCAAAAACATTATGGAAGTTTAAATAGCAAACTTTCTCTGGTTTTAAAAACACAAAGATGCTTTTAATGAAATATTCTGTGGTGTGTGTATGTGTGGTGTGTGTACTTTCCTAAAATGCCCCCAAATTTGTAATTGGTCTTCTGTTACTCTTTATTCCTTAAAAATCATTGGCATCCCACCCTGGAGACCAAAGTCCTTGCCTCACTTCCCATGGTCGTGGTATGATCGCATGAGCTAATACATGCTGGCAAAAGTGTTCTATAAAATAAAAACTCGTAAATAAATATATTGTTGGCTTGCATAGGCCATATGAAGGCCATCTAGTAAATGGTTGTGTTAGTCTGACATCTAAAACAAATTTTGAATCTGTTGAACTCGGCTAAGTTTAATTAATTTGTTTCTTTTAATGCACTAATGGTTTCAAATCCAAAAAATAAAAATAAGGATCCATTAAGGAAATGTGAATAAAGTCTGTTCAAGTAGCTCTGAGGCCTAAGGTGAATACATTGTAAGACACATTACCTGTTTGGTAGCTTTTTGGGAAAATACGTCCATGGACATGGAGAGAGGCCTCCTAGAGATGGATAAATTGTGCTGCTGTATTCTTGACCGTTTTCTGATATCTTGTACTATAAACTCACACACTGTGGTCAGTTTTGTCCTCTACGGCAAAACTAACAAAGCCTACTCATATAAATATTAATCCTAAAGCTACTTGTTGCTCCTTCTCCCTACAGTGCCCATCTCGTGGTTCGAGGGCTCCGGAGGGGTGGGTAGGAATTCGGTTCAGGGGCAACAGAGTTTTTCAGAGCCGATGGGCCCCTCCCCCTATTAGTACAATGACTGTGCTCATGGACTTCACTCTTGAGGGCAAGGGAAGGCAACTTTGAACACCGAGGTCAACAGGAGAGTAATTGGAGAAAAACAGCCCCTGCCAGGCGGGTCTTGGCAGAGCAGGCCCAGAAGTAATAAGAGCAGTTCAGCTGGAGCAGGACTGCGATGGGGCCGCCAGGGGGGCAGGACAGCGCACGGGGAAATAGCCTCCTCACACCTCAGGGGAACGCTGCCCAGGCCACGAGGCCAGGCACCTGCCCGTGCTGGATGGTTGCGGCTTAGCCCGGGTTATTTTAGCACCAGCGGGAGCCAGGGGGAAGCGGGATCCATCTGAGGAAGGGACTTTCCGTGACCCAACATCACCCGGCCAGCTCCTGGGGCAGAGAAAGCAGCAGCTGCTTCCTTCAGCCCCAAACAGCCACCGGAATGTTCTGCGGGGCCACGAGCTGCACGTGCCAGTAAGGCAAGGAATGCCCACATGTTTCTCATTCCAGGAGACAGTCTCTCCAGGTAAAACCCGGGGCGAAGGGAGAGAACAATAACCGTTCTTCATAGAAGGAACTGCAGAGTCGGAGCAGGATCCTTGCATCAGACTTTAGTCCAAATACATTCGCCTTGGGACCCCAGCAAGCTGCTGGAACTCTCTGATTCCCACCTTCTCATCCAGGTGACACTACCTGAGGTGGACAAAGGTGGAGGTGTGCCGAGCACTAGGAGCCGTGCCCACACAGGACGGCCTCAGCCAGCACCTCGGGCAGACAGGGCCGGAGCAGATCTCTCCCCACTGGGTCTCCTGCCCGCCAAGGCTCCTGTTCTGTTCCCCACCCTTCGGGTTCCTGGAGGCCTCAGGCAGTGGGAGGCCTCACCTGCAGAGATACTGCCCAGAGCTATTCACCCTCCCAGCCCCACCCCTCCTCACCCCTTGTTGCTGCATTTCACTGCCTCTAGCCCCTTAATACTTTCATTCCAACTCAGATGAAAAGTTGCTACCACAGCTAGGCCAAGGGGGAAATGGGTCTGGGTCACCCAAGACCATCGGAAAACAGATATTTACATTACGGTTCATAACAGTAGCAAAATTACAGTTATGAAGTAGCAATGAAAATAATTTTATGGTTGGGAATCACCACAATGTGAGGAACTGTATTAAAGGGCAGCAACATTAGAAAGGTTGAGACCCACTGCTTTCGGGAGTCTATTTCCCCTTTATCCTCTACTTCCTTGCTATTTCTCTCTTCAGTTATGTAGAATCAGAAATACAGCTTTAGCCAATAATCAAGAAATATCTGAGCAGGTCCAGCAATGAGCAAAACACACATTTCTGCCATCATGGGATCTATGGTCCAAAAATGTGCCCTAGCTGGTGTGGCTCAGTTTTTTGAGCATCATCCCATGCACCAAGAGGTGGCTGGTTCGATTCCAGGTCTGGGCACATTCTTGAGGTTGCTTGCAAGCTCAATCCCCAGTAAAGAGCATGTAGGAGGCAACAGATCACAAAAGTGAAGATATACATGAAACAAATAATTATAATTTGTTAATTGCAAGTGGGCAAAGAGCTCCAAGAAAAGAATGGCACCATCTCCCTAATTCTTAAGAATTGCAACAATCCTCCCTATTGAAGGACTTGCTTGGCACTGGGGTGCTGGGTCTGCCCTTTTAGTGGAATCTTACTATAGGAAACTATTGCCCTCAATTCCTATCTCCAACCCCTTGAAGATTAAATTTGGCAGAACTGATCACTAAAACAAAGGATAGCTGTCATTAGGCTGTCTGCCAAAGATTTTATAAACATTACCATATTTAATCCTGAAAACACCTCCTCCATGAAGTAGATATTATCACTATTTCCCAGATGGAGAAAGTGACACTTAGGGAAAGTCACTGTTCCCTAGATGAAGCAAATGGTGCAGAAATCTGAATTAGCGGTCAAAAATTAGTAGTTTAAGTAATCAGACCAGAGAAAAGACAGATTGTGGTGCAGTGGTGATTCAATTTTTATTTCTGCATGTATCTAAAACACATAGCCTAAAATTACATAACTATTGAACATATTAACAAGAAGAGAAAGTTTTCCAAAACTCAGAAGATATGTGTCTGTTATATAAACCTGAGTAACATGAAGCCTACTGTGCTTTTAGGAAAGCCAACCAATAAAACTACAGTGTTGGATCATTTTGGCTCTCTAAATTGGAACAGCTGGATTTGTATAAGGACTGCTGTTCCCATTCCTAAACTTGTAAAGCTAAGACCAAAGACCTTTATATAAATTCAATGACTGTACTTGGCAAAGGGCTGTAGACTGAGGGACTCATTTTAGACTAAAATATATATTGTATAAGATGTCAGATTACCACTGGGAGCCTATTAGTTCCTAAACAAAATTAACAATGGAGAGAAAGCACAGGAATGTATGGAGTGGTGTTTTTATTATTATTATTATTCCTAAAAAGCATTCAGAGACAAAAACAAATAACAACAAAACTGTCAAGAATGAAAAAAATTCTCCAAAGCTGCCGAAACGGGTTTGGCTCAGTGGATAGAGCGTCAGACTGCAGACTGAAGGGTCCCAGGTTCGATTCCAGTCAAGGGCATGTACCTTGGTTGCAGCACATCCCCAGTAGGGGTGTGCAAAAGGCAGCTAATCGATGTTTCTAACTCTCTATCCCTCTCCCTTCCTCTCTGTAAAAAATCAATAAAATACATTTTTAAAAAAATCCTCCAAAGCTGCTTCTGAAACTAATCCATGTTAGCTCAGTAGAACAGGCAGAATCTATGCCTCCAATTGATGGCTGACCCATTTTAGTTTTTCAGGGCTGTGCCCACCCTCCCCTCCTGTAAAGGACTAGTTCCATCTGCCAAATTGAACTGTAAAATGATAAGTCTTCATTTAGGGTACAATGATAATGGTGCTAAGTGTCTCTAAATTTGTTCATAGTGAGACAAAAAAGCAAAGTGATGGTTTGAAACGCTAAAATACTAACCAATTTTCCTCTCCTTTACTAAGCTGTCTCTAAGGCTTTTAGAAAATATTTGTGAATTTTCACATTCACCATTTAGCAACATTTTTAAAAATGGTATTTAACCTAGTTGAGTCATGCATTCCCAGAAAACTTCCCTGAGGCAGTCAGTTCTCCACCACTACAATCTGGCTTCAGCCTTTTTCCAAACCACAGATCTGAATGTGATTAAACCACATAAGAAAATACCACCAAGCAAGAAATACACAGCACAACCACTGCTAAAAGCTGGGTTTCCAGCCAGGCCAATATGGCTCAGTGGTTGAGCATTGACTTATGAACCAAGAGGTCACAGCTCAATTCCCTGATCCCTAGCAGGAGTGTGCAGGGGTAGCAGATCAATGACTCTCTCTCATCCTTGATGTTTCAATCTTTCCCTCTCTCTCCCTTCCTCTCTGAAATCAATAAAAATATGTATTTCTTGTCTGGTAGCTTTCCCTTGATATAATGTCTGTGAGATTCATCTGTGTAGAGGTAGCTTCATTTTGTGAATATGGTATTTCACTTATCCATCCTCCTATTGATGATGTTTGGTTTGTTTCCAGTTTGGGGCTACTGTAAAGAAAGCTTCTACAGAAATACCAAGATGGTGGCATAGGTGAACACCTACACTGCTGCCTTGCACAACAATTTCAAAACTACACCTAAAAGACAGAACGGACATCATCCAGAACCACAGGAAAGCTGGCTGTGTGGAAATTCTACAACTAGAAGGAAAGAGAGGGGCTCACGGAGACTCAGAGGAGCTGCAAAAAGCTGAGGTAGGAAGATACATGCGCAGAGAGGGCTGACTGCTGATTATGCCCCTGGCTTTCTCTAGTGAGAAGAAAACGGAACCACCCAACTGTGTTGAATTCCAGTTTCAACTACATTGAACCCCAGTTTGGGGTGAGACCCTAGGGACACAGACTCATATGAGTCCCCAGAGCGCACGGAAACTCAGAGGAGCGGCAAAAGGCACAGGGCTGGAGGAGTGCACATGTGCGCACAGAGAGGACTGCAGTGATCGCCAAGGGACACAGACCCAGGGGCCGCATAGGGCAAGGCTAATGGGAAGCCAAGGTTGTCTCTGCTAAGCACTGAGACTCTACCCCATCCAAGCTGAGCACAGAGGCTTTTGCAATTTTGCAAGTCTTGTATCATAACACTAACTCCAGCGCAGAAATTCTCCTGGCATAGACACAGCTGATCCTCACAGCCAATTGGACTGAAGGTCAATTTCCCCCAGGGATACCAACAATAATCAAGACTTAACTACAACAAGGCTGTACACACAGTCCACAAAAGGGTGCACCAAGAGTGTCCACCTCAGATAACTGGGGAGGTGGCGCTACTGGGCCATATAGGACAACTAGCACACAAAGCTACTCTACAAATTCAGGGAAGCACTGAAAATGCAGAGACAAAGGAACAGATCACAAAAGAAATGGAAGAAAACAAATGAGTGGATATAGAGTTTAAAACCACAGTTATAAGGTTTTTCAATAATTTCCTGGAAAAGGCTGATGAATTTAATGAGATCCTCAAGGAGAGAAAAAAGGACCAACTAGAAATTAAACATACACTGACTGAGATAAAAAAGTATTATATAGAGACCTAACAGCAAACACAAGGAACTTAAGAATCAAGTCAAAGATTTGAAATACAAAGAAGCAGAAAACACTCCATAGGAAAAGCAAAATGAAAAAATAATTAAGGGAGAATCCAAGATGGCGGCATAGGTAAACACCTATACTGCTGCATCGCACAACAATTGCAAAACTACAACTAAAAGACAGAATGGACATCATCCAGAACCACAGGAAAACTGGCTGAGTGTAAGTTCTACAGCTAGAAGGAAAGAGAGGGGCTTACGGAGACCCAGAGGAGCTGCAAAAAGCCAAGGTACTGAGACGCGTGCGCTGAGAGAGTGGGTGCCGGAGTACCTGGCTGGCTTTCTCTGGCGGGAGGGAAACGGAGAGTCCCAACGGCATTGAACCCCTTATTTTACGACACTAAACCCCAGATCCAGCCGAAACTCATACGGGGGAATTTGGACTGTGAAAAGGGAGAGGTGCACAGAAATTTAGGGGAGTTGCAAAAGATCAGAGGTCTGGTCGCGCGCACGGCACTGCACTGCAGAGGACAGACTGCTGATTGTGCCGCTGGCTTTCACGAGTGGGCGGGAGACAGACCCTCCCAACTGTGCCACTTCTAACTTCATTAAACCCCAGTTTCAGGCGAAACCCTGGGGACCCAGACTCGTGTGGTCCCATAGCACAGGGGAGCCGGAAAGGCAGCAGTCTAAAGGCACTGCGAGAGAGTCTGAGAGCACACAGGGACTGCTCCAGCAACTACCCAGTCACGTGAGACTCAGGGGCTGTGGAGGGCGGGCCCGACTGGAAGGCAAGGTGGTCCCTTAAGCCCTGAGACTCCACCCACCCCAAGCTCAACAGAGAGGCTTCTTCGGTTTTGCAAGTCTGGTATCATAAGGCTGAATTCAACACAGAAGTTTCCCCAGCATAGTGAAAATGCCGAGACAAGGGAAGGAATCACAAACAAAAGAAATGGAGGGAATAAAACGACTGAATATAGAGTTCAAAACCACGCTTATAAGGTTTTTCAAGAAAATGCTAGAAAAGATGGATAAATTTATCAAGTCCCAAGAGGAGATGCAAAAGGACCAACTAGAGATGCAAAAGATCCAACTAGAGATGATGGATAAATTTAGCGAGCCCCAAGAGGAGATGAAAAATGACCAACTAGAGACACTGACTGAAATAAAAAATATTATACAGAGTCCTAACAGCAGACTAGAGGAAGGCAAGAATCAAGTCAAAAATTTGAAATATAAAGAAGCAGAAAACACTCAACTGGAAAAGCAAGAAGAGAAAAGAATCCAAAAATGTGAAGATAATGTAAGGAGCCTCTGGGACAGCTTCAAGCATACCAACATCAGAATTGTGGGGGTGCCAGAAGAAGAGAGAGAGCAAGATACTGAAAACCTATTTAAAGAAATAATGACTGAAAACTTCCCACATCTGATAAAAGAAATAGACTTGCAAGTCCAGGAAGCACACAGACTCGATATAAAAGGAATCCAAAGAGGACTACACCAAAACACATCATAATTAAAATACCAAGAGCAAAAGACAAAGAGATAATATTAAAAGCAGCAAGAGAAAAACAGTTAATTAGGTAATTAGGGAGCATCCATACGTCTGTCAACTGATTTCTCAACAGAAATGATGCAGGCCAGACAGGAGTGGCAAGAAATATTCAACATGATGAATAGCAAGAACCTACAACCAAGATTACTCTACCCGGCAAAGCTATCATTTAGAATTGAAAGTCAGATAAAGAGCTTCACAGATAAGAAAAAACTAAAGGAGTTCATCAACACCAAACCAGTATTATATGAAATGCTGAAAGGTACTCTTTAAGAAGAGGAAGAAGAAGAAAAGGGTAAAGATAAAAATTATGAACAACAAATACATATCTATCAACAAGTGAATATAAAAATCAAGTGAATTAAAAATCTAATGAACAGAATAAACTGGTGAATAGAATAGAATCAGGGGCATAGAAAGGGAGTGGAGTGATGGTTCTGAGGGGTTGTGGGAAGAGACTGGACAAAAATCGTACACCTATGGACGAGGACAGTGGGGGGAGAGGTAAGGGCAGAGAGTGGAGTGGGAGCCTGGTGGAGGGGAGCTATGGGGGGGAGAGGAATAACTGTAATAATCTCAACAATAAAGAATTATTAAATTTTTAAAAAAAGAAAGCTTCTATGAACATTCTTATACATATGTTTTGGTGAACTTACATAAACATTATTTTCCGGGGTAAATAAGTTTAGTTTTAAAGAAACTGCCAACAATTTTGCAAAGTTTCCATTATCACCTATGAGAATTCTAGTTATTCCACATCTTTGCCAACACTTGGCACTTGTCAGTTCTTTCCATTTTAGCCTTTCTGGGTGAGAGAGTAACGGTATCTCATTTCATTTTGCAGTTCTCTAACTGCTGATGTTGAATACCTTTTCTTTGGCTTCTTGGCCATTTATGTAAAGAATGTTTTCAAGTTTTTTGCTAACTTTTTAAAAATCAACTTATGAGGTTTTTCCTTTTTGATACATTTAATCTTTGCCAGTCTGTGACTTAAAGAGAAATATTTAAATGAATAAAGTCTAATATAACAATCTTTTCTTTTATGATTATGCTCAGATTACATTTCCTATGATTTTTTTCTAGAAAACTAGTTCTCAAATTGTTTAGTCTCAGGATCCATGTATAGTCCTAAATATTATTAAGAACCTCAAATATCTTTTTGTTTCTGTAAATTATGTCTATCAATATTTACCATGTTAGAAAAAAATAGAAAATTTAAAATATTCATTTAAAGATAGCAACAAACCCACTACATAATACAAATATTTTACTTTATAAAATCTTTATTATTTTTCAAAACAAAAAATTGTGAGAATAATAGCAGTGTTTTGCATTTTTGTACATCTATTTCATATCTGGCTTAATAGAAGACAGCTGGAGTCTTATGTCAGTTTCTCCCTTTACTCTGCTGCAATATGCATTTTGCTTGAAGCATATGAAGAAAATCCAGCCTTAGAGAAATATATAGTTGGAAAAGTTAACAGCCTTTCCAGATAATTGTAGTTATTCTTCCTTAATATCACACCAAAATTCAACAATGGTAGTTTTCCAAAGTTGCAATGTGGAATTTGACTCTTCATGTTTTGCCATGTTAACCAATTGGTGTATGTTAACAGTTGATGGGTTTTAGTATCTCTTCAAATATGATTATTCTAACCTATCTTTTTGTTCTAATTGTTGCTGTGGGGCTGATGATCTGCCACTCATTCCTACATCCCACCTTACAGTGAAAATGCCCTGCATATCTTTTTATGGAGATATGTAATTAAAATAATTTCCCCTCAAATATCTAAGTAAACTGGAAAGCATGAACATAAAATGGACTCAAGAGAGTCTCTTTAATAAATGGTGTTGGGCCAAGACCGGTTTGGCTGAGTGGATAGAGCGTTGGCTTGCAGACTGAAAGGTCCCAGGTTCGGTTCCAGTCAAGGGCATGTACCTTGGTTTCGGGCACATCTCCACTGTGGGGTGTGCAAGAGGCGGCTGGTCGATGTCTCTCTCTCGATGTTTCTGACTTTCTATCTCTCTCCCTTCCTCTCTATAAAAAATCAATAAAATATATTAAAAAAAAAATAAATGGTGTTGGGAAAATTGGACAGATACATGCAAAAAAGTGAAACTAGACCACCAACTTACACCATACAAAAAATGGAACTCCCATTTGACCCAGTAATACCACTTCTAATATACCCCAAGAAGGTAGAAACAGCAATCAGAAAGGATATATGCACCCCTATGTTCATAGCAGCATAATTTACCATAGCTAAGATTAAAAAACTGGTATATCTACACAATGGAATACTATGCTGCACTAAAAAAGAGGGAATTCCTACCATTTGCAACATGGATGGAACTGGAGAGCCTTATGCTAATTGAAATAATCCAGTGAGAGAAAGGTAAGTATCACATGATCTCACTCATTTGTGGTATATAATGAACAACATAAATTGATGAACAAAAACAGTTCCAGAGACAAAGAAACATCGATCAGACCATCAAACCTTAAAGGGAATGTAAGAAAGGTTGGGGGTAAGGGGGAGAGATTAACCAAAGAACTTGTATGCATGAATATGTATCTAACCAGTGGACACAAACAGAGGGGTGGGAGGTGAGTGCATGAGTGGGGGGATGGGGACTAATGGGGGAATAAGGACACTTATGTAACACCTTCATAATTAAAAAAAAAAAATACTGAGTTTTAATCTTAATCCTAAGAAGCTGAGACAAGAATATTGTATTAGTTTTCTGCAGCCCCTGTGTGAGTAAATGATCCCTAAGGTCATTTTATCTGTTTCAATTTTGGGTATATTTTATACATTTATAAGACAAAAACTTAAGGTGTAAATGAAATAAACACCACATACCTACTAACCAATTCAATTGAATATACCAATGTTCTTGATACTCCCCTTTCCTCCTTATAAGTATCCATTATCCTGAACTTTTGAGTTTATCATTTCCCTAATTTATATTCTTATCACATCTGTAGACTACCCCTACACAATAGTTTGACTTATAGGCATTTACATTTTATGTAGCTTTATCCTGTACAAGTCCTCTGCAACATTCCCCACCCCCCCCGCCAAACTTCATGCTGGTGAGATCAGACTAAGTTGATGTGACTGTAATGAAAGAGCTAATTCTTGCCCCAAAGTGCTTGCATCTGTTTTCTCCACTATAATATTTGAGGAGAGTGTAAGTTGAATAATCTCACAATATTCTTCCAAATCTGAAATTCTATCTTTTACAATAGCACAGAGGTGTATAGTTTGCTCTAACGATCTAGTGCTAATCATAATTATGATATATTTGAAGTTGATTCTTTGATAAGGAACATAATCCCCAGGGGAAATGTGTCATGGTGTTATTTTCAGACACTTTGGCAAAATTTAAAGGTTATTTGAATATGAGATGTTAGTTTGCAAGAGAAGTTGTTTTAATACCAGGCTTGAAGTGATACATGGAATGATCAGAAAAGACAGAATTCACAATGCAAAAATGCAAAGTTTATTTTCTTAAATAAAATACTATATTTATATCTATACAAATAATTATTACAACCATTAAAATGTTACATTTACCAATAAAAATTTCAAAACTTTAAACAAGAGCATGGTTCAGAATATTCACACCCTAATACAATGCATTTGTAAAAAGATGTCAAAATAAACAGGACCTATTCTTATTTACAACTGTAGGACAATCCTGGTCATACTATACATATCTGCTCTGGATTCCATTACAAAACAAGTTAGTTTCCATTAGAATTATAAACCAGGTGATTTACAGTAATAGGACACAGCGCGCAGCAGGCATTGCTGGCATGGAAAGAGATACAAATATTACACTTTTGAAAGCACTACAGTTGGGTTTGTTTTCTGGTGACTGCCCTACAGTAAGCTTCTTGCCCAGTGTATCTATAAATAATTTGTGAAGGTAATTACGTTCTCAGATTTTTCCACCTATTTTACCAAAATGAATATATATATGGCCTGCTAAAAGTGGAAGCAAATCTTTTCTTCACAGTAACACAACTGCAGCATTTTAAGCAACACTGTCTGGTCCCTTTCTTCTTGGAAGATCAACAGTTCAACTCCCCTTATAGGTTACCAATATAATCAAATCCAGTGCCTCAATGACCTCACAGATGAAAAATTGATTTAAGAATCAGGGGATGTGGAACAGAGATCCAGAAAAGTGAAGAGGGGATCAAAATGGAGTAAACATTAACTTCTTATGACATAGTATTATATATAACCAAACACATAACTGAGCCCCCCAAAATAAGATACTTTTTTTAAAAGGTTAAATTGCAAACAAAGAATTACCTTCTATTTCTCATGAAATCTCTAAAGAAGATTATGCAGTCATCCAAAAAAACACCAATTTGGATATTATGCCCAATACTTTCAACACAAGTTGGCTGTTTATGTAGCATCTAAATACATGAATGATACAGAAAAAGATTACGGTTGATGGGGTTTGTGCAAATCTAGAAATAAGAATGTCGGATGACCATCACATACAAGCTAAGTTTAAAAGAAGTTTTGCTTCTACCTAGTAAATTTTTACAGGATTGAAATCAAAGATGGCTCAGAGAATAAGGCAATAGTGAGAAACATCAGCTGTACTTGTCTTCCCGGTGCTTGATTAGTTAACATGTACCATCCTGGCTGGTCCTTTGCTTTAACAGAGGAGTGGGTGAATATTATGTTCCAATGGCTAGTGTTAGGACCAGAGGGACAGTTTCAGGTAAAGTGCAGTACCAGGGAAGAGGCATGTGAGCAGAACTAGAAATTGTGTCAAAAAGGTCCTCAACACTTATCAGCAAATCTGGACTTCCTCAGTCTACATTTGATGTCCCCCCAAAGACTCTGGTAGAAACACCCTTGGGCTCACACAGAAGGTAGAACACAGGGCAAAACATAGTTCATTAAATAAGGAACAGAGCTATATGGCATATTCAATATTTTAAATCAATTTTTATTTACTTTTGTTTCAAAAATTCTTATTGTCACTTAATACAGTGGGAGACATAGTGGAATTAGGAATCACTAATTTGGGAGTATGACTTCCTGTCACACACTGACTCAAAGATCGTGTGCCCAATAAATGTTTCAAGGCAAAGGAGTAATAATCATGCTAAGGAAATAACCGGATTCTCTGCCACCTATTTGATATGGAGCAAATGGAAGAAATTAGAGAGCTTAGGTACCTATGTATCAAAGGAAGGGTACAGCTAAGAAGATGCATATCTGTAAGTCTTGATTCTTTCTCAATTTTTTAAGACTTTACTCCCATAAAATGTCTTCCCTTTTTTTTTTTTTTTTTTTTTTTGGAGTATAACTTTCAGCCTCTCCAGGAAATGGCTGATGTTAGAAGGCAAGAACAAGGCAAATGAATTATCTTTAAAATAATTTTAAATAATTTTGTTGAAATAATTTTGTATTGAAGTTCACCCTGACATGCGACTGAAATTGCTGCAAAAAAAATTCCCTCATTTTTCTCCACAGTTCTAATACATAAATTTTATAAAGCATGATCACTCTGGAATTCTGTCCTTACTTAGATAAAGGGTGCCATCTCTGATATCCCCCAAGGGTCTTACAATAAAAACAAGAATAAATTTCCTGAAGTAGTATAAAACATCCCAAAACAACCTGTTTGTACCAGAAAAGAAAAAAAATACATCAAATTAATTTATCTATCATTGACATATTAAAAATTACACATGATGAGAAATCTGAAATTTTTCACCTCATTAGAAGTTACTGTGTGAAATGTTTAGAGGAATCAACCACTTTCTGGAACTGATTCCATGTGATTCGCAACACTAAAAGAGAAACTAATTTAATCAATGATTCTCAATTGCATCTCATACATAAGTTTGTGTACTTTCAGAAGTTAAAAAATTATTTGTGGAAATGGTTTTACATTCTATAGTCATATACTAGAAACCAAGAATAACATTAAATTTACTATAACCAAAATTGGCAATGGTTCTCTGCCAATCCTTTGTCAAATATTATACCTAGAGATCGATAGATACTAAAATAAATTCCACCCCAAAATCATGCAGCTCTAATGATCAAATACTTAATACTGCTGATAAATCTCATTCACTTGTGCTTTTAAATCAAGTAAGATCACTATGTTCTGAACACTTTCAGAATTGAGTTCATATGAAAAATGGCCTCTTAGATATATATGCACATTTCTGTAAGATAATTAGAGCTACATGTAAGCAGGAGCCAAATTACTTGCAGATGGTCACATCCTTTCTCTGGTGGTCAAATAAGCCCTATTTAGGAATAAAGATTCATTCGGGATCAAGGTGTTACATGCCTGGAATGAAAGCTCTGAGAAATGTAAATGCTACCTCTGAACAGAGCTGAGCAGAAAAATACAATCGATGCAACAGAGAAGTATCTGAAAGTTCCAGGCTTTGAGTCCATTCCATTGCAGAGTTCAAATTGAGCTTCTCCTTAGCTTGTTACCTTAGCTCCAATTATACCTAAGAGTCCCCAGTTCTTCAGAACTTACTAGCCACTGTGTGTGTGTGTGTGTGTGTGTGTGTGTGTGTGTGTGTGTGTGTGTGTGAGAGAGAGAAGGTGTGTGTGTGTGGGGGGGAGAATAATAAATAATCAAACACACTGAAAACTGTCCTTAAAACTGGTAGCCTGGACCTTTCAAGTACAAAGAACAACTTGAATGTTAAAGCTTAAAACTCAGTTAAGATAAAAAAAAAAAGTCATAAATCTCACATTTTTATCACAATTAATAATTTTAACTAATGCATTTATCTGTAGCTTTGCTGAATAACTTATTCATGAAGCTCTCCTGTTCTTTCCCATGACCGTTTTGAAGGGAGAAAATACAAAAGCTTTTCTCATTTACAGTATTTTTCTCCCAGGAGGCTGCTTCAGTCAGCAGCAAGAGCGGATGAGAAAGTTTGTGAGAACACTTGAAGAGGCACAGATGACCCTTTTGCTGAGTCTTTAGAAGAGGTATTCACTGGAGTCACTGCTCTAGCCAAGCCCTAGGAGGCTTTTTTAAGGAGGAAAAAAATGCTGGTTCTTAGGTTCACTTTAACAGAGAAAACAGAACAATTTATATGCATCTCTCCCACTCCATCCAGTTTTGGCAGAATATAATAACAAAAAGTACTGGGTTTGAGAATATGAGCATATATCATTGTTGATTTAGTTTAAGTTTTCAAATTCAATGTGAGTATATACACACATATATATATATATTTAGATTTATTATTAACTTCAGTGGGGCTTCTTAAGCTCCCTACATCAAGTTTTTGTAGACTTCAGCAGGTCTTGGGTCTCAATTTCCCAATTTCAGATGGCAGGCCTATTTTTAAACAACCAGTTTATACTTTAAAATCTGGGTGTATACACACACACACATAACATACAGACATATATAAAGATGGTTTCTGAAGCACCATTTCTCATCTGCCATCAGGAAAAATAATGAACAAATTCATCTTCTTATAATTCTACTATGAAGGATAATAATGCAATATACAATGCCATATTTTAAATAAAAATATCAGTAAATGAATATAAGGACAGACTTAAGACTTTGCAAAGAAATATCTAAAAAGTAGGGTTCAAATAACTCTGTAGATTCCAAAGACACTATTTACTGATCAGTCTCTACCAATTAAAAGAATTTACTTTAAAATCAATAAATAGAATGAAGAGAAAATATGAAAACAAAACTCAACTAATGAAAACAATTTTTAACTGAACAAATGCAAAACTCCATGACTGCTCTATCCTTAAGGACTAATGTAAAATGCAAGCACAACATGGAGAATATCTATGTACTTTTTTTTTTTTTAACTTTCTATCTTTAAGGATCTTGGCACATTAAAAGATAACATGGCTCCCTAATTTGAAGAACAGGAAATGAAATTCAGATAACTAAGTAATTGTTATACTACTAATTAAGAAAGAAGCCTCTATCTAAACCTAACCTTAGGAATAAAGGCTGATTAAACAACTCAATTATTTGCTTGACTTTTACCACGAATATATATTCTGTATTAATTCAGTACATGTCATGGGTAAACTGTTCTAGATGCTGACATCAACCAGCATTTGGTTATGAGTCATTGTGTTTTCTGGGACTATCTGCATTTTTTTTTTTAGAACTCAACTATTTCAACTAGTTTACAAATTTTCAACAATAAAGCTCAAAATTGAGGTCATTCCTATTACTCAACACAACTCAAGATGATCTCCCCCAACTTCCAGCTGATTAATATTTAGGGAATATAACATTATAAATCAAACTTGAAAATGCAAATATGCTTGGAAAATTTAAAAAGCACATCATGCAATTAAAAATGAAAGATAATTTGTTTGTGACAACCTAGTATTTGCATCATCTGACAAAGCCTCCCTACATTCAGAAGAAAACTGCAAATTGATTATACAAAAACATACACAATTCTCTCTCCATGTGCATGTATGTGTGCATGCACATATAAATACATTTGTAATTTCACCTGTGACATTTACATTTACTCTATCAGTATTTAAACAGCTGAACTGCAGTCATGACCTAAAATATGGCTTATGTTGTGGGCAGGTCGGTTTGAGGACTGCTTGGAAGAGTCAGAGGCAGAGGAGTTTGCGATTGTAAGCAAAGGTGACATTGCTGAGCCATCAGGAAGAGCTGTAGCTATTTCTGGAAACAAAGATGTCATATTAAAATTGGATAAGTGAGAGTTGGGCATGTGCATTGGTGGCATATCAGGGAGAAGAGGAAAACTTGGTTGAGCAAAACCAACAGGTCTTGGAGGAGATAAAATTGATCCAAATCGGTTATTTAAACTTCCACTGTTTACCTTCTCTGTGCTGGGATTTGAGAACATTTGATTTGAAAAATAGGGGATTGAAATATCATTGGACAGTGTAGGGTGAGCAGGAGAGTACGGGGGATAAAAGGAAGGTAGAGTATTTTGGGGATCTACAGGGATGAGTGCTGGAGTTCTAGTAGCACTAGGCTGAGTAACCTGTGGAATGAAAGAAGTATTAGCATTTATTGGTGGATTCATGCCACCCTCAGGAATAAAAGGAAAACCAAAATTTTGTGATAGTGTATGCTGGTCAGGTGCTGAATTATCATTAGGTACTTGAGGGCTATCAGGCATGAAACGAACAATACTTCCTCTCTTCTCTGTGGTGGGTTGCTGGCGTCCAAGAATCATACTGCCACTAGCAGAGAGAGGAAGATGGGGAAGACTTGGATCAAAGACATTACTATGCCTTTGATTTCCAGAACGATTCCTTTCAGGTTGACGAATTTTGGATCCACTGCTGTCTTGCAAGGGATGCCTTGATCGCTGGGGAACTGAAGAATTAGTTTGACGTACAGGAGGCCCTTGATCAGAATTTCCATGAGACACAGATGGATGTGGCAAAGCTGGCCTTGCAACCCCATGCATGTTGGTTGTGACTGGAGGATTCATGTGGCCTTTGGTCCCATGACTGTCAGTGATCCTCATGGGATTGGACTTCTGCACAGAAACATTGGGACTTGTGTTTCGACCTTGAATATCGCCTGAGGAAGAACTCGAAAAAGGAATATTCAAGGTGCTGTTCCTGGTGTTAATTGCTCCTAGGGGCATGTCACAACTTTCCCTATTCTGATTCTCACTCTCTCTTCTAATATGGATACTTTCATGAGTGGGGGCACAATTATATTCAACTGCAGGGGATGGACCACACTGTGTATTCCTCTGATGTTCCGAGAGTGACCTCTGGCTCCCGATGACCTGATCACCAAGGTGAGGGGCAAGTAAACTCTGCATGAAACTTTGATGACATGTATTTTCACTGTCCCTTGGTGGGATAGCATTTCCTGCTGGGATGCTATGAACTGGTGGATAAGGTAATCTTTTTTGGCGGTCAATTGGTGGTGGACCAGGGTTTTGACTAATTCGAAAAGCCTGAGACTGCATACTCCTCAATGATGATACAGAGTTACCTATTTCATTATTTCTTGAAGACTGTACTTCAAAATTACTCTGGGGCTGTTGAATGGCTCCAGTTGGTTTAAATGTCTGACAGTCAGACAGGCGGATATCTGAGGCAACAGTATGGTCCACACGACCTTGCATATTATGAAGGGCCAAACTCTTATTTCTGGGTACATCAAGATAACTTCTCATTTCAAGCTGATCTGAAACTCTGGAACCCTGAATTGATATACCCATTCTCTGCTCTGAATTAGAAGATGTCTTTCCAATGAGTGCCTCAGCAGAATAACTTGAAACTCTATTTCTCTCTGGTCTGTGTGGAGTACAGGTCATGTCTGAAGGTCTAGTCACAATACTTGGTTGGGACACCATCTGCTGCTCTATGCCTCTTGATGTCAAGAGCCTCTGCATTGGATTATGCCCAGTTACATGTTCAGAAGAAACCCCTGAGCTTTGCTGTCTGCTTCCAACTTCCTGTTGCTGGTGCATAATATCTTGATTGAGATGGTTTTGGGGATGGTTAGGGTGGTTTCGGCTAGTTGAAGGGTTTTCACAACTCTTTTCTGACTGGGAGCTTCCGAAGTGTTGCTGCATCTGTTGCTGTATCTGCTGATGGTGGGGATGTGGCTGACCACTCTTGGATCGGGATTGATCAGTCCCATGGTGCTTCGGTTGTAATGAAAGCTGGGAGGCCTGAGTGCCCTGAATAAGATTCCTCTTTTTCTGCATATGAACTTCCTGTTGCAGAGTTCTTTGTTGGTGGACATTATGGGGCTGAGAGTGGACAGAGCTCTCTCCATGAGGTATGTGATGCTGCAGTTGATATAAGTGATGCCTTTCCCTTAACTGCCCTGCTTGCTGCTGTTGTTGCTGCTGCTTTAAGTAGAGATGGTTACTATGCAGGTGAGATACTCCTTGAACTGGAACATGCTGTTGCAGGACCTGCAGATGTTGACTGGCCTGGTTTTGCTGCTGCTCAGCAACCGAAGGCTGAGAACTGCACTGAACTTCAGTTTGTCTCAATGCAGGGGCCACAAAGTTGTTACTTGGTGGAAATAATCGCGTAAGGCCATCTCCATGTGCTGGGTTGCTAATAGGCACAACTGAGTTTGAAGAGTTGGGAGGGATCTGACTAACCATCATTTGAGTATGATCAGAAATGCTGTCTGGAGTTCGGCTAACCAGGGACATACCTTCAAGCCTGTGGGGGGCTGGCTGACAATGCTTTTGACGTTTCGCTGAAGACAGTAGAAGGTCATCTTGGACAGCCCGTTTAGCAGAGTCTTTACGGCTTTCATGACTTGGCTTTAAAAGTGGCTCCTGAATCTGTGAAGTTGGTACAGTACCAGTCATATTGCTTAGTTGTTCTTGAGAATATTCAGTCATCAGAGATGGTCCAGGAGGCTGATTGCCATAGGAACTAGATGAAAGAGTCATATTAACTGTAGCAGAAACAGTTGTTGACTCTGAAGTCTGAGACAATCCAGCACAGCTGACGAGAGAATGGCTGATGCTGCTCTGATGGATAAGATTATTCACACTTAAACTGGTAATGCTTGGTGGCTGAGAATTTGAAACCTGCAAAGAGGCATTTGATGTTTTAATCCCTACCGAACAACTTGGTTTTTCAAGGGGCCTATCCACAGTTGCTTCAATTGAATCCTGAGAATTAAATTCATTTGGTGTTGCTTCTGCCTGACCTGGGCTATTCTCTTTAGAGACCTGTGTTTTGAAAGGCTGGTCTCCCTCTAAAGATGATGCTTCAGAAGGCTTTGAAGTAACTTCTCTTGTATCAGCCTGGGTACCAGCTTTTCCTTTCTCAAGGTTCTCCTGGTCAAAAATAGCTCTTGCTGCAAGAGCGACTATATCAGTTTGCTCTACAAAGGTACAGCTGTCACACGTATTAGTTGTTACATTGCTGGTGACATCTTCTCTAGTTGTTTCAGGAAGCATGGATGCAACGGAGAAACTACGACTACTACCCGAGCTGGTTGACATGGGAGAGTCAGCCTGCCTACTGGTGAGCAAAGAGCCATGAATAATCTCCTGATCAGGGATGCAGGAATGATGCTGTCCTGGAACTCTATCATCATTGTTCATCAGCAACAGCTCCTGTTTGGGATGCAAATCAATATTTGAATCAATTATTTTAGAACTTTCTGAAGAAAAGTCAGGATGGTCTACCTGGACTGAAAGAGAGGATTTCTGAGGGTCTTTTTCTTTAGCAAGACCAGACAGCAATGCAGTTAAACCTTGCTCCTTTAAGAGACTTGTATTTTGCATTCTATCTGATGAATCTTGCTCAACTCTGCAAGGTTCAGCAATGATTTCTACCTCAGAAACACAGTCAGTACTTGTAGTGCTAGTGGTAGATGATGAACCAGAAACCTGAGAAACCAAAACATGGGGATCATTTGGGGATGGAATCAACACGTTGGCTGAAGTACCAAATTTGGGGGCATCAGACAATGCCAAACTAATTGGTGGTTTATCCTGAGATGTCTCTTGTTGCACTATGAAGACAGAATCTTTGGATTTTGCTGGGGCCACTGCAAAATGCTCCCTTGTTATGGACTCTTGGCAGGGTGAGTTAGACTCTTCTGCTGACTTCGATTTGGGTAGAGACTCAGGTATCACTGATTCTGAATTCGGAACATCCAAAGAATGTGAACCAGAAACACTCACAGTACTTTTTGTCTGGGACATAGTGACAAATGGCACCACAAGATGGGGGCTTTCCAGCAGTCCATCATTACAAGGTGGCTCTGCTGAGCCTTCAGTGCTGGGGCACTCCACCTGGCCCACATCACTGACTGGATTCAGGGGGCATACTGACTTGTTAGCTGCTAAGTGTTTCTTGACACCTGGCTTCTTATTCAACCTTTTTGACTTTACGTTAGGCAAACAAGCTACAGTGTTCACTGAGGGAGTAGTCACTAGATTATAAGTACTGGGCAGTGTGGCTGAAGTATCTGTTGTCATGGGAGATACTACAGTTGCTGTTAATGAAGCACAGTTAGCTGGGGTGGTTTGATTATTTGCAATAGTTTGAGGATTGGCAGGCTGGCTAATAGACAGTTGTACACAGCTTTGCCCAGCCATCTGTGATATGCTTTGATTGAGGCTGGCCAAAGCGCCGAATGTGTTCAGGGCAACGTTGGTATTTGGATCTTCGCTGGTGGTGGGTTGAATAATTTGCATAGGGTTTTGGTTTGTAGTTCCTGATGAAGACATCACAGGCTGCAAAGCAAACAGTTGTCCATTTAAAGAAATGGTTTGAGGTTGTTGTTGGTTTGACATGGTAACAGAAAAAGTTTGTGATGAACTAGATGTTGATAAAGATGAAGGTCTTGGTAATATGTGGACAAGATGCTTTCCACCAAATGTTTGTGGGGTCGAAACATTTTGCACTGAATTAGACCCTATTATAGCATTGGCTCCATTGACAGGGAATCGAACAGAACCAGGAGGTGGAGCTGAGAGGAGTGGCAAAGGATTCTGATTAGCTGCCTGTATGATTACTATCTGTTGACCGACAGTTGGGTTGGGAACCTCTGCCCTCATCACTGTTGGGCATGGAGTGGTGCTGGGTGGCTGAAGAATTATAACGTTTTGATTAGCTGGAGCTGCTTTAACAGCTGTCCCTACTGGCTGAGCCATTTGAATCACTTGCATTGCTGAATTCAATGGGAGGATATTTGGGGGGGTCTGAGATTTAACTTGTGGCTGGGCAATAACTGGCTGCATAGGTAACGATGGACAAGAAGGCAAGCTCACAACTACTTGCTCAACTGGCTGCCCATCTGCTAAAAAGGAATTATTCAAGTTGATGCTTGTAGCCATATGTCTACTGTGCTTGCTTGTGGTGGGACTAGTACCAGACTCATTTAATACTGGAGTCACAGAAGAAGATGGTGTCTGGCTTAAGGGCTGAATAGTGTTTCCTGCCAATTGCAAAGTAGTCCACGTTGTCTGCGTGTTTCCAGATGAGGAAATTCGAGTAAGGCTATTAATGTTTTTCAAATCTGAAGCACTAACAGCTGAAGAAGGCAAAGAACAAGAAAGAGTCCAACCATTATCCAAAGGATTTGCTGAAGGACTGCTCAAAGGAGCGGTGGTCTTCCCTCCTTGAGGGACAGATGGGGCCACCACTGCAGTAACGCTTGTGGAGTCTGCACCCTTGCTAATGCTCATTGGACCAGAATCACCTGCAGATCTGGGAGGCTGGGAGCAGACTGTGGTGGTAACTGAAACAACAAAGGTGGTTTGAAAATCACTTCTCAAATCCTGTGTGCTTAGGCAGGACTTGCCTCCAGGGTTCACTTTAGTGGTAGTTGCTGAGGAGCTGGAGGGGACGCTTGTGGCACAAGGGACTGTTTTTTTCAATAATTTGGGATTCTCTTTCCCATTCTTATTTTCAGAAGAATTTTGATCATTTAAACTTGTGTGCAAGGACCGATGTTGGCAAGGTTCAGGTCCTATAGGAACAGCAACCAGTGAGCCCCTGGTGGCACCAAGCACATGTGAATCGCTCTTGGAGGTGGCAAGCTTGAGAATATTTTGAGCAGGAATGGTAGCCGGAAGACAAAGAGGAACAGGCTGGTTGGCAGCCAATGCAGAAACTGTGGTCTGATGCCATGGCTTGTTTTCAGATGGGTAAACTCCAGAAATAGACACAGGAGTCACAAGATTGCAAGTCCTCTGCACTGGCACCACATTGGCGGTTTGCTTTTGTAAATTATGGCCAACATTAAAGGTTATCCCCTGAACAGCTGCTCCCTGGTTGTTGCCACCAGGCTGACTCCCATTGGAATAAACAATAATATTTTTCTGAATCTGGTCACTGGGAATAACAACAGAGACCTTTGAGTTCTTAAGATTTCCTTTCCAGTGGATTGTGGGATCATCATATAAGCATATGTCATTTGCTTTCAGTAATTCAATATATCGGCCATTTTCTTTTTGAATTTCTTCCAATTGTTTACGTAGTTTTTTAATTTCTTCAGCTACAATATTAAAAATATAAATAAAACAATTACCTGTAAACATCAATATTTACAATAACTTAAGAAAAAACTGTGTACTAAAACTACTGAAATCTAGTTCTAACATTCTAAATTCCTCAACTGAGAATCTTTAGCTATTTTCTAATATAAGTTCTTTCTTCTTTTTAGAATGGCATCTCAAACTTCTATCCTAATCTTTTAAAAGTATATATCTTTAAAGGTAAACAACTCAGCCGAGACCGGTTTGGCTCAGTGGATAGAGTGTCGGCTTTCGGACTGAAAGGTCCCAGGTTCGTTTCCAGTTGGGGACATGTACCTTGCTTTCGGGAACATCTCCACTGTGGGGCATGCAGGAGGCGGCTGATAGATGTCTCTCTCTCATCGATGTTTCTGACTTTCTATCTCTCTCCCTTCCTCTCTGTAAAAAATCAATAAAATATATTTTTAAATAAAAAAAGGTAAACAACTCAAAGGTTAAAAATTACTCAAAAGCCTGGCTGGTGTTGCTCAGTGGTTGAGTGCCAACCTATGAACCAGGAGGTCTCAGTTCTAGTCCAAGTCAGGGCACAGGCCTTGAATGCAGGCTTGATACCCAGTAAGGAGTATGCAAGAGGCAACTGACCAATGATTCTCACTCATCATTGATGTTTCTCTCTCTCCCTCTCCCTTCCTCTCTGAAATAAATAAATAAATATATATATATATATTTTAAATTACTCATAATGTAGAAATCTTAAAACCCTCAATTCAAAAACTCCCAATAGGACAGCTACAAAGGTAAAGCAAGGGAGACATACTGCTATCATGGTAACATGCTAGGAAAATAACAGTGAATATCAATATCACAGCCTACAACAGCTAACATTACTTACGGTGGTAATAGTCTCTTTTATATATGGCATTAAACTCACTTCTAATTTACCCTTTGAAACAACAGAGAACAAGTAGAACATGTAAGAAATAAAGTGGTAGAACATGGAAAAAAGCATCAACAATGGAACTTGCATTTTCCTTGGTAGGACAATGTATGTTGTTACCCTACTGAGTAATGGAAATGTCTACACTCCTGTTCCTTTCTAAGGAAGACAGCCTCACCCTTGGATCCTACTAATGGGCAGCCTGGGCTGCTGCTATTTATGCTCTGTGATCCGGTACATCCCTACTTGGGGTAGGAACTCTTCCCATTCCCTCTGCCAAAGGCAGCCCATCCTTAAAGCCAGTGCCCAATGAGGTAGCCTGAAATGAACAGTTCTGTCCTAACAAGGATGAACTGAGACTAGAAAATTATTTCCTTGGATGTTTAAACTAAGAGACACAGGAAAAAGCTGTCAATGTGCCATGGACATTAGAAATTTAAAAATAATTATTATAGATCAAATAATAATGATTGTTCTCACTTATTGCACGCTTATTATATGCCTGGGACTTTTCATTCACTGTCTCATTTAATAACAATAACAACAATCATAACAGAAAACATTTATCAAGCATTTACTTGAAGTCTCAAACTTTACTAGAATTATCTCTTTTAATCTTCATAACAACCATGAGATGGGAACTACCTATTGTTTTCATCATTCTCAGATGTGAGAAACAGGCTCAGAGTAGTTATATAATTTACCTAAAGTTAACCAAATAGATGCTATAATTATCCTCATTTTAAGATAAGGAAACTGAGACTTGGAGAGATTAAGTAACTAACGAGAGATACTGAGTTATAAATGAAATCAGGACAAAACCCAGGTGGCCTGACTCCCAAGACCACTGCTCTGACCACTGTTCTAGATAGCCATGTGGACCATGAATATGTGGAGAAAACTATTGGGAGATGAAGAGTGAGCAGATGCACAAAAAAAGCAACAAAGAAAGGATGATGACAGAGATGACAAGCAGTCACACTGAAGCTGCCTCCTGTGCTGCTCTGAGCCCTGGCCTGCCTGTTCAGCTTTTCCTGGGCCTCATACAACTTGTATTTTTTTCAATAGTTACCCTTTTTCCTAAGGTAACTTGACTGCCTCAGCCTCTGGGCTGTGAAACTAAAGAAGCTTTCACTAGAAAAGGCTACAAATTATTTGATAGGGTGCCTCAAAATGGATACCAAATATATATATATAGCTGACAGCATCATAACCAGTGCCTGGGCCATAAAAGACAACTGAGCTACTTGAGGGGATTGAAATTGAAATTCTGAAGGCTAAACCTTCAAGTATGCTCTCCAATATCCTTCCCATTCTTATAAACAGCCCAGCATTGCCCCACCTCTACAAATTCTGCCTTTGTTTCTCTCTTTTTAATGTGACCTTCTGAGGCATCACAGAAAATTCTCTCTCTGATCTGTCAGTGGCCTACCACTCTGAGCTTTATACTTGCTTGTGATCTCTTCTTTTCAGCTGTTATAAGGAAACCGATTTTCCAGTTCAAGATTCACTTGATAACACAGACTCACTTCTATCTAGAGATCAAATATTATTAAATGATTGGCAGTCTGATGCACACATTACATGTAATATAAACAATCATGAACTGAGGGTTTGGCCTTTGAGCAAATTCACAGTTAAGTCTTGGCACAGGCATTATCTTTATCTTGTTTTTTAGGTTACACTGAGCAGGACCCTCTACATCCTCTTATAAGCTCCTCCAAACTGGAAGATTCAACTAGAATAAAAAAGATTCAACATTACTTATATCATGAGTTAAGCAAACATGAAAAATACAGACAAATCCAAAATCAAAGTTATGTATGCCTGCAAGATTTAGAATTGCTCACTAAGATGAATTTATCTGCAACACTATTCTCCCAGATCCACTGAGAGATCTTAATAATGTCTGTGGGCAAAAAGCCTTCTGTATCCTAATATAAGTCGCACTGTATGCAAAAGTCTAAACATTGGGGGGGAAAAACAAAAAGAAAAAATATTTACCTTGTTCATTATTTCCTCCATTAAGCAAGAATTCATCATTTTGCCTTTTCAATTCTGTTATATATTTAAAGGCTTGGTCCAGGATCATATTCTTGCTCTGCCAAAGAAAATTAATAATTTAAAAGGCAATTTTAAGACCTTGTCAAAGAAACTTAAAGTGTTGGTTTTATTACCTACTAAAAGGCCCCATGCATGGCTTTGTGCACTGATGGTGTCCCTCGGCCTGGCCAGCTCTCTGACATTCCCCGAGGGGTCCCAGATTGCGAAAGGGCACAGGACAGGCCAAGGGACCCCACTGGTGCTCAATCAGGGCTGGGTAGGGACTGCAAGAAGTTGGCAGGCTGAAGGAGGGATCTCAGGAGGGCCCGTCTCACCCAGTCCCGATCAACCGGACTGCAGCAGCAAGCTAACCTACCGGTCAGAGCATCTATCCCCTGATGGTCAGTGTGCATCATAGCAACTGGTCATATGGTCAAACACTTAGCATATTAGGCTTTTATTATATAGAATATGTGATATGTTTCTTTAAAATTTTTTATATGAACCAATATTCAAAAAGCTTCTACTACTTATCTTTCATTTATTAAGTATTTATTGAGCATCAACTATGTGTCAAGCTCTATCCTAGGCACTAGGGATAATAAACAAAACAGAAAAAGTTCCTGACTTTGAAGAATTTTAAAATCCATGCACCAGTGGGGTCCCTCAACCTGGCCTGGGGTCCTGAATTGAGAGAGAGCTCAGGCCAGGCCAAAGGACCCCAACAGTGAACGACAGGGCTGGGGAGGGAGGTGGGAGGTTGGCCAGCCAGGAAGGGACCATTGGAGGGCTCTAGGGCAGGTCCAGCCCATCTCCCTCAGTCTCAATCAGCTAGATCCCAGCAGCAAGCTAATCTATCAGTCAAAGAGTCTGCCCCCTGGTGGTCAGTGCACATCATGGTGACTGGTTGATTGGTTTACTGTCTGCCCCCTGGTGGTCAATGCACATCAAAGTGAGCAGTTGAGCAGCCTTAGCATATCATTAGCATATTACACTTTGATTGGTTGAATGGCTGACTGGATGACGGGATACAGCACATTAGGCTTTTATTATATAGGACTAGAGGCCCAGTGCACAAAATTTGTGCATGTGGGGAGGGGGCCCCTCACCCCCACTTGCACCCTCTCGCAATCCAGGACTACTGGCTTCTAACCACTCACCTGCCTGCCTGCCTGATTGCTCCTAACTACTCTGCCTGCCCACCTGATTGCCCCTAACTGCCTCTACTGCCTGATCACTCCTACCTGCTCTCCCCTGCTGACCTGATTGCCCCTAACTACCTCTACCTGCCAGCCTGATCACCCCTAACCACCTCTACCTGCCAACCTGATCACCCCTAACCATCTCTGGCTGCCAGCCTGATCACCCCACCTCCTCTCCCCTGCCAACCTGATCACCCCTAAGTACCTCTGCCTCCGCCCCTATCACCTGGCTTTGTCTGGAAAGACGTCCAGTCTATCTGGTCTAATTAGCATATTACCCTTTTATTAGTATAGATATGAATAAAATGCTGTGGGGAAAAAATAGAGCAGAGTACTAGTAAGAAAGGGCCAGAGAGATGGCAGAATTTACTCTGTGTTATGGACTGAATGTTTGTATCCCCCTACAATTCATGTTAAAATTCAAATCCTTGCTGTGATGATATCTGGTGGTTGACCTCTGGGAGATAATTAGGTCATGAGGGTAGACCCTTCATATGAGATGCCATTAGAAGAAAACATGAGGGAAGTGAGTGCTCTCTCACTGTGTCATGTGAGGTCATAACCAGGGCCCACACCAGGAACTGAACCAACTAGTACCTTGATCCTGGACTTTCCATTCTCTGGAACTTAAATTTTGGTTGTTTAAGCAAATGATAATTGTCTTATAGCAGCCCCAAATGACTAAGATACTCTGTTATAATCTATTTTGTATAGAGAGATTCAGAGAGGCCTCTCTGTAAGGTAACATTTCTTTTTTAATCCACACCTGAGGGTATTTTTTCATTAATTTTTAGACAGAGTGGAAGGGAAGGGAAGAGATAGAGAGAGAAACACCAGTGTGTGTGAGAGAGAGAGAGACAATGATTGGTTGCTTCCCACATGCTCCTTGACCTAAGGCCAGGGATCGAGCCTGACACAGGCAAGTGCCCTTGACCAGAATAGAACCCAGAACCCTTCAGTCCGAGGGTTGATGCTCTTATCTACTGAGCCAAACTGGCTAGGGCTGTAAGGCAACATTTAAGCACAAACATGAAGGAAGTACAAAAAGTATATGCCTCATAAGTATCAGGAGGAAGAGGGTTCAGGTAGCAGGATCAGTAAGAGCAAAAGCCCTCAGGCAGAACTGTGCTTGGCATGTTGGAGTAACAGTAAGAAAATGAGCCAACTAAAGTACATAGGAGAAGAGTAGTAAAAGAAGAGGCCAATGAGGGTCTTAAAGACCATTTAAAAACTTTAAATTGAATTTAATGTTATTCTTTACTCTGTCAACCAGAACTACAATGTTACTTGACTGAGTTTGGTGTCATGCTCCCAGTATATTCCATTCCTAAGTTTTTCAAAAAGATTGTATTTTATGTCAAAGTACTGCTTTATTCTTTATTCTTAATTAACCATTTTAAAACTTGAAAACACAATATGTGCATATAGCAAAAAAAAAAAAAAGTAAATAATCTGCAGGGATGTATAACAAAAACTAATATTTCTTTCGGCTTTAACCTTCCAGACCCTTTCCCAGAGGCCACTACTGTAAAGAGACTTGTGTACCTTTCCAGAATGTTCTAAATGTGTGCATGCATGTGTGCGTGTGTGCGTGTGTGTGTATGTGTGTGTGTGTGTGTGTGTGTGTGTGTGTGTGTGTGTGTTTAAATCCAGATAGAAAGATAATATAAAGAGTAAGTTACTTGCCCTAATCGGTTTGGCTCAGTGGATAGAACGTCTGCCTGTAGACTCAAGAGTCCTAGGTTCGATTCCGGTCAAGGGCATGTACCTTGGTTGCAGGCACATACCTAGTGGAGAGTGTGCAGGAGACAGCTGATCAATGTTTCTCTTTCATAGATGTTTCTAACTCTCTATCCCTCTCCCTTCCTCTCTGTAAAAAATCAATAAAATGTTTTTTTTAAAGAGTAAGTTACTTTACTTTTAAATTTAAAAATATATTTTGGAGATGCTTTTATATAGCATTTAGGTTTCTATATCTATGTTACACCTTCTGAATGCTATATTTACTTTATTTATCAGTCTGTTACTAATAAATATTTAAGATGTATAAGAAGCATTTCAAGTTTTTATTCTTTAGCTATTAAAAATGTTGCAATGCCAACTGCAATTGAAAAATAATTTTTTAAATGTTGCAGTGCATATTTAAGTCCTACTCCCAGGTACACATTATTAAATAACTCCAGTACTTTATCAGACAACTATTTTCATGCAGGAATCAGTGATTTAGTGCTTTGGTTCAGCAAGTTACAATTCTGGTTCCTTAGACTTAGTCCCCCCAAAAAACAAAGTAACCCAGGAAACACTTTAGAGAGAGAAAACTGATACTGTCCTTTCTTAACTCAAAAGTCGAAACAACACTAGCCAGTGGTTACAGCATTGGCCCTCGGACTAAATGGTTGCAGGTTCAATTCCAGTTAAGGGCACATATCTTAGTTTCAGGCTCATCCCCAGCCCTCATCGGGGTGTAATCTAAGAGGCAATTAATTGATGCGTCTCTCTCATGTAGATATTATGCTCTCTCTGTCTCTACTCCCCCCTTCCTCTCTCTCTCTAAAAATCAATGGAAAAAATATCCTCGGGTAAGGATTAACAACAACAACAAAAAAGAGCTGAGATAAAGGCAGAGCCTTACAGTGCCCAATTTCTGCCTCCACTTCAGATGTAGCAACAGTGAAGGAAATCTTAATCTATTCAGTTTCTGGGAGCCAAATATTGATTTCCATTGCACAGTCTAAGACACCAAGGAATCAAAAATAAGTATGATTCTGGTTTCCTTTCAGAGACACTCATAGTAATGAAAACCAAGAGCAGGAAAATAAGATTTTATTAGGCAAACACAAATATTTACTGATCAGCTACTATATACACTGAGATGTGGAGGAAGAAAACAGAGGACATAGTGTCTGCCCTTAAGTTTGTTATTTGTTAAAGAAACAGAAGGTACGTTTTTAGGAAGACTAAAAAACATTTATGCAAGACGAAGTACCGCCCTGGAGGAGAGAATGAAAAGAAATGGAGTGTAAGACCTTCCTAAGGGGACAGTGTAGAGAAGCAGCAAACTGATCTGGACTTCCCTGGACAGCCCAGGAGGTTCAGGACTGGGAGCTCCCGCAACCACGAAGGTGGAGTGAGAAGTATGGGAATAAAACTGGGGGACCAGTGGAAGGACTCTTCTTATGCAGTAATAAGAACTGATCTCCACACACTCTATGCAGCTGGATGACTTCCCTTTTCTGCCCCAACCACAGGAGGCAAGTTTGTTTTTCTGTGAAATGTAACCAGAGAATTTCAGCCTCATGGATACTTGGCACAGAAGGGAACACACAAAGAGTGAAGTCAAACTGCCTCCTAAAGCACTCACTTCCCCAACCTAGGTTCCAGAATAATAGCAACTAGCCTCATGCTCTTCCGACTTTCCCACACCTAGGTCCAGGGCTCAAGGATTCTGCTCTGGGGGAAAAAAAAAATTAATAGCTACCCCCAAAACAAGCAAACAAAAAAGCTACATATACTGATATTTTTTAGTTTCACAACAATATTATTTCACCAACTATTCACTCAACAACACTCAGAGCTATCACCAGACAAGCTTAGTCAATCAGCTTTTTAATGTCTCACTCTCAAATATGAAAAAACAACTAAGTATCACTACACATTTCAGAAAGACAAACTACACAAACAGAAACACAAACATACTTACAGGTTCCTAATCTATCATAGGTACTGAAAGTTTATAAAAATGATACTTTATACTGGAAAATACGTAAGCATCTTTTTTTCTCCATAATACCAGCCAAGTAAAAGGTTAAGGTGGTGGTGGCAGAAAGGGGAGATCAGGCCCTAGAGTTTAGCTCAGTTGCTAGAGAATTGACATGAGGACGGAAAGGTCCGGGTTCAATTCTGGTCAAGGGCACATACCTCGGTTGCAAGTTCAATCCCTGGCCCTGGTCGGGGGTGTACAGGAGGAGGCAACCAATCCATGTGTCTCTCTCATATGGATATTTCTCTCTGTTTCTCCCCCTCCCTTATATTCTCTCTAAAAATTAATGGAATAATATCCTCATAGCTGGCTCGTTGGTCTAGAGGTATGATTCTCGCTTTGGGAATAATATCCTCAGGTGAGGATTAACCACCCCCCCCGAAAAAAAAAAATCAGAAGATACAAAGTCAACACAAAAAGTATTTTTTAAAAACCCTGTAACACTCTCATAGATGAGATGATATTATCTCCATGAAACAAACATGTGGCATGAAAAGAAACAAAAAAATAATATGAAAAAAGACGTTTGGAAATTAAAAATACAAGAGCTGAAAGGAGACCAACCAATTGGAATAGAAAAGAAAGAGGGCCGAGACCAGTTTGGCTCAGTGGATAGAGCGTTGGCCTGCGGACTGAAAGGTCCCAGGTTCGATTCTGGTCGGGGGCATGTACCTTGCTTGTGGGCACATCTCCAGTGTGGGGCATGCAGGAGGCAGCTGATCGATGTCTCTCTCTCAGTGATGTTTCTGACTTTCTATCCCTCTTTCTTCCTCTCTGTAAAAAATCAATACAATATATTTTAAAAAAAAAAGAAAGAAAGAAAGAAAAGAAAGAGGGCTCCAAAAGTAAAGTCTGAAAGGAAAAAAAAGGGTAAAAAGAAATTATGTGGTACATTTGACCAAGTAGAAACTGTACTAAGAGACTGTTGAAAGTGTGGAAAAATTAAAAGAGAGGTATATAGAAAATTAAGCAAGTGTAAAACAATGAAGCGATTAACTCAAAAAAGTTACATACAAAATGAAACATAATATACTAGTATACTCCTTGACGCAACCATACACAATATTTAGACTGTCTTCAGAACATAAAAATTGAATGCCAATGTAATCAAAAGTTATGATAGAATTACATTGGATTACTCAAGGGGAAGCCAAGGGAAAAGCATAATAGGAAGTTAATAGATAATATATAAAATACAAAATAAGATATAATAATATAAGCATATTATTTTGAAATTGAAAGGTAAATATCAGAAGAAACAGTTGAGAATGATTGCCTCTAAGGAGCTACATTAGAATTGGGAAGTAGTAGGCAGGAGACCAATGTCTGTTGTTTTGAGCTTTTTGGTGCTATTTGCTGTGTATATATTAACTGTTGCATATATTGATTTAATTGAATATATAACTGTATTAACCAATGGTCATCCCAATACATTTATTACAACATTTTTTTTAAAAAGAAAACCCACTAGAAAAATGGGTCAAAAACTAGAATAAGCACTACATTAAAATAGCCCTGATTGGTTTGGCTCAATAAATAGAGAGTCAGCCTGTGGACTGAAAGGTCCCAGGTTCGATTCCAGTCAAGAGTATGTACCTTGGAAAGAAACCCCAAGATGGCGGCATAGGTAAACACCTACACTGCTGCCTCGCACAACAATTTCAAAACTACAACTAAAAGACAGAACGGACACCATCCAGAACCACAGGAAAGCTGGCTGAGTGGAAATTCTACAACTAGAGGGAAAGAGAGGGGTTCATAGAGACCCAGAGGAGCTGCAAAAAGCTGAGGTACAGAGACACGCGCGTGGAGAGAGCAGGTGCCCAAGTACCTGGCTGGTTTTCTCTGGCATGAGGGAAACAGAGACTCTCAAAGGCATTGAATCCCTTATCCTACGACACTAAACCCCAGATCCAGCCAAAACTCATAAGCGGGGAATGTGGACTGTGAAAAGGGAGAGGAGCACGGAAATTTAGGGGAGTCGCAAAAGATCAGAAGTCTAGTGGTACGCATGGCACTGCACAGAGGACAGACTGCTGATTGTGCTGCTGGCTTTAGCCAGTGGGCAGGAGACAGACCCTCCCAACTGTGCCATGTCTGACTCCACTAAGCCCCTGTTTGGGGTGAGACCTAGATTCGTATGGTCCTGGAGCGCAGGGGAGCCAGAAAGGCATAGGTCTAGAGGCACTGTGCGTACACAAGGACCGCTCCAGCGATTACCCAGTCACGTGAGACTCAGAGGCAGTAGAGGGCGAGGCCAACTGGAAGGCAAGGCTGTCTCTTAAGCCCTGAGACTCCAACCCATCCCAAGCTCAATAGAGAGGCTTCTGCGGTTTTGCAAGTCTGCTATCATAAGGCCGAATCCAACACAGAAATTCTCCCAGCAGAGTGAAAATGCCGAGACAAGGGAAGGGATCACAAACAAAAGAAATGGAGGAAAACAAACAACTGAATATAGAGTTCAAAACCACGCTTATAAGGTTTTTCAAGAATATCCTAGAAAAGTTGGATAAAGTTAACGAGAGCCAGGAGGAGATGAAAAAGGACCAACTAGAAGATGGAAAAGGTCCAACTAGAGATGAAAAAGGACCACTGACTGAAATAAAACATATTCTACAGCCGAGACCGGTTTGGCTCAGTGGATAGAGCGTCGGCCTGCAGACTGAAGGGTCCCGGGTTCGATTCCGGACGGGGGCATGTACCTTGCTTGTGGGCACATCCCCAGAGTGGGGCGTGCAGGAGGCCGCTGATGGGTGTCTCTCTCTCATCGATGTTTCTGACTTTCTGTCCCTCTCCCTTTCTCTCTGTAAAATATCAATAAAATATATTTAAAAAAAAAAAACATATTCTACAGAGTCCTAACAGCAGACTAGAGAAAGTATCAAGTCAAAAATTTGAAATATAAAGAAACAGAAAACACTCAACTGGAAAAGCAAGAAGAGAAAAGAATCCAAAAATGTGAAGATAATGTAAGGAGCCTCTGGGACAGCTTCAAGCGTACCAAGATCCGAATTGTGGGGGTACCAGAAGAAGAGAGAGAGCAAGATACTGAAAATCTATTTAAAGAAATAATGAATGAAAACTTTCCACATCTGGTGAAAGAAATAGACTTACAAGACCAGGAAGCACACAGAACCCCATATAAAAGGAATCCAAAGAGGACTACACCAAGACACATCAGAATTAAAATACCAAGAGCAAAAGACAAAGAGAGAATATTAAAAGCAGCAAGAGAAAAACAGTTCATTACCTACAAGGGAGCACCCATACGACTTTCAGCTGATTTCTCAACAGAAATGATGCAGGCCAGACGGGACTGGCAAGAAATATTCAACATGATGAATAGCAAGAACCTACAACCAAGAATAATCTATCCAGCAAAGCTATCATTCAGAATTGAAGGGCAGATAAAGAGCTTCACAGATAAGAAAAAGCTAAAGGAGTTCATCAACTCTAAACCAGTATTATATGAAATGCTGAAAGGTACTCTTTTAGAAGAGGAAGAAGAAAAAGGTAAAAGACAAAAAATTATGAACAACAAATACATATCTATCAACAAGTGGATCTAAAAATTAAGGAAATTGAAGATTTGATCAACAGAATAAACTGGTGAATATAATAGAATCAGGAGCACAGAAAGGGAGTGGACTGATAATTCTCAGGGGGAAAG
>JAAGEH010000286.1:7336577-7496116 GCA_011751065.1 Lasiurus cinereus | reverse complement strand
TCAACATGATGAATAGCAAGAACCTACAACCAAGAATAATCTATCCATCAAAGCTATCATTCAGAATTGAAGGGCAGATAAAAAGAACTTCACAGATAAGAAAAAACTAAAGGAGTTCATCAACTCCAAACCAGTATTATATGAAATGCTGAAAGATACTCTTAAGAAGAGGAAGAAAAAAGGTAAAAGACAAAAAATTATGAACAATAAATATATATCTATCAACAAGTGGATCTAAAAATTAAGTGAGTTAAAAATTTGATGAACAGAATAAACTGGTGAATATAATAGAATCAGGAGCACAGAAAGGGAGTAGACTAATAATTCTCAGGGGGAAAGGGGTTAGGGGTGTACAGGGAGAGACTGGACAAAAATCATACACCTATGGATGAGGTCAATGGGGGGAGGTAAGGTTAGAGTGGGGGTGGGGAGCCAGGTGGAGGGGAGCTATGGAGGGGAAAAAAGAGAAACAAATGTAATAACCTGAATAATAAAGATTTAATTTTTTAAAAAATCCAAAAATTTGAAGATAGTGTAAGGAGCCTCTGGGACAACTTCAAGCATACCAACATCCGAATTATAGGGTTGCCAGAAGAAGAGAGAGAGGAAGATATTGAAAACCTATTTTAAGAAATAATGACAGAAAACTTCCCCCATCTGGTGAAATAAATAGACTTACAAGTCCGAGAAGCGCACAGAACCCCAACAAAAGGAATCCAAAGAGGACCACACCAAGACACATCATAATTAAAATGCCAAGAGCAAAAGACAAAGAGAGAATATTAAAAGCAGAGAAAAATAGTTAATTACCTACAAGGGAGCACTCATAAGATTGTCAGCTGATTTCTCAACAGAAACTATGCAGGACAGATAGGCATGGCAATAAATATTCAAAGTGATGAATAGCAAGAACCTACAACCAAGATTACTCTAACTAGCAAGCTATCATTTAGAATTGAAGGTCAGATAAAGAGCTTCACAGATAAGAAAAAACTAAAGGAGTTCATCAACACCAAACCAGTATTACATAAAATGCTGAAAGGTACTCTTTAAGAGTAAGAAGAAAAAGGTAAAGATAAAAATTAGGAACAACAAATACGTATCTGTCAACAAGTGAATCTAAAAGTCAAGTGAATTAAAAATCTGATAAACAAAATAAACTGGTGAATATAATAGAATCAGGGGCACAGAAATGGAGTGGACCGACAATTATTGGGGGGAAAGGGGTGTGTGGGGTGCGGGAAGAGACTGGGGAAAAACATACACCTATGGATGAGGACAGTGGGAGGGCAGTAAGGGCAGAGGGTGGGATGGGAACTGGTTGGAGGGGAGCTATGGGGGTCAGAGGAGGGGGAGAAGAACAATTGTAATAATCTGAATAAAGATTTATTAAATTAAAAAATAAATAAAAGGAAATGTGAAATAGAAAAAAATAAAAATAAAAATAATAAAATAAAATAAGTAACCTAAAAAAAAAAGTGAACTTAAAAATTGGTTAAGTTCTACCTCAAACATTTATTTATTTTTTAAATATATTTTATTGATTTTTTTACAGAGAGGAAGGAAGAGGGATAGAGAGTTAGAAACATCAACCAAAGAGAAACATCGATCAGCTGCCTCTTGCACACCCCATACTGGGGATGTGCAAGCAACCAAGGTACATGCCCCTGACCGGAATCGAACCTGGGACCCTTGAGTCCACAGGCATCCGATGCTCTACCCACTGAGCCAAACCGATTTCGGCTCAAACATTTATTAATAAAATGCTATGTCAGAACAAAACATCATGCATGTTTCTTGTGAAACTGAAAGGCTACTCGGTCTTTGAGAATGGGTAGAGTTAAATGGGTAGAGTCTGGAGAATTAAAAGGATTATGATGTAACATTAAAAAGCCCTATGAGTCTGAGGACTGGACCAGGACTATCCAAAATATGGCAGGGAAGGAAAGAGGCAGGAGGTGAAGGCAAAAAGAGATCGTGGACCAGACTGTCAAGGAATTTTCTTTGCCTAATGAATGTGCTCAGATTTTATCTTCAATAGCAATCCACAGACTAGCACTGGTCTATAACAAAGTCCTTCCAGTCTAGAGTAAGAATCCAGTTTACCCTCTGTAACAAAAAGATCTTATTTTGATCACCTTGATTTAACAGCTTTTTCCTTACAATGAAAGTAGTATATGCCTACAAAATAAAGCAAGGCATAAAGAAAAATAATAATAAAACTACTTTCCATCACATCATTCAACTAGAGTCCACAAGAATCAATGTTAACATTTTTATAGATTTCCTTGTGGGATTTTTTCTACAGACACCTGATTTTTTACAAATGTTAGACCATAAGCAACATTGTATTCTGCTTTCTATTAAAGGTGAGCATTTATCCATGTCATTAAATATTCAAAACTGTGATTACAGCATTTATGTTTAATACTATGTAGTATTATACACACACACACACACACACAAATTTCGATCACTGATGATCTCATTTACTGCTATAGGCAACTTTGTTCTCTGTATTTTGATATAGGAGCTACTGTTTGCATTTATCTTCTCTAGCATTTTAAATCTATAAATCCTCTATCTAGAATATCCTATTACATGGTCTACACCAGTGGTCGGCAAACTGCAGCTCCCGAGCCACATGCTCTGTTGACTAATGAGTTTGCTGTCTACTGGTCTACCTACCCGGTTCAACTCATTAAATCTTGAAATACTGGTATTATAGTGCAGGCATAACACAAGGTGTTTTTAACATCCAAAGGAATCCTTCCTCTATATGTATGTGATATCAGCAGCCACTTTCCATTTTGGTGAGGACTTGAGGAGCTGTTTAATAGCATGCTGATGTCAGTTCTATTTTGTGTAACTGCTATCAGTTCTACTCTCTTTTGTCATTAAAGAAATCTTACATCCTTTAACAATGTCTGTTGGCTCCTTCCTGTCAATATGTCACCATTATGTTTGGCACAATGTCAAGGAGGTTAATAATGCCAACCATGAAATACTATGACATTTTAAGAATATGAAATAATGAAATACTGTTACTAGAGTTTCTTCTATGAAATTGAGTCTAACTATATCTCATGAATAACAAATAAGTCAAAGCATAATTTTCTGAATATTTAAATTTTTATTTTTAAACCATACAAGTAACCTGTTCTATATAAAAATTACTTTTGAGATATAACTGACATATTACATTATTAGGTGTACCAGTTAATAATGATGATTTTTTCAATAGATGGAGTTACACATATTTTGATATATATGCGATTTGATATGTATGCTATTTTGTTGTATTGACAAGCTTCAAAACTTCATATCAAATTTGCTGAAGGTATTAATATCATAGATATTTTTATGCTTAAAAATGTCGAATCCTATTTTGTTCCAAAATAAAAAAAAGAGCATTTGCAGGAAGTTTTCATTCACTATTTTGAAGAAAAGTGCTGCTGAAGTTATCATATACTTTGGGAAGCTTATGGTGAACATTCTTCATCTTAAGATACTTGTGAACATTGGTTTAAACACTTTAAAAGTGATGATTTCGATGTGAAAGACAAAGAACGTCTAGGTCAACCGAAAAAGTTTGAAAACAATAATTACAATTATTGGATGAAGATGTGTGTCAAACTCAAAAAAATAACTTGCAGAAAGATTAAACATTGCTCAGTAAACAATTTCCAATCGTTTACAAGCAATGGAAAAGATTTTAAAGGAAGAAAAATGGGCCACATCAACTGGACGAAAGACAAATGGAAAACCGAAAAGTCATCAGTAAAATGTTGCTTCAACAGCATGAAAGAAAGTCTTTTTTGCATCGAATTGTGACTAGCGATGAAACATGGATTTATTTTGAGAATCCCAAAACCATGGGTTGATCCAGGTCAACCATCAACATTGACTGCAATGCCAAATTGCTTTGGAAGAAGACAATGCTTTGTGTTTGGTGGGATCAGGAGGGTGTGATGTGTTATGAGCATCTAAGGTCAGGTGAAACTGTTAATACTGATTGCTACAGACAACAAATAATCAATATGAATTACGATTTGATTGTTAAATGACTAGAATGGGCCAAAAGACACAGCCACGTAATTCTGCTTCATGATAATGCACCATCACACTTCAAAACCATTTAAAGACACATTAAAAGACCTAACGTGGGAAATATTAACCCACCCGCTATATTCACCAGACCTTGTTCCAGATTACCACTTGTTCCAATCCATGGCACATGCACTTTCTAAGCAGCACTTCAAAACATACGAGGAAGTGGAAAATTGGGTCTCTGAATGGTTTGCCTCAAAACAAGAAAAGTTCTATTGGTACAATATCCACAAATTACCAGAAAGATCAGGGAAATGTGTAGCTATCGATGGACATCACTTTGAATAAAGCACTTTTAATGTTTTTCTTGAAATTATCGTGTTTTCTTTGATTACAAAATCCACATTACTAACCCGTACACCTAGTATATTTTATTCTTTGGTTCAAAATGTAATGCTATCATGATTTTATTATTCAAATTGTTCAAGTATTGGCCACTGGGCACTCTTTCAGGTTGGCTCCTTGTCCTTTTAACATTGCCCCACCCCTCTCCCCCACCTCTATATTTTAGTACTTTCTTACTTTTGGGCCCTGTAAGATGCTCCAGGCCCATCTTGTGATGTATGTTGTACTGGTTGTGCTTCTCTAGAGTACCCTGAGCATCAATGGGGATGCTGATGAAGAAATAAATGACTGGGTAGGGTGCTAGAAATTGTTAAAGCTCCTAAAGTAAATTTGGGACACTGCCACTGTAATACTAATAGATCCTCTAAGTCCCTACATATTCTTTTCCTCAGATTAATGAGTGAGTGGTATAGTGGAATGGGAACAGCCTTTAATATCAGACCTAGGATCAAATCTCAAAGCTGACATTTACTAGATATTTGGTTGTTAAATAAGTATTCCTTGAAGTCTTAACATCTTCACATTTAAAATTTGGAGATTATTGCCAACCCCTCAGAGCACTGTTTTGGGTTTACATGATAACACATTTAATAGATCAAGCAAAGTGTCTGGTACATAGCAAGAGCTCAATAAACATTAGTTGTCTTTTTCCATTCCCGCCCTCCTACCCTCCACTAATTCACTGGGAAGTTAGAGGTCATCTGCTACAAGTTCCTTTATCAGATCATACATTTATCATATTAGACCTTTGTCTATACATCTATCCTTTCAGCCCACCAGACCATCCTAAAGCCAACTTCACCATCTGTGGAGAGGAACACTACACCTGATTCTTTCCTCTTTAGCACTTTATTTCCTCCTTAATCCTCTTTTGCTTCCAAAATACAAAAGGTTTCCCCATACCAGTGGTTCTCAACCTTCCTAAGGCCGCGACCCTTGCATACAGTTCCTCATGTGGTGGTGACCCCCAACCATGAAATTTTGCTGCTGTTATGCATCGTGATGTAAATATCTGCATTTTCTGATGGTCTTAGGCGACCCCTGTGAAAGGGTCGTTCGACCCCCAAAGGGGTCGCGACCCACAGGTTGAGAATTGCTGCCTCATACCAAAAAGGATTTACTGCCTTTTCTTTCTATCATTCCATTTCTCTCCTAGTATTCCTGTGAAATCTCTCTCCTTTCTTTCATTGGCCAGTCCTTCTTAAACCCATGGCATTTTGCCTTCTGATTGTTCTGCCAACTGAAACTGCTTTCTTAGAGGTCAGGGACTATTTTCCACCAAATCAAAAGGCTTTTCTTTGTCTTCCTTCTCCTCTCTGCAAGATTTGAACTGCTGAACTCTCCCTTTCCTGGAAATTCTCTCTCCCAAGGTGTCTTCCTCTTTTCCAATTATGCATTATCTTTCTCTAATTGGACTTCCAAAGATCAATTTTTTTTTTCTGATTGCTTTCCCCCTACAAAGTTTCAAATTGTTTCTGTGTAAAAATCATTATGTTTTTATAATAAAGTTACTTTTCAAAACTGATCATGCACCAAATCTTTGGTTAAGCAAAGCCTTCTTCAGAACATTTCACTTAAAGCCAGTTAACAAGTATGTTTGCAACATATTAATCTGCTTTGCCTCCTAAGAGACCTACTTACAATTTCTCCATTTTATCAATGACATCAACATTTTAATCTGGCTCTAAACCCCAAAATAATCTTCAAATCTTCTCACCAAATCCTATCAATTATTTTCACAATATTTTCCTCCTACTCCTTACTACCACCTTAGACTAGGCCCTGTTTTACATGTACCTGGCTCTTCATACTCTTTTGCTCCCAGTCTTTTCCCTACAGAATTCTTCAATGGTTTTATAACTCAATGTCTTAGTAATCTAGCCAACTCATTGTATTCCAACATGTACCCCTCCTGGTCCAAAATCTACAATACTGTGTTTCCCAACATTTACTGCATCAAACCCACTCTTGGGTCCGACCTTTAATAGCTTACCTAACACTACTTTCTTCACTGACCAGTCTCACTCATCCACTTACACCTGGTACAACCCACGAAGGAGCAGGGTAATAGAATTAATCATGTCATCTACTCTTCCCTCCTCTCCAATTCAGATAGATTCTTCCCTGTGCTCCTTATCAGCTAGTGCATTTTTAGCTAAATCTATACTACTTTTTCACTGAAATGACTTTCCACTTCACTATGATTATCTAAATCCTATTGACTTCTTAAAGCCCAGTGCAAGTCTATCTATCTTCCTTTATAAAACTGCCCTTAATATTTCTAACTAACATTATATTCTCTACCTTTGTTCTAGACTCTAGCTCTCCCATTTCTCAGTAATCTTGTTATAAAATATACCTTTTCTCTCATATATTATTAATCTCTCCTTCCCTACTAGTGCTTTTTCATCAAATATATCCTTCTTATTTTTTTCCCATTAAAAAGGCAAAAATGGTTTTTTTCTCAGTTTTCCATAGCTTCTAGAAATTCCCATTCTTTCTCCCACCCAACCATCCGGTTTTTTTCACTATCTTTTCTTCCTCACTTCCCATTCACTCTTCATTTTGCTGATACCTGGCTTTTATTCCTAAAACTGCTTACATCAAACTCACAAAAGATCTCCACACTGCCAACTTCAATGAACTTTGTAGGAAATACCTTATGTTTGGCCTTCTGGCAACAACACCTCACTTGTTCTTTGGAGAGCTTTTCTTCCTCATTCCTGAGGTCTAATGGGACCATAAAACATGGGCTCACCTCTGGGGTGGGCAATGGGCTAACCAATCAGAACCTGTCCAAGAAGGAAAACTGGCTGATACTGAGTTAGCCTCACGGACCCATGTGATCCTAGAAGCCGCTGTGCCCTGGCTTTCCCAAGGCTTCATTAGTCTACCTTTCTTCACTTCTATATCTATCCATAAATCCCCTTTTCTGCTTATAACCTAAGAGAAATTGGTCGTGCCAAGCAGAGAGAGAAGTGGTACCGCTCATGATTACACTACAAATTTCTTCACTCTGTCCCCTTGGCTGCATCTTCTGTTGTTTAGGAAATTATCATAGCTAAGGGGAGAATGCTTTTGCTAGGGCAGTGCTTGCCAAATTGCGACTCTGTTGACTAACGAGTTTGCCCACCACTGTGCTAGGGGACCTGGTAATGGATTCATTAATTGGGAGGGATGCTATCAAGGTCTCTTCATGCAATAAGGCAACGGACAAAAGGGAAGTTACAAGGAGAATAGATGGGAATTGTGTGGATCCTGGGGCATCTCTTTGAACTAACACTAGCAGGGATGTTACCAGTAGACTACTGCTACCTCACACAGGTAAGATCTGCAAAAGCTCAGACCTCTCAGGAATAGAAGTTTGCAAAACACTTGTGTCTGTCTGGTTCTAGAACCCAAGCTCTTTAACATACCACTTTCTACAATATCAATCTACTTGCAGTTCTTTGATCAAGAAATTCCCTCTTTCATTCCCATTCCTTTGTATCTGTTATTTTGCTTGGAATGCTCATATCAACTTTCCAACTGGGAACTCCTAATTATCTTCTTTGAAACTTTCTCTGATCTCTGGAGGGTGGTCCCAAATATCCTGACTTAATGCTCTACAATATCTTAACATGAAATACACTCTAGATGCTCACTGGTTTTTTCTGCAACACTAAAAGCTTCTAAATGGTAGAAACTACAACTTTCATATTTGTATCTTCGACAATTACTCAGTATGGGGGTAATAAGTACCTACTGAAAGAGTATTTGGTCTCTCTTAATTTCCTATGGTATTGACCATTGCATAATAGATTTGGAGTACTTGTGTTTAAATTAGCATCTAATAAATACTATGTTCAGTTTCTTAATTATTTGATACGATGTTTCCTAATTCTCCTAAGAAGTTTAAAAACTTCTTAAGAGCTGAGTTCACACCATTTATTAGTTCTGTATTCTCTTCAGTACCTAAGAGTGTTGGGCACATGGTAAGGACTCGATAAATACTTGATGAACTGAATTTAAAACAGTATTAGCACATTTAATGGGAGCAACTTATCATGCTCTACCGATCTAATTAAAAGATCTGGCCTTCTGAAGTAGTACAATTGTGCCCATTTGGAGAATTTAATGAGAAAAAGAAAAATTACCCAGTTGGACAGTTAACAGTTTCTCTCTTAGCAAGAATTCCACAAATATTTTAAGGATGACAAGGGTCAATCTCTAGAACTCAGAGTAAGAAACTCAAGGTATATATATCCCTGTGCATATTGCAAGGAAGATTATATGCTTAAGGGATCTATCACAACCATAATTACTTAAATTTCACTAACCCCTAACAAATCCATAACAGGAGTAGAAGATAAGAGTATTTAACAGCAAAATTAATTAAAGCCAAATCAATCTATCTTAAAGATGTCTATGATTATCTTTGTACAATATACAGCACAACAGTTGTTCACTCAGCCAACAACCATTTAAGTGCCTACTAATGAAAAATGCTGTTAGGGCCCAGGAACACAAGGATGAAGAGAACACAGTCCTATGTTCTGGCTCTGCCATACTGCAACAGTATTTTAAGAATAGTATGTGAATTGTTAACTCCTGGAGCTGTTTCACTAGTGGTCTAGTGAAGGAGGTGGATCAACACATACTTCAAGCAATGTGGTTAGTGTTAACACAGAAATAAGTACAAGCTGTTATTGGGCCACTGAGAAAACAATCAACCTACTAAAGAAGTCAGGAAAAGATATGGAAGAAACTGACATCCATATATGATTCAATGGGAGTTAAAGTGCGAGGAAGCTACCAAGATAGAACCATCTGGGATGGAATCAAACCTGAGACGACCTTGGTATGCTGAGAAAGACCAATGTTATTAACAAAAGCAGGGATTTTACCTGCCTATCTGTGGGACCACAAAGAGGTCAAGATTCCTGTTGGGAAGCAGTGGGGAAAAGTTAGATACATGAGTGAAGGCCTAATTTAGAAGAGTCTGGAACACAAGCCTAGCAGACTGAACACTGTTCTAGACTAGTGATTTTCAACTGGTATGCTACAAGAGGCACGCTGGTGTGCTGCAAAAATTTTTAAAGCATGCAATACCACCGAAACCAGTTTGGCTCAGTGGAGAGAGCGTCGGCCTGTGGACTGGAAGGTCCCAGGTTCGATTCCAGTCAAGGGCATGTATCCTGTTTGCGGGCACATCCCCTGTAGGAGGCGTGCAGGAGGCAGCTGATCGATGTCTCTCTCTCATCGATGTTGCTAACTCTCTATCCCTCTCCCTTCCTCTCTGTAAAAAATCAATAAGATGTATTTTTTAAAAAATGCAATACCTATTTAGTCAGGGACACTGACCCCTTTTCCCTTAGATTAGCAAATAAAAAAATGACAACATGGCCCAGCTGGCATGGCTCAGTAGCTGAGCGTTGGATCTACCAGCCAAGAGGTATCAGTTCAATTCCCAATCAGGGCACCTGCCCGAGTTCAGGGCTATATCCCAATGTGGGGCATGCAGGAGATAGCTAGTCAATGGTTCTCTCTCATCATTGATGTTTCTTTCTCTCTCTCCCTCTCCTTTCCTCTCTGAAATCAATAAAAATATATTTATTCTTTTTAAAATGACAACATGGTGATAAAAAAAACAAAATAAAAATTTTACAAATAACAACAGCCAACACAATAGCCATCCAATGTGAATGAATCAAAATTATACCTAGATTTTTTTGTCAGATCAACAAAAAATTTATTTTTTTGAGTGCTGTGGAATTTTAGTAGCTTATGTGTGCCACAAGGTGAAAAAGGTTGAAAGTTACTATTCTAGATTCATAGTAGTTCTCAATCCTAACTAATGAATAGAAACACCTGGGGAGTTTTAAAAATATACCTATGGGTGAGACTACCCCATATAAAAATTAAGAGAATCTCGTGCGGGGGCTGGGGGTAGGGCAGCATGGCCTGAGCATTAAAACACAAAGTGATTCTAAAGTATAGCCTGGGTTCAGAACCACTGGGCTAGAGAAAAAAAAAAAAGGTAAAGCATGACAGATATGGTTAAGACCCACGCTTGATCTCGGTCCCTGTTTATAAGCAACAATTTTGAGTTGATTATCTGGTGAAGCTTATCTTCTAACCTGAGTTAAACATTGTTTTAGAGTTTCTTTTCCTTTGTTGACAATGCTAAGCTCTGAAATTAGGAAAATAGGCTATAAATTTCTCTTACATGACTGTTTCACTGATTGCACAATCTGCAACTTTTGAATTTTATTCCATGATGACCCATAGACAACTAATTTAGAAAATAATTATTTCAATCCTAAACTGCCCTTAGATCCCTGCAATGAAGTGCTTTTATTATAAAGAATGTTCTAGGTTGCATCCATGTCTAAATTTCATAAAATTTCTCTTTTAAATTCAAGGAGAATGTAATACCTATGCATACACAAGTCACACTGCTTAAACTAAAGCAAAATGTGATATTAAGTATTCATTCATTATACTGTGCTGTTTCCTGGTTTCAGCAGTGCAATAACTACAAAGTGTTTTGCAACAGATACTTTCAAAGTACTTCACAAATAAAGGGGAACAACAAAAGTATCCCATACAGCAACTCTGTACTACATTGAACAAGTGTCCTGTGTGGGAGGAAAAAATCACTAAGGTGGTTGGAGAGTAGGACAGCCTGTTGACTCCTCAAAAAGCAGGTCTGTGTTTTTGCTTGTTTGTTTTTTAAGAAAAAGCATAGATATGAATATGCTTCAGGTTCCATGTTACTCACTGAAGGGTTTATTGAAAGAATACTTTGTTTATAGGTAAGCGACTATCTTCTTTATGCAAACTTAAGTTAGCCACAACTGGTAAAAAAAAAAAAAAAAGGTATGAGAACATAAGTTGGAAGCCTATAGCTGAGATTTGCACACATGGTTTTATACAGTCTCGCATTTCCAGATAAAGTTAATAAATTCAAAGGACTATACCCCCCCCACACACACACACACACACTGAAACCGTAGGGGGTATGTGAGGAAGGTGGAAAGGGGACAGTGAGTATGGGCGAACCCAACGATTACAATGTTAAACATGAACAAGAAGAGCCCGGAAATATTTCCCCGGGAACATGAAACAAGATTCCAAGAGTTGGTCCTTAGCTTCTGCCGCTCGTACTCAGAGAGGCAAGGAATAGCTTCTAAGAAGAAAACGCAAGCCCAACTCTGCGACACAGGGGTGAGAGTCAAAAAGCAAGTCACGTGAGTCGGACCAGCAGTTCCCAAGGAAATTCAGAGAGCAAGGAGAGCAGAGGGGGTGAACGAGACAGGAAAAGGGATAGGGGGCGGGCAAAGGCCATCTGGGTGAACCTGGGCGCCCAGCTCTTTATGCACCAGGGCAGCAAAGAGCCTCTCGCCCCGCGCGCATCTGGGGCCGGCGAGTACCGAGAGCCCCCACGGGCCTGGCGCCAGGGGGCGTCCGGAGGTCGGACAGAAGAGGGGTGCACGTAGCACCCGCGCACGCACCCCACAGCTCCGCAAGCAGGATCCCCACGAAAGAGGCACACTTTGCACAGCCCTCGCCTCCGGGAGCAGGGAGGGAGGGGTGGGTGGAGCGGAGCCCGGAGCCGCCCCCCGGAGCCGCCCTCGCAGCCCCGGCCCCCGCCCCCCGCTCCGCTGTCAGCAGCCCCCTCCGCAGGCACTCACCCGGGGGTTGCGCGGTTTCGGCCGCGGCGGTAGCAGCGGCGACCCCCGCCCGGGTCATGATCCCAGGCGGGTAAGCAGGGCTGTCCGACCGCCCCGGCGAACCTCTCCCTCCGCGGCCGCCTCCGGCTCCTCTGGGGCTGGGGGAGCGCGGGCCCAGGCCCTCCTCTCCCCCCGCCCCGCCGCCTCTTCCTGCGGCCGCGGCGAGCCGGAGCCCTCTAGGCAGGCGACCCGGCGGCAGCACGGCCTCAACTTTCCCAGCCCCCCTCCCCCCACCCCTCCCCGCCCCTCCGCGGCGGCAGCTCGGCACGCCAACAGCCTACCCTGGGTGAGCCGCACTCCCGCCCCTGCCCCTCAGCCCACCAATCCAGCCCCAGGGAGGCTGCTGTGGTAGCCAATCACGATCGGGGATCCCGTTGCGCTAGGCTAGAGGGCGGGAGGAGGTGAAGAAAAAAAATCGCAGAGCGCACGGGCCTCAGGCGGCCCAATGAGGAGGGGCCGTGGGGCGGAGGTGTGCAAGTTGGGTTGAAGGAACAGGAAATATTCTTAAAGGCAGAGTGATGGACAGGAAGGAAAGCCATTCGACGAATGGGAAAGAGGTGGGCCTGGTTCCTTAAAGGGGACGCCTCGAGAACCTGTAAAAGGCGGGTTCTAAGAAACTTCTTTGTATCCCTGGACGCTGCTTATACCTTCCACGTCGTTCTGTGGGAATCTGTAAGTGGAAAAACTGAAAAGGAAGAGGGCGTCGGAGGCTTCAGGAATGATTACAGAGCTGAGGGTGGGGAGGCGGGATGCTGTCTCTGAAACAGGAGGTGGGAAAGCAGGAAGAGAATGCAGCGTCTCCCCGCCCGCCCGCCCTTCCTCTGGAGGATCGTCGCGGACCAGAAGCGGCTCGAAAAATGTAGGCTGTGGTCACGGCACCCTTCGTTTGCAACCAAGCACGGGTTCCTGCGAACGGGAGACGGCCGTTTTCAGAAGTGTCGGGGCGGGGGCTGGGCGGCTGGGAGAAGAGACTGTGGGGCGCGGGGCGGGGAGGGGGGGCGTGGGGCTTGGAACCTCAAGGACCTGAAGGTCTCGTTCCAAGATGGGTTTGGAGCCCTGGAACCGTGGCCACAACTCCGGTTTCCAGGTTATTTCATATTTCATAGCACGCCCCCTCCCCCGAACAGGTGTCCTCCGTTCAGTGGTGGTGGCCAAGGGTTTGCAAGTGCTTCCACCACCAGGTTTGTGACGTCCCAGACCTGAGGTGCCCGTGGGCCAGACCAGGGACCTTCCCAGAAGGTGCACGGGGCATGGCATAGAGGGAATTCCTTGAGTGTGTACGCAGAGGAAGCCGCCCTTGTGTTGAGAGAGAGTGAAAAGTTAAACAGGGACCACATCTTGTGTTTGTGCAGCAGTTTAAAAGCTCTGATGAGCCCTGGGGGGTAGCTCCGTGGGTTAGAGCGTCCTCCTCCTGATAGGCCGAGGTTGCCAGAGCACATTCAAGACCCAACCACTGAATGCATAAATAAGTGGAACAACAAACAGATGTTCCTCTCTCTCCCTTACTCTCTACAATCAACCGCGTTGGGGGCTCTTGTTAATCCTCACCGAAGGATATTTTTTTTCCGTGGATCTTTAGAGAGTGGAAGGAAGGGAGGAGGAGGGAGGGAGAGAAACAAGGATATGAAAGAGACACATCCACTGGTTGCCTCCTGCACAGGAGGAGGGACCGGGGGAGATCCAACCCGCAACCACGATAAGTGCCCTTGGCCTGGGATCAAGCCTGCGAGACCCTTCGGTAGTCAGGTCAACACTCTAATTACTAGCCAAACCGGCCAGGACTCTCTAAAATCAATTTTTAAAAAGTTAAGAATATCACTGTAAATTAAAAATTAAAATCTATTATGAAACAGAAGGCCTGCAAAGTTGCTTATAAATTACAGAACTATAAACAGTCTGGAAATTTTCTTTTTTAACTCTTGCATCTTGGCATATGAAGTTCTAATTAGCCTCCAAATGAACTTAGCACAATCAAGTCAAAGTTGTAGATGAATAAGACCCCAGGATTCAGAACCTAATAATAATGCTAGTAGTACCTTCCAGAAATTGTATAGTACTTACACGTCCAGCTGTAGAAAATAATTTCATTGTGATCAAAATATAAGGTATTCTAGCTTAAAAACTACTCTAGGGTTATGTATGATTTTCTAAGCAACTATATTACATGGAATCTATTTTGATGCCTCAGAAAATATGATTTCAGAGTTTTGTTGGACCACCATTAAATTCACATTAAAACCTTTCTGGCACAATTTAGAAGTGTTTCATAAGACCAATTTTTGTTTAATGAAAAGTCTGAATATTAGCTCTTTAATTTTATTTTTTTATATATTTTATTGATTTTTTACAGAGAGGATAGAGAGTTAGTAACAACGATGAGAGAGAAACATCAATCAGCTGCCTTCCGCATGCCCCCCAGTTCGGTACATGCCTACATGCCCACACAAGGTACATGCCTCGGGCCAGAATCAAATCAGGACCCTTCAGTCCGCAGGCTGACGCTCTATCCACTGGGCCAAACCGGTTGGGGTAGCTCTTTAATTTTAATTCTCATTCCTGACTGGAGCCCAAATCCCAATGCCCATTCAGCAATGGTTTACAGTATAACCTCATAGATATGAGAGGATGACATCAAATCTTCACCCCCGTCCAATTTTTAGGCTAGCTGGCGACTGCTTATACTGATGATACAACTTGGTGGTCAAGTGAAACCTGTTTCCTTGCCTCTGGGCCAAACCCATTTTTCACAGGGCTCCAGTGAATCTGCCTTTCACTCATGTATTTAAGACCCTTCAACGGCTCTAAACAAGAATTTTCATGACTTACCCCTTGCTTGCATCCCCAGTTTCATTTTGTGACATCTCTTTGCCTACATCTGAGGGATGAATGACGAGGGGGTAGCTGCTGAGAAAACGGGGGTGGGGTGTGTCCCAGGGTTGGGATAGCACAGGGGTCAGCTCTAGGCTCTGCTCCACCTACCCTCTCCCTGCTCCTGGAAGCGAGGACTGCGCAAAAAGAATGCCTTCTTCTGAGGGGCCACTCCCTGCAGAGCCTGGTGAGGTGCTAATGCGGGCAGTGCATGCCCCCTTTTGCCCGAAGTCTGGGAGGCCCGCGCCCCCTCTTGCCAAGCCCGGCCCCCCAGGATGCACGCATGGCGAGAGATGCTCCAGGCTTGCATTTTCTTTTTAGAAGCTTTCATAAATGAATGGGAACAATACAAGCGAATAATCAAATTTTGAAATTTACATATTTTCCAAAGAAACTTCCCAGTTGTTATTCAATGTGGTTGTAATGTTTAGCATTTGCAATAGCAATATATGCAGTTTCCAGATATTCCACATCATCAAACTCTGATATTATCAGTCTTTTTAATTCCAACTTTTATAGTGGGTGTAAAGTGGATTCCCATAATTTTAATTTCTCTAATTACTAGAGGTGTTGAGCATATTTTCATGTTTGTTTATTGGCCAGTTGCATTGCTTCTTTGATAAAGTCTGTCCTAATCTTGGGCCATTTTCAAATCAGGATGCTTGTCTTATTTAATGGTAAAAGTTCTTTGTAGGTTGTGAATAAAAGGTTTTTCTCTGATACATGTCCTGCAAATATTTTCACCCAGTCTGTATCTCGAAAAAACAAAATAGCTTTATTGAGATATGATTGACATACAAGAAACTGAACATATTTAAAATGTACAATGTGATAAGTTTTGACATATGTATACACCTGTGAAATCATACTGTGGACAAAAGGGGCCACTTGCTAACATGACAAGCTGAGGGAAGATCTGCATGGCAGTCTTGCAAACTCAGAAACCTAAAGTAACCACAAAGAATGGTCTGAAATTAAACTTTAACTAAAAGCAGTTATGATGGGTAGTTACCATATATCCTAAACTGGTATCTTCAGTGACAAGGTCAGCCTTTACCTTAACTGAGCTTATCTATCTTTTTGCATCTATGATAACATACTCTTTGAAATGTCTGGATAACTTGTAACTTCCCCTTTTCTGGACCCCTTAGGGTACAACCTAATGTGCTGGGCGCTAGGGCAGATACCACAAATTCTTTCATTATCATGTATGTGTCTATCATTTTACTTTTTATCCAATTTCGGGGGTTTCCCAGCTTTGCTTTTTCCCACCTCTCCAGTCTATCACCAATGGATTTCAAGTAACCCACCTACTTCCCTTTCCTTTGATTGCAGTGTATAAATACAGATGTATCCATCATTCTCTGGAGCATTATCTCAATTCATTAAGGTTCTACTTCCCAGCATATGTTTGGCTCAAATAAATTCACAAAAATTCTTTACAGGTTTCAATGGTTTTTTATGTTAACAATACTATACAACAAGAAATGGACATATCCATCCTGCCCTCTTATTTCCTGATGCTCCTTGTTAATTCCTTTCTCTTGCCTTCATCCTGTTCTTCAGGGAAACCACTAATCTAAGGTCATTACAGGTTCCTTTTCATTTTCTATAATATTTTTTAAAATATATTTTATTGATTTTTAAAATATATTTTATTGATTTTTTATAGAGAGGGAGGGAGAGGGATAGAGAGCTAGAAACATCAATGAGAGAGACACCGATCAGCTGCCTCCTGCACACCCCCTACTGGAGGTGTGCCCGCAACCAAGGTACACGCTCTTGACCTGAGTCGAACCTCGGACCTTTCAATCCACAGGCCAACGCTCTATCCACTGAGCCAAACTGGTTTCGGCCATTTTCTATAATTTTATATAAATGAAATCCTTCAGTATATACAGTACCTTTTTTTTGTCTATCTTCTTTCATCTAGCATACTTGTTTGGGGGAAAGATTCATCCACTTTTTTATGTGTATCAATAATTAGTTTTTGTTGCTAAGTAGAATCCATTGTATGGGTATATCATATATTCAACACTGGTGGACATGTGGATTGTTTGCAGTTTTGGACTATTAGAAATAGAAATGCTAGAACACCTGTGTACAAATCTTGTACATGGTGGGGCATAAGTAGTTTTAGAGTTGTGTGTATGGAAAATAACACAATAATTAATAAATAATGATACTATAATAAATTGTTTCACATACACCTGTAAACTTACTTTTGTCTCTTCCCCTCACCCCTACCCCAGTCTCCCCTATATGGACATTTGTTTTCATTTTCCTTGGTTAGTACTTAGGTAAATACCCAATGGAATGGCTGATTCATATGGTAAGTATGCCTTTTTAAAATATATTTTTATTGATTTCAGAGAAGAAGAGAGAGAGAAACATCAGTAATGAGAAAGAATCATTGGCTGCCTCCTGCATGCCCCCTACAGGGGATCAAGTCAGAAACCAGGGAAGGGCCCTGACCTGAAATCGAACAGTGATCTGGTTCCTAGATCGACACTAAACCATTGAATCATGCTGGCTGGGTAGTGTGCCTTCTTAAAACTGCTAAACTGTTCTTCAAAGTTTTATTCCCACCAATAATAGACTCTAAGAATTTGAATTGTACCATATCTTTGCTAACACTTACTATGGTCAGTCTTTTAAAACTTTATCATTTTAATAAGTGTATAGTGATATTTTGTTATGACTTTAATTTACTTTAATGACTAGTGATACTGAGCCTCTTTTCATGTACTTATTGCCCATTTTTATTGCATTACTTGTTATTTACTAAATCTTGAGAGTTTGTCTTTATATATTGTGGATATATATCCTTACAGTTCCTAAGTTATCCTTTCATTTTCTTAATAGTATTTTTCAAATAATAGTTCTTAATTTTAAGTTCAATTTATCAATTATTTTTGTTTATGGATCATGCTTCTGGTGTCATACCTAAGAAATCTTTGACTAACACAAGATCACAACAGATATTTCTTCTATGGTTTCTCCTAGAGTTTTATAATTTTACTAGAGGCCCGGTGCACAAAATTCATTCATGGCAGGGGTGTTCCTCAGCCCAGCCTGCACCCTCTCTAATCTGGGACATCCTTCTCACAATCCAGGACTGCTGGCTCCCAACCACTCGTCTGCCTGCCTGATTGCCCTAATCACTTCTGTCTGCCAGCCTGATCACCCCCTAACCACTCCCTGCCAGCCTGATCAATGCCTAACTGCTCCTCTGCTGGCCTGGTTTCCCCAAACTATCCTCCCCTGTAGGCCTGGTCACCCCCAACTGACCTCCCCTGCTGGTCTGGTCACCCATAACTGCCCTCCCTTGACAGCCTGGTCACCCCTAACTGTCCTCTCCTGCAGGCCTGGTTGCCCCCAAACTGCCCTCCCTTGCTGGCCCGGTCACCCCTAACTGCCCTATATTGCCAGCCTGTTCAGCCCTAACTGCCCTCCCCTGCCAACCTGATTGCCCCTAACTGCTCTCCCCTGCAGGCCTGGTCCCCCCAATGCCCTCCCCCACATGCCTGGTTCCTCCCAACTACCCTCCCCTTCAGGGCTGGTCACCCCCAACTGTCCTCCCATGCAGGCCTGTTTGCCCCTAACTGCCCTCCCCTGCCAACCTGATTGCCCCTAACTGCCCTCCCCTGCAGGCCTGGTCCCCCCCCCCCAATGCCCTCCCCCACAGGTCTGGTCCCTCCCAGCTGCCCTCCCCTGCTGGCCTGATTGTCCACAACTGCTCTCCCTTACAGGCCATCTTGTGGCAGCCATATTTGACCACATGGGGGCAGCCATCTTTTGTGTTGGAGTGATGGTCAATTTGCATATTACCTCTTTATTATATAGGACTAGAGGCCCAGTGCATAGATTCATGCACTGGTGGGGTCACTTGCCCTGGCCTGCCTGCACCCTCTCACAATCTGGGACCCTGGGGGATGTCAGATAGCAAGTTTGTATGGATCCCTGCAGGCACAATCCAGATAGGAGGGAGCCCTATCTTGTGCATTGAGTGTCTGTCCCTTGGTGGTCAGTGTGCATCTCAGTGACCAGTCGACCAGTTTTTATATAGATAGATAGATATTTAGATCCATGATGCATTTTAAATTGTTGTATATTGTAGAAATATGGATCAAAGTGTATATTTCTGCATTAGGAAGTGCCATCCTTCGTCCACTGAGTTGCTTTTGTACCTATGGTTGTATTTTGGACTCAATTCTGTCTCACTAATCTATTTGTCAATTTTGACACCAATACTACACTGTGTTTATCACTGCATCTTGCATTTTTTTATTTTAATTTATGTTTAGTTTTCAAAATTTATTATTTATACATGAAAGAGAGAGAGAGAGAGAGAGAGAGAGAGAGAGAGAGAGAGACTTTTTGTCCCAAATTTTTATGCAGTCATTGGTTGTTTCTTATATGTGTCCTAAGCTGGGGTCAAACCTACAACCAAGGCATATTGGGAAGACACTCTAATCAACTGAGCTATCCAACTAGGGTTTATTTTATTTTACTGACTTTTAGAGAGAAAGAAAGAGAAGAAGGGGGACGGTAGGAGAGAGAGAGAGAGACATCAACTTGCCACTGTACCCATCTATGCATTAATTCCTGCATTTGTCCTGACCAGGGATGCTACAACTCTGGCATATCAGAATGGCGCTCCGACAACTAAGCTAACCAGCCAGGGGCTGAATTTTCTTTTTTCCTCTTAAATATGTTTTTATTGATTTGAGAGAGAAAGGAAAGAGAGGAAGAGATAGAAATATTGGTAAGAGAGAAACTTTGATCAGCTGCCTCTTGCATGCCCCCTACTGGGGATTGAGCCTGCAACTGAGGCAAGTACCCTGACTGTGGCATTGAACTGGTGACTTCTTGATTCATGGGGTCAACACTCAACTACTCAACCAAAGATATTTTTTCCATTGCTTTTCAGAGAGTAGAAAGGAGGGAGGGAAAAGGGGAGAGACAGAGCAGAGAGGGAGAGAGAGAAAATGCAAGAAAAGCACATTGACTGGTTGCATTCTGCATATGCCCCAACCAGGGATCAAGGTTGCAATGGAAGTGGTGCCCTTGACCAGAAATCCAACCCAAGACTCTTCAGTCCATGAGCTGACACTCTAACTACTGAGCAAAACCAGCTAGGCCTGAAATTTCCTTTATGTACAAATTCAGTATCTTTCACACATATAAGTCTATTTGAGTTACCTATTCTTTTTTCCCTCCCAAAACTTGATTTTGGTGGTAGCAGTTTTATTGAGATATACACTGAGTGGCCAGATTATTATGATCACCCCATCAGTACTTCATTGGACCACCTTTTGACTTCAATACTGCAACGATTCTTCTTGGCATTGACTCCACGAGATGTTGAAAGGTGATGCGAGTAATCTGACACCATACCTGATGAATAGCACTGTCCAGTTCTGTGAGATTTAATGGTTGTGGAACCAGCTGCCTGATGGCTCTTTTAACTTCGTCCAACAAATGCTCAACTGGATTGAGATCTGGTGATTGTGGGGGCCACCTAAGCAAGGTAAAGTCTCCCTCATGTTCTTGAAACCACTCCTGCACAATACAAGCACCATGGCAGAGCGTATTGTCTTGTTGGAAAAAAATAATCTCCATTGGGATACACCATCAACATGATAGGATGGACTTGATCAGCAAAGATACTTAGGTATGTTGTGCTATTCAGATGTTGTTCCACACGAATTAAAGGGCCCAAATCATGCCAGGAAAACATGGCCAAAACCATAACACTGACCCTACCAGCTTGAAGGGTTGTACTCATGCATGTGGGGTGCATACTTTCATGCTGTTTATGTGAAATTCTCACTCTGCCATCTGCATGATGCAACTGGAAACATGATTCATCGGACCACATGACTTTTTTACAATGTTCAACTGTCCAATCCTTGTGTTCCTGTGCAAATTGGAGACATTTTATCTTGGTAACTGCAGACAGCAAAGGTGTTCGAACAGGCCTTCGGCTTTCATATTCCATATAATGCAGTGTACAGCTAATTTGCCTAAAAATGTCAGGTGGTCATAATAATCTGGTCACTCAGTATAATTCACATACTACTGTGAAAAGTTGACATAAGTGAAGCCATTTAAAAATGGAGATGGAGAAGCCATTCCAGAGAAACTGCTTTTCATATCTTGCTCCTTGAAAACTTGGAATACTTGAATTGGATAAAATAGCCTTTCAGCTGCGCCAAACCAACAGTGCCTTATGAACAACTGTTTGCAAAGCTAACATCCTGACCACAAGGACTAATTATTATTATGGACTCTCTTTCTGAAGATAGAATTGGTAACCAGACATACGTAGCTAGAGAAACTCAGCTTGTTAACCAATAGAAACTTATTTCTTCTATTCATGTATTTCTTTCCTTTTCTCATAAAACAAATCAAAAAAACCTTTTCCCTCATCCTGTAATGGGGACAATACTTGGTTTCTGCCCAAAATCTGTGTTATCTGAACTGCCATTCTTTTGATCCACCACCTCCCTCCCGAAAAAAAAAAAAAACACTTATTGCCTCTCATTTTGGGTTTTGATTTTTAAGTTAACAGCATATAATCCACCCATTATGGCTGAATAATAGTGCATTGTATCAATATGAAACATTGTTTATCCATTCATCAGTTAATGGACATTTGTGTTACATCCACCCTTTGGTAATAACACTGCTGTGAACATTCATATTCGAATTTCTATGTGGACGTTTTCAATTCTCTTGATTATATACTTAGAAGTGGAATCACTGAGTCTGCTATGTTTAACCTTTTGCAGAACTGCCAAACTATTTCTTCTTTAGTAACCCGAGTGACTTATCTTTCAAAAAATTTGTTCATGTCATTTAAGCTGTTGAAATATTGAATAAAGTTTTTGACAATATTCCTTTATTACCCTTTTATTGTCAGTAAGTTGTATAGTGATATTGTCTTTCGTTAGTAATACTGGTAATTTGTATTTTTGTGTGCATGTGTATTTTTTTGTTTCACTAGAAAGCTTTATCAACTTTATTCTTTCAAAGTAGCGTTTGTTTTATTTTTTTCTATTTTCAATTTTGGGGCTTTTCTCTATTATTTCCTTCCTTTAGCTTACTTTAGGTTTATGACTCTTCTTTCTACAGTTTCTTTTTTTATTCTCTTCTTTTTTAAATTTCTTTATTGAATAAAGTATTACATATGTGTCCTTATTCCCCTATTACTCCCCACCTCTCATTCATACCGCCACCCCCTGTTGTCTGTGTCCATTGATTAGGCTTATATGCATGCATATAAATCCTTTCATTGATTTCTCTCCCTTATCCCCACCCTCCCCTACATTCTTTGAGGTTTGATGTTCTGATTGATGTTTCTCTGACTCTGGATCTATTTTTGTTCATCAGTTTATATTGTTCATTATATTCCACAAATGAGTGAGATCATGAGATATTTATCTTTCTCTGCCTGGCTTATTTCACTTAGAATAATGCTCTTCATCTCCATCCATGTTGTTGCAAATGGTAAGAGCTCCTTCTTTTTCACCACAGCGAAGTATTATATTGTGTACATGTACCACAGTTTTTTAATTCACTCATCTGCTGATATGCACTTAGGCTGTTTGCAAATCTTAGCTATAGTGAATTGCGCTGCTATGAACATAGGGGCGCATATATCCTTTCTGATTGTTTTTTCTAGTTTCTTGGGATATATTCCTAGAAGTAGGATCACTGGGTCAAATGGGAGTTCCATTTTTAGTTGTTTTTTTAAAAAATATATTTTATTAATTTTTTACAGAGAGAAAGGGGGAGAGATAGAGAGTTAGAAACATCGATGAGAGAGAAACATCGATCAGCTGCCTCCTATACACCTCCTACTGGGGATGTGTCCGAAACCAAGGTACATGCCCTTGACCAGAATAGAACCTGGGACCCTTGAGTCCACAGGCTGATGCTCTATCCACTGAGCCAAAATGGCTAGGGCCATTTTTAGTTATTTGAGGAAACTCCATACTGTTCTCCACAGTGGCTGTACCAGTCTGCATTCCCACCAGCAGTGAACAAGGGTTCCTTTTTCTCTGCATCCTCGCCAGCACTTGTTATTTGTTGATTTGTTGATAATAGCCATTTTGACAGGTGTGAGATGGTACGGAATTGTTGTTTTGATTTGCATCTCTCTGATGATTAGTGATTTTGAGCAGGTTTTCATATGTCTATAGGCCTTCCTCCTGTCTTTTTCAAAAAGTGCCTATTTAGATCAGTTGCCCTTTTTTTTAAATTAAATTTTTATTATTTAGATCATTACATTTGTTTCTCTTTTTTCTCCTCCATAGCTCCCCTCCACCCAACTCCCACCCTTACCTCCCTCCCATTGACCTCATCCATAGATGTATGATTTTTGTCCAGTCTCTCCCTGTACACCCCTCACCCCTTTCCCCCTGAGAATTATCAATCCACTCCCTTTCTATGCTCCTGATTCTATTATGTTCACCAGTTTATTGTGTTCATCAAATTTAAATTCACTTAATTTTTAGATTCACTTGTTTATAGATATGTATTTGTTGTTCATAATTTTTTGGCTTTTACCTTTTTCTTCTTCCTCTTCTAAAAGAGTACCTTTCAGCATTTCATATAATACTGGTTTGGAGTTGATGAACTCCTTTAGCTTTTTCTTATCTGTGAAGTTCTTTATCTGCCCTTCAATTCTGAATGATAGCTCTGCTGGATAGAGTATTTTTGGTTGTAGGTTCTTGCTATTCATCATATTGAATATTTCTTGCCACTCCCGTCTGGCCTGCATCGTTTCTGTTGAGAAATCAGCTGACAGTCGTATGGATGCTCCTTTGTAGGTAATGAACTGTTTTTCTCTTGCTGCTTTTAATATTCTCTCTTTGTCTTTTGCTCTTGGTATTTTAATTCTGATGTGTCTTGGTGTAGTCCTCTTTGGATTCCTTTTATATGGAGTTCAGTGTGCTTCCTGGACTTGTAAGTCTATTTCTTTTACCAGATGTGGGAAGTTTTCAGTCATTATTTCTTTAAATAGGTTTTCAGTATCTTGCTCTCTCTCTTCTTCTTGCACCCCCACAATTCTGATGTTGGTACGCTTGAAGCTGTCCCAGACGCTCCTTACATTATCTTCACATTTTTGGATTCTTTTCTCTTCTTGCTTTTCCAGTTGAGTGTTTTCTGCTTCTTTATATTTCAAATTTTTGACTTGATTCTTGCCTTTCTCTAGTCTGCTGTTAGGACTCTGTATAATATTTTTTTAAATATATTTTTATTGATTTTTTACAGAAAGGAAGGGAGAGGGATAGAAAGTCAGAAACATCGATGAGAGACATTGATCAGCCAACTCCTGCACACCCCCTACTGGAGTTGTGCCCGTAAGCAAGGTATATGCCCCCGACCGGAATCGAACCTGGGACCTTTCAGTCCGCAGGCCGATTTAATTATAATGTGCTTTGGCATAGGTCTTTTGGGGTTCATTTTGCTTCAGATGCTGTGAGCTTCTTGGATTTGTTTGGGGTTTTTCTTCCCTATATCAGGAAAGTTTTCTGTCATTATTTCTTCAAACAGATTTTCTATTTCTTGCTCAGTTTCCTCTCCTCTGGTACCCTAATTATGTGGATGTTGTTTTGTTTCATGTTGTCCCAAAGTTCCCTTAGGCTCTCCTCCTGCTTTTTAATTTTTTTTTCTAGAAGTTGCTCTACTTGGGTATTTTTCCCTACATTGTCTTCTAGCTCACTGATGCAGTCCTCTGCTTCTTCTAGTCTACTCTTGATGCTTTCTATCTTTGTCATGTCATTTTTCATTTCTTGGCTTTTCTTCATTTCCTCTTGGTTCTTACTCATATTGTCGAATTTGTCTTCCATTCTTTTTAGCCACCTTATGACCATTTCTCTGAATTCTTTCTCTGACAGGTTGTTTGCCTCCATTTTGTTTACTTCTTTTCAGGTGATGCCTGCTTTTCTTTCATATGCGGGCTGTTTGTCTCCCCATGGCCTCTCTTCTCTGGATGTCTGGTTTATGTAGTTCTTTCTCTCCCCAACAGTTGGGCTCTCAATAAACTTGGCAGTAGGCAATAGGAAAATTGTGGCTCCTCAATAGTATGCACCTCAGATTTCTCACAAGGAATGTTCAGCATCTTTTAAAGGTCCATCCTTTAGTTCCCCTGCTGCAGATCTTGGAATCCACCAAGTTGGATCTCCATGTTGTGCCAACATTTCTGTAGTTTCTTAATGTGAAAGTTTAGATCTTTGATTCAAAAATTGTTCTCATATACAAACTTAATGCTATAAATTATCTTTTAAGCACTTCAGTGTAATTCCACAGCTTTGATATTTTCATTTTCCTTCTGTTTAAAGGCTTTCTAATTTCTCTTGTGACTTCTTCTTAGACATGTGATTTAGAAACACATTGTTTAATTTCCACATATTTGGAGAACTTTCCAGGTAGTTACTGATTTTTTATTTAGCTCTAGTGTTGTTAAAAAACATGATTTGCATTGTATCAATTCTCTTACATGATATTGTGACTTACTAATGGATCAGGATATAATTTACTTTGGAGAGTAATCTTTGTGCACTTGAAAATAATATTATTACCCACCAACATTCTTATGGTGGTGGGTGATATATTCTATACAGTGGTATCTCGAGATATGAGTGCCCTAACATACGAGATTTTTGAGATACGAGCCATTGAGCAAGCGATTTTTGCTTTGAAATACAAGCAACAGTTGAGATATGAGTAATCGCGCAGATCGGCCGGCTGCACATGACCCACCAGTTTACCGCAACTCGAGCATCTCATAGTTTCCCATGCCTCAAGGTTACGGAACGAATTAAACTCATATCTCGAGGTACCACTGTATATGTTTATTAGGTCAAGCTGGTTGAAAATATTAGAATTTCTATAGCCTTATTTTCTATCTACTTACCATTTACCAAGAATTTAAAATATCCAGTTGTGGAATTGTGTTTTTACTGTAAGTTTTTGCTTCATATATTTTAAAGCTGTAATTAGACTCATACATATTCAAGATTATTCTCTTGGTGAACTTACTCTTTGATCATAAATATCCTTATTTGTCCCTGGAAATATATTTTGTTCCAAAATCTACTTTGGTATTAAGTTAGCCACTCCAGCTTTCCTTTGATCAGTTATGTGGCTTCTTTTTCATCTTTTTCTTTTAAGTACTAATTCACTTATATGTAAAGTGGTTTTCTTAGAGGTAGCATGCTTTAATACCAGTATGAAAAATCTTCCTTTTAATTGTACAGACTATTTACATTCAATTTCATGATTGGTATGTTAGATTTAAAGTTTCTATCTTACTATTTGTTTTCTATTTGTCCTATCTATCCTATGTTGTATACAATTTTATATTTTGCCTTCTTCAACTTTATTAATCCTCACCCAAGAATATTTTTTCATTGACTTCTTTTTAGAGAGAGTGGAAGATTGCTTTCTTCCACTTTAATTTTAGTTTTGTAAAGTTGGGTAATATTGCCTTGGCTGGTGATGCTAGCTAAGTGGTTAGGCTTGCCCTCTGCACCAAAGGGTCCAGGGTTCAATTCCCAGTCAAGGGTATGTACCTAGGTTGGAGGTTTGGTCCCAGGCGCCCTACCAGGGCTGCATGCAGATGGCATTGAGCTTCTAGAAAAAATAAATGAATGTTTCTCTCTCCCTCCCTTCCATTCTTCCTAAAAATCAATGGGAAAAAAATGTCCTCAGGTGAGGATTAACAGAAACAAAAGTTGGCTAATACTGACACTATATTTTAAGCTTTCCCCTGTTATTCAGCATTTGGTTGTTTCCAGTTATTTATTGTGAACATTATTGTACAAGTGGCTTCCCCAACTTAGATTATATTAGTAGGATTTGTTTTTCCAAGACAAAGTAGGGAATGATTATAGTTTGGGCACTAGAGTCACAGAATATATATACCATCCCAGCTTAGTCCATTAACTAGTTGTGACCTTGAAAGTTATATCCTTTAAGCCTATTTCTGAATCTAAAATGGAGCTAATCAAAGTTCCTACCACAAGATTGTTGTGCGAATTAAATGAAAACTTTGAATAGAGTATCTACCATAGTACCTGATGCAGGGGTACACTTTTAATACCTGTAAACCTAGTAAAAAATGAATCAGGTATAAGGCAGCAGGGTTAGGCTTGGCAGGATACAAATATTTTCAAATTCTCATCATGAGGCAAAAATAAAGCCATAGTTTTATAAATTGCCTACTTAATTTTTTTCTATTATTTGTTTTTTTTGTGATTTGTCCTTTCATTATTAAAAAAAATCTGAATGTTTCCCTTCGATATGAGCTCTTTAAAACAGAGTTTTAAGTTGTCTTAATGCAAAATTTTACAGTCCCCATTATAAGACATATAATTGTACTTCTGTTAAATCTGACCTGTTTTACAAAACATTTTGATTTTTACAACTTTCCTGGAGGATATTCTTGTTAGAATTGTTAAACTTCTGTTTTGCAAACATTTTTAAGGCATTTAATATTCTTTACATCCATGAATGTGGTACATCACTATCCCTTCTGTGAATTCACCAAGTTTCAAAAAAATTTACAATCCTATATAATAAAAGTGTAATATGCAAATTGACTGAACAGCCAAACAGATAACCATCTGGACAACTATCCAGGACCACACTATGACACCCACTGGTGCCAGGCCAGTCAAGGCGGGTGAGATGAGATTGGTTGGGGGACTGGCCATTGCCCAATGATTGCCCTGCAGAGGGAGGCCCAGACCACTGGCTGGTGGGCTGTGGTGGGTGGGTGGAGCCTCACTCTGCGAGGGAAGCCGGTGCTAGAAGCTAGGCCAAGGAAGGCTTACTCTTGGATGAATTTTGTGCACCAGACTTTTAGTATTGTATAAACTCATATTTTTACTAAATTACTCTCTCCTTTGCAACGTGTGAATGGGTTAGTTTTCCACTTTCTAGCTGGTGAGTGTTATCAGAATGCTCCTGAAAACATGTATCTAGCTTTATTAAACTTAGTTGGTTCTGTACTGAAATGTTGTTAATATATCTTGAGTTTTTTAATTTTAAAGTCTTATAGTAATTATCTCCCTTTTTAAAACAAAACATATTTTATTGATTTTTTACAGAGTGGAAGAAGGAGGAATAAGAGAGTTAGAAACATTGATGAGAGAGAAACATCGATCAGCTGCATCTTGCACACCTCCTACTGGGGATGTGCCCACAACCAAGATACATGACCTTGACCAGAATCGAATCTGGGACCTCTCAGTCCACAGGCCGACGCTCTATCCACTTAGCCAAACCAGCTTCGGCTTATCTCCCATTTTTTCACAATTAGGTTTAACAAGAACAACATTGTCCTGGCTGGTATGGCTCATTTGGTTGAATATCATTCTGTGCACTGAAAGGCTGCTGGTTCGATCCCTGGTTGGGGTGCATTTTTTAAAAATATATTTTATTGATTTTTTACAGAGAGAAAGGGAGAGGGACAGAAAGTTAGAAACATCGATGAGAAACACCGATCAGCTGCCTCCTGCATGCCCCCTACTGGGGATGTGCCTGCAACCAAGGTACATGCCCTTGACCAGAATCGAACCTGGGACCTTTCAGTCAGAAGGCCGATGCTCTATTCACTGAGCCAAACCGGTGTTGGCATTGGCATGGTTGGGGTGCATTGTTTGATGTTTCTCTTGCTCTCCTTTCCTCCTGTTCTAAGAATCAATAAAAATGTATTTCAAAACCCCCCACAATATTAACATTCAATTATTCATAATCAAATTATTTTGTATTCATAATCAAATACCAGGGCTGACCAGCAGCCTCTGAATGACAGATGAACAGATTACTCCAACACAGTTTCACGTTGAGGGAGAGGGCAAAGGGACACCTGGCCAATAGCTGCCAGGCAGCCTTGATTGCCTGCCTCTTTAGGCTATTATTAGACTTTTTATCTTAGACTTGAGGCCCGATGCACAAAATTTGTTCACAGGAAAGGGGTGTCCCTCAGCCTGGTCTGCACATTCTCCAATCTGGGACCCCTTGGGGGATGTCTGACTGCCAGCTTAGACCTGATCCCACAGGACATTCCCCTCACAATCCAGGACTGCTGGCTCCTAGCCACTCACCAGCCTGCCTGCCTGATCGCCCCCTAAACCACTACACTGCTGGCACGATCACCCCCAACTGCCCTCCCCTGCCAGCCCGATTGTCCCCAACTGCCCTCTGCTGACGGCCTAATTGCTCCCAACTGTCCTGCCTGCAGGCTTGGTTACACCCAACTGCCCTCCCCTGAGGCCCCAATCACCCCCAACTGCCTTCCCCTATTGGCTCGATCACCACCAACTACCCTCCCCAGCTGGCTTGATCACCTGCCCACAACTGCCCTCACCTGCCGCCAGCTTGTGGTGGCCATCTTGTGATGGCATCACACAACACAACCTACACTTTTATTATATAGGATACTGGTACAATCAATAGGGTGAGTAATCTTGGGAGGACACGTGTTTACATTGTTCTCAAGGATATCCAGGGATTAAGCATAAGGATTTCAGTAAACACCCAAGGGTCTTCATATGCACAGACTTGTTTGGAGGTCAAGAAATAATTATGGGCACCACCTTCAGCACTCCCCTGTCTTCCTAAGTCAGAATTCCAAGAAACAGGGCAGTTGGCCTTCCACATACTTCCCTTTTATCAGAATGTCCTCCTTACAAATTTTCCAACCAAGTCTCTTGTGCTCCCCAACAACCAAATCAAAACTGATTTAAAAATTTTCTCAAAAATTCTCTAAAATTTATTATGCTTCCCACTCCAATGTAGTACCTCATGGCAATTGAAATAGTGTAATATTTGCTCCCTACCAGACTGCTAAGGATCATCAGGGGCAGAGCCATGCCCATCTTTTTCACTATTGTATTGTCAGTGCCGGACCCATTGTACACTCCTTGACCAGATCTCATATAAGGGAGAGTACCTAGAGATTACAAGAAACACTTTTTATTATTAACTTTAAGGACTGGCAATGATTCAGAAATCATGCTCTAAATTTTTCTATTAATGGCTGACCTTTGAAGTGAAGAGACCCTAGACAATTTTATGTAGGGAGAAGGTGTGGCAAGAGAAGAGGAAGCTAATATGGAGTAGTATGGTAGTTACAATTGCAGGACTTCTAACCATAACCAAGTAAATAAAAAAGTATGAGAAAACTTGCACAGATAAGTGTAAACAAAGAATTTCAGAAACAAAATTATCAAAAACATAGAAAGATAGACCAGCTTACTCTTTGGTTTTTGTTATTCCTCTCCACCAAGTTTCTTAGAAAGTAAAGGTAAAGTCAAGATTCTTGGAGGATCACCCTGCCTGGTGTGGCTCAATTGGTTGGATGTCTTCCCGTGCATTGAAAGGTTTCTGGTTTGATTCCCAGTCAGGGCACATTCTCGAGTTTAAGGCTTCATTCCCAGTAGGAAGTGTGCAGGAAGAAGCTGATGATGTCCCACTCTCACATTGATGTTTCTCTCTCCCTCCACCCTAAAAAATAAAAATCAATAAAAATATAGAAAGATTCTTGGAGGCTATTATCTTGGAGGCTATTATCTTCTATGCCAGTGGTTCTCAACCTTTCTAATGCCACAACCCTTTAATACAGTTGCTCACGTTGTGGTGACCCCCAACCATAAATTATTTTCGTTGCTACTTCATAACTGTAATCTTGCTACTGTTATGAACTGTAATGTAAATATCTGATATGCAGGATGTATTTTCATTGTTACAAATTGAACATAATTAAAGCATAGTGATTAATCACAAAAACAATATGTAATTATATATTGTGAAATATTTATTTCTAATTACAAATAAATGAAATTTTGTCTTGAATCGTGGTGTAGCATGGGCAACAGTCTTTATATAACAACAGTAAACTACATTGCTACACCAAGGAGCGGTGTGTTGGTTCCTAAGACCATGGAAAATATGTGTTTTCTGACGGTCTTAGGCGACCCCTGTGAAAGGGTTGTTCGACCCCCAAAGGGGTTGGGACCCACAGGTTGAGAACCGCTGTTCTATGCTAATAAAAGGGTAATATGCTAATTAGACAGGGTCAACTAGCCATCTTCCAGCTGTCCAACTTCCTTCTGGACAATGCCATGGTGGTGGGGGCTGAGACAGAGGCAGTTAGGAGTGATCACACTGGCAGAGGAGAGCAGTTAGTGGTGAGGTCAGGTTGGCAGGGGGTTAGGGGCAATCAGGCTGGCAAGAGGGGAAGTTGGGGGTAAATTGGCCTGCAGGGGAGGGCAGTTAGGGGTGACCAGGCTCACAGGGGGGGGGGAGAAGTTAGGGGCAAACAGGCTGGCAGGGGAGCAGTTAGGCATCAATCAGGCTGGCAAGGGAGTGGTTAGGGAGTGATCAGGCTGGCAGGCAGGCACATAGTTGGGACTCAGCAATCCTGGATTGTGAGAGGGATGTCCAACAGGGATCGGGCCTAAACAGGCAGTCAGACATTGCTTGAGTGGTCCTAGATTGGAGAAGGTGCAGGCTGGGTTGAGGGACAGCCACCCTGTGCACCAATTTCATGCATCAGGCCTCTAGTCTTCCTATATGAGAATGTTATCTGCCTTTTGCTGATGTAGAAGTTAAAAGTGGTTTCTACAAATTTATCAAGCACCTACTGTTTATAAGTTCTAAGGTTATGCTAGCTAGGTAAATGAATCCTGGCCTCACTCTTTAAAAAAAATTTTAATTCATTTTTAGAGTAATGTCCATGTACGAGCGGAGCATTGATTGCCTGCCTCTTGCATGCCCCCTACCAGGAATCACACCCACAACCCAGTCATGTTCTCTTACCAGGAATCCAGCTGGCAACCTTCTGGTGCAACCAACTGAGCCACACCAGCCAGGGCACATGCAGGCCTCTTAAAGGGAAATAAAATTCTACTTTATATAGAATTCATGTCTAAGTTGAGGCCTGCTTCTTTATTAAAACTAGAGGCCTGGTCAAGAAATTCATGCACGGGGGTTTCCCTTAGTCCAGCCTGCACCTTCTCCAATCTGGGACCCCTCGGGAGATGTCCAACTGCCACTTTAGGCCCAATCCCAACATTTGGACATCCCTCTTGCAATCCAGGATCGCTAGCTCCTAATGCCCCCATCTGCCCTACCCTACAGGCCTAGTCGCCCCCAAAGCCTTTCCCTGCAGGCCAGTTTGCACCCAATGGTCCTCCCCTGTTTGCCCCTAACTGCCCTCCCCTGTGGGCTGGTCACCCCCAACTTTCTTCTTCTTTCAGCCTGGTCACCCCTAACTGCCCTCTCCTGCAGGCTTGATTGCTTCCAACTGCCCTCCCTTGGAGGCCTGGTCCCTCCCAAATGCCCTCCCCTGCTGGCCATCTTTTGTCCACATGGGGGCAGCCATCGTGTGTTGGAGTGATGGTCAATTTGCATATCATTCTTTCATTAGATAGGATTAGATAGGCTAGAGGCCTGGTGCATAGATGGGGGCCAGCTGGTTTGCCTTGAAGGGTGTCCTGGATTAGGGTGGGGGTCCCCTTGGGGCGTGGGGTGGCCCTGGTAACGGGCTTATGGTTTGCAGGCTGGCCACAACTCCCAGCGACCCAAGCAGAGGCCCTGGGATATGGGATTTGTCTTCTACAATTGAAACTTTGTAGTCTGGAATGGAGCCAAGCCTTCTGCTCACTCCGTGGCAACAGCCATTTCTATTGGGATTTATTTATCTTCTATAATTAAAACTTTATAGCCTGGAGTGAAGGCCTGGGCCAGCCAGGGTGGGTGGAAAGCTTAGCTTCCTCCATCGCCAAGGAAATCCAAGTCTCCCTCTTGCTCTCTCCATGGCCACAGCCACCTTGGTTGGGTTAATTTGCATACTCGGTCCTGTTTGGTGGGTGGGCATGGCTTTGTGAGTATAACAGTGTTGGTTAATTTGCATATTACTCTTTAATTAGATAGGATGGTAAAAACAAAGTCATGAAACTGCTTTGAGGGTATTATAATAAAGGCCCCATCTTACCCAATCTTTACTGTTATTTATACTTATTTCAAGTTGCATATTCAGATTTTACTTGCTTATCCTATATTATGTATGTGGTACCTGACAGTTGTGTTATACTTTAGTATAGGAAAGCAATTTCCAACTATTTCCATCTCATGGCATAAACTACACTTCTACAGCACACCAAAAAAAATTGATAATCTGAAAAAAAGGGTTAATTTTGTCACACTAGATGGCTATTGTGTTGGCTGTCCTTAAACAATTTTTTAAAATACATTTTTATTGATTTCAGAGAGGAAGGGAGATGTAGACAGAAACATCAATGAAGAGAAAATAATTAATCAGCTGTCTCCCACACCTGTGGACCTGGAATTGAACCGTGACCTCCTGATTCATAGGTCAATGCTCAACCATTGAGCAAACTGGCTGAGCTGTTGTCATTTTTAAATTTGACATTCTAAGGGAAAAGAGGTCACTGTCCTGGACTAATTAGTCGATATTGCATATTCTAAAAATGCTTCTGGCACAATAGTGTGCTGTGGCACTCCAGTTGAAGTATCACTGGTGTAGGAGTTTGCTAGTGACAAATAGGATTTAAGATTGTAAGATTGTCCAAATCTTTTTATGGAGAACTTTAAAAATATATATATATATATATATTGATTTTTTACAGATTGGGAGAGAGATAGAGAGCTAGAAACATCGATCAGCTACCTTCCGCACACCCCCTACTGGAGATATGCCCACAACCAAGGCACATGTCCCTGACTGGAATAAAATCTGGTACCCACCCCCAAGTCTGCAGGCTGACACTCTGTCCACTGAGCCAACCTGGTCAGGGTTATAGAGAGCTTTTGGTATTGTCAATACAATTTCTAAAAGATGAACTAAGTAGATGAGTTCCAGAAGTTTGGTCAAGAAAACAAAGACCTTATAGTCAGATATCCTGTTGAAACTTTAACCATTTAACATGTGGACTTCATTTATACTATTTAGTTCCTTTATAAACATGTCTGTCTTTGATTTTTTTTTAAATGTATTTTTATTGATTTCAGAGGAGGGAGAGGGAGAATCATTGATGAGAATCATCATCAGCTGCCTTCTGCACACCTCCTAGTGGGGATCGAGACTGCAACGTAGGCATGTGGCCCTGACGAGAATCAAACCTGGGACCCTTCAGTCCGCAGGCCAACGCCTAATCCACTGAGCCAAACCTGCCAGGAAATATGCCTTGATTTTTTCAGGACAGTAAATGTAATAAAACGGATGAAATTTAACAAATCAGAAATACCTAATTCAAAGTTCAAAAATTACAGAATATTCCCTCCCAATTAGTGTATCTTCCCAAATGTTAGATTTAAGCTTTCATCATAATTATAAAGCAAGCCATAATTCAAGATTTAAATGTGAGGCTAAATAGTGATTGCTTCATATTTTGTGTGTAGTAGGATCCTCAGCCCGGCCTGCCCTCTCCAATCCTGAACCCCTCAAGGGATGTCCAACTGCCGGTTTAGGCCTAATCCCACAGGGAAATACTGGCATTTGGACATCCTCTCACAATCGGGGACCACTGGCTCCTAATCACTCCCCTGCTGGTCTGACCACTCCTAACCATCCTCCCCTGCTGGCCTGATCGCTCCTAACTGCCCTCTTCTGCTGGCCTGACTGCCCCTAACTGCCTCTGCTCGCCCCCGCCACTGTAGCTTTGTCTATAAGGACTGGACAACTGGAAGATGTTTGTTGGACCTGGTCTAATTAGCATAATAATTAGTATAGAGATGCTCCCAACTATTTCTGGAGCCGACTTTGATTCAAGATAAACACTTTTACCTAAGAAACCAAATATTCTAAATTTATAATTGGAAAGGTTGAGAATTTCTGCTCCAGTAAGATTATTCTTACTTTACATTTGTGTTCTATCAAGATAACTATACCTACATTTAAAAATCTTACTCAAATTCTTTTTCCCATATGGCTGTTAATTGGCTGTAAACCAGGACTAAATTCCTGTGGTACAGCTTTATAAGGGAAGTCCAATTTGAGATATTGTGCCATATGATTTATTCCCAAAAAATTCTTAGGCTCATCACTTCTACTCATTACTGTACCCAATTCCTAGGAATATTCAACTCACACAGCTAGAAATGCACTAATCTGCGAGACAGATTACAGTATATACCCAGGCATAAAACTCAACAGCAAAACTTTTAGACCCATTCCCTATAACAATAAAGTGCAGTGTTTTCTAACCCTTATGTAGGAAACTAAGCCCTTTAGAGCAGTGGTCAGCAAACTGTGACTTGCGACTCTGGCCACTTGAGTGTAGCTCTTCCACAAAATACCACGTGTGATTGAAACTTCATGCCCCATGGGCAGAAGTCAGTTTTCGGCTCTCAAAAGAAATTTCAATCGTACTGTTGATATTTGGCTCTGTTGATTAATGAGTTTGCCGACCACTGAACCTAGAGAGTAAGGTAATAGAATCTTTCCATTAAACCTGCCTTTATTATCAACAAAGCCTAAAATTTTCTCCCAAGTATAATGTGGTGTCATATCCATTGATCTTCACTTTCTAGTATTAATGTCCTTGGGTATTCCCCATTGTACCTAGTTAGTATAATGGTTGGTCTCTGTGACCAGCAGAACTTGGCCAAAGTTATTAGCATAACTTCTTACAATAGCTCATACAAAAGCATGGCTTCTGCTCACTTTCTTGAACGCCAGGTGACAGAAAGGTACTAAATCCCTCCAATAGCCAAGTGAATGAGTAAGCCATCTTTGAAATGGCTCCTGCAGCCCTAGTCAAGTTTTCAAGATGATGTAACCATGGCCAACAGTTTTATTGCAACCTCAAGCCAGAACCCAGCTGTGTTCCTGGACTCCTGACTCAGAAATTGTGGGTGGTAATATAAGTTTTAAGCTGCTAAATTTTGGGATAATGTGCTACACAGGGATAACTAAGACATCAGGCAAAGATCACTGAATGGAATAAATAAAATTCAAATTAAAACACTTTTGACTAAGATAGTAAACACTGAGTTAATTTTGTTAAAGACAGAATTTTAAATCCATTTTTGATATTCAGTTAAAAAAAACTTAAAAAAAAAGCAACTCCTAACTCATTCAACTACTAAAATTCCTTCCTCACTACTAACAAAAAGAAAAAAATTTGAATACAGTATATATCATCTGTAGTGAATGCATACCACTAATGAGATCACAGCCTCAAGTGTCAGGTGTCTTTAACAATTACATTCAAAATATAGAAGCAGAAAGAAGACTCCTTGAGACTTTTTCTCTGATTTGAGACCAAACTGCAGATACCAGGCAGTGTTTCTAGCAAGTTCAAAAAGGTGTGAATTAGGGGGCTTTGATTAGACTTTGGCTATTTTAGTTAGTTTTCAAAGAAATGTAAAAGTATTTTGAAAATAAAATTGGGAAATAGTAAACAATATCTACCTATAACTGATCTCAAAATTCAACACAAATGGTGTGTGTTTTTTTTGGACATATACAAACATCACAGGTTACTACTAGAACATCACATTAAGTTTATTTAGATGTAACAGCAATGTTAAAATCAACAAATTTAATTCTTAACTGCACCAAATAAACTTAGCCATTTAAGTACTTTTAAAGTTATTCCCTCCAAAAAACTGAGGGAGCTTTTCTTTTCCACCCCACATACCATGGTTTCCCAATAGTTCTGTTTTTGGAGGACTTTCAATTGATGAGTAAATTGCTTTGGGGATATTTCAGAACTCCTTTCCCCATATAAAAACTAATCTGGACAAATTATATATTGCATAGATTTCTCTGCAGATTTTTCTCTTTAGAATTCAAATACAATTGCCATCCAGTATAATTTTTATTTATCCCATGGTAAAAACTGTCCTGAAAAATACGGTGGTTATATTCTGTAATCCAATCATCCAGTTAATATAATTGTTTTACCTCAATAATAATTATCAAATTTCAAAATAACTAACTCAACATGGGGACTTATTTCAGGCTTTACTGACTCATAATCATATGAACTAGTGCCCAGCTTCTACCTCTTCTATATCCTCCTCCGCCATAAGTGGATGGAAATATTTAATACAAGTCTGATGTCGGATAATTAACCCTTTACAAACATTTACAATTTACGTTAAAGATATTGACTAGTGTGGAAAAAGAAACACTATAATGATAGGGAGCCTACACATTCAATTCAAAATTTATATTTTTTCCTCCTTAAATAACATGTACTGAATTGTCATGAGGCAGCTATTCGGTTTTCAATAACAACATTTAGGGATACATTCATAGGACTGATAGTCCAGGTGAAATGGTTATAGAAATAGAGGCAGTGTCATCTCAGAAAACTCATTTATATATCAAAATCTATTTTGATATCTGGAAGTTTACAAAAAGGCTGAATTCTTCAAACTAATTATGCCTTCTGTAACTCTAGCACTCTTTTCTTGGCAAGAGCAAGCGGAAGCTTATCCATAAGGTAAAGGTGCTTAATGCTAAACTTTTATTCTAAGCTTAGGTTTATACTGCTGAAGTAACTGATACCCAAGAAACCAGCATGGTCTTTCTACATTTTTACTATCTTAAGATTAGGACCCTATAAACTCATTCATCAACTATCTTCCTTTTCTGTATTATTGTTGGCACTCAATTAAGACTGCTGAAGTCTATTGTATTTTGTACTTTCACATTCTCAAATAAGAACTGAAGATTATAAAGTGTGTATAAACACTGTGTAAAATAATATTATCACTTAACATATTTAAAGAGATGAGACTTTCATAGCAGAATTTACATAAGAGGATAAATATTATGAAACAACCTTTTAAAGTCCAATAACAGAATCTTCAAACTCTATGCACCATTTTAAAGTCTAATGAGATAATTTTTTGGGCCACCAATATTGGCAATCATAAAAATTTAAATATTGGAGATGGGACTATGGAGGAAAACAAGAAAATTTCAGATGTCTCTTGTCTTACAAAATTATCATCCTGTCAAAACTACTCCTTATACACCAGAAAATGATCTGGCATAAACCAGTTTCTGTCAATAGAGGTCACAGTGACATTTGTGTTGGTAACACTTCTGGACTTTTACTTTCCCAAGAATAGAAGTAATGTGTTTAACAATTCTCCCTCCCCCAAACGCTTAAACTCAATATCATAGGCACAGAATGTAAGCAAATCTGGGATGTTCTCCAACAGATAATAGCACAGCTATGTCATTTTCAAAAATACTGTCTAGGTTTTCTTTCCTACATAATCAAATGCTCAGTGGCCACACTTTCAACAGCCCACATTAGCTGACATTAAATGCATTTATTGTGCCACAAGTCCATCTAAGCTTACCTTTAAGTATGTTTTAATATGTCCAACAGACAACACTTACTTCAGGATTCTTTAGGGGTACTGACCTATAAGGACATCAACTCCATTTTTAAGGTTAGACTAACTACTGTGGGTTTACTGAAGAAAGGGGACAGGTGGACAAAAAAAGTCACAACAAACCTCTTTAGGTCAGTGTTAAAGGCCATATCTGTAGCTGGGATATTAGAAAAAAATTAACTTCACCAGCTCACACTATAAAAAATTAACGCCACTAATAACAATCAACAGCAGGAAAAATAAACCTGCTAACAACCAACCAAATCATTAGCAAAAAGCAGTTTAACTCAAATACTGAGACCAAAGTCTAACACTAGCTACCCAAACTATCCCACCCACCCTCAGCCACCAACGAGGAAGGAAGAAATAACTGCTTAAAAAACACACATACACACAACAAAATAAGCTTAGTATTTCTTACAAGGATAACAATAGTCCAACTCCTGAGATAGTACTTAGAAGGACAAAAGGTGGAGTTGAAGGCAATGTCTAGGGATAAGTATCCCACACAGTCTTGAAAAACCCAAAGTACCACAAACACACTAAACTTGTCTATGATTAGAGAACAAGATATTGCTACTGCTTCTTTTTGACTTTTGAAATATATATTTTGTAGGCTCTGCCCTTCAATGTGAAAGCAGGACATTAAAAAAAAGTTAAAAATAAATTGAAATTGATACCCAAATATTTGGGACCATATATCTTAACTGTGAAATAAACAGATCTATACCTCTCTTTCCTACAATCAGTCCAGCTCACAAAAACAAGAAAACAAAAACAACCTAAACATGATTAATTTCAAAAGTCCTTGAAAGTATTAAAACTTTTAGAGGAAAGTGAAGGAAAGAAAGGAAGAAAAACAAGAACAAGGAGTGGGAAAAGCTTCAAAACAAGGGGGTAGGGGAAATCAATGGGCCTCTCTTTTATTTGGCGACAAGCAAGTGCAAGAAAGTTCATTTATAATTTGTTCAGTTGTCGGTCTTTTGCGCGTCTGCATTCTGGCCAGAGGGAACTTTGAGGTTTTTTTGCAGCACATGAGCATCTGCAGGTTCTATTCTCTTATAGTAGTTCTTCTTGGTCTCAATAATCTCAAAGCCAAACTTCCTGTAGAAGTCAATTGCTGATTCGTTGCTGATCTGGACATGCCTGAGATATAAGAAGGTATCAGAAAAAAAAAAATTATGATTTCATAAGCTTTTACCTGTTCCCCACAGATAGCTTCAAATTGGTTCTAGGTGGAATACTGCTGACATTTGTTAGACTTTCTTTGAAATGACTAGTAATCAACAAAGATTAGGTATTCATTTTAGAAAACCTTCTGATGATAGTCTTACACTTTTAACCTAGTTTTTACATTTATAAGACAGTTGGCTGAGATTAGTGACTCAAGGAATAGTGATTATTCTTAAAATCAACAAAGGGCTAGCTATCATAACATTTTCTATTACAAGGAGAGAAGATTCAAAGACCATATTAACACACAGAGAAAAAAAAGATTAAAAAAAATATTAGGTCTCAAATGCCTGAATATATCCTTTGTGACTGATATAAAAACATATTTTTTCAAAAATAATTTGAGTTTACTCAATTACTCCTCAAATAGCATTATAACTTAATCTTTACCATTGTCAAAGTAAAAATAAGAATTTTTTTAAAAAATATATTTTATTGATTTTTTTACAGAGAGGAAAGGAGAGGGATAGAGATTTAGAAACATCGATGAGAGACAGACATCTATCAACCACCTCCTGCACAACCCCCACTGGGGATGTGCCCACAACCAAGGTACATGCCCTTGACTGGAATCGAACCTGGGACCTCTCAGTCTGCAGGCTGATCCTCTATCCACTGAGCCAAACCAGTTTGGGCAAAAAAAAAAAATGAGAATCTTAATAAATAATCCATTATTATGACCTATCCTTGGCTCTTAGTCAGAGGTCTCTTAAGATCTAAGTATAATATCAGCTAGGTATTCTCTGATTTTTATAACTAAACTCTGCTGCTAATGAGCACATAACTAAGAGACTTTAACCAAAATAGAGTGCAAACTGAGGGTTAAAGAAAAGTAGTATTAATGGATTCTTAAATTTAACAATATAATTTTAAATTATTTCATCCCTGATTTTGAGGCTGCTACCTCAATATCCTAAAGCAAAACAAGAATGCTTTACCTCAAGTTTCTTAATCTATTATTAACCACTACGTTCATGGTGTTTCCAAAAGACAATGAAAAAAGTGACCAGAATTTAAAATTTCTGTAGAGATTTCTATTGCCAATTTATTAAATTCTCTAGATAATTATATTAAATATCATTGTACTTACAGATAGATGTTGTCAAAAGTGCCATCTTTTTCACAGATGTTTAAGACATGATTTAACATTTTAGTTCCTATTAACAAGATAAACAAATAAGTAATCTCATAAAGATCAATCTCTAAATTACATATAATGACTATGCTAACACTGAGTCCTTAGAGAATTTGAAGCAAACACTAGACATCCTGATTTTCCAAATATTGGTACTCTTTCAATACTATGTATGTTTAAAACTGCTAGCAGAAAAGCAATCTTTATATACAAGACATTCCAGTTACAAGGAAAACAGAAAAAACAAGGGATATTGACATCAAATCTATATAGGACTTTCAATTGAATTATGTTAATAAATAAATATTCTTTCTTAAAAATTTTTTATTGATTTCAGAGAAGGGAAAGGGGAAAGAGAGACAGAAACATCATTGATGAGAGAGAATCATTGATCAGCTATCTCCTGCATGCCCCACAATGGGGATTGAGACCACACCCTGAACATGTGCACTTGATCGGAATCAAACCCGGAACCCTTTATAGTCTGCAGGCCGACACTCTATCCACTGAGCCAAATTGGGTAGGGCTAAATATCCTTCACCTTATATAATTCAGTAACCACTTCCCAGTATTCCTAAAAAAAAAATGCTTTGACTTACTGGGTCAGGAATAATTAACAATGTGTTTATGTTTTTTTGAAGAAATAATAAAAATAGTAATTTTACCTATTCCTAGCCTTCGGTATGGTGCCAGACATCCTAGTGTCATGATGTAAAGTCTCTTCTGATTCTGTGAATGATCCACCCTACAGCATACCGCACCGACTGCAATATCATTGAAATAGGCTGCCATGGAAAACATAAAGATACAACTTTCAACAGACAGAATAATACATTTTATTATGTTAAGCGAAATAACGTAGTCAGAGAAGGGTTAAGTATTACATGATCTCATTTATATGTGAAATCTAATAAACTGTTGAACAAATAGATCCAGACACACAGACATGTGGAACCAAATGTAGAACCTCAAAGGGGAGGTGGAGGAAGGTAGGTGGATGGAAAGAGATCAGCCAAAGAACTTTTATGCATATATGCATAACCCATGGACACAGACAACAGGTCAGGTTGATGTAAGTTGCTAGGGCACATCCCAAAGGCAAAGTTAGTTTTGTGGATTGTTACTAATGATTCCTAAGCCGTCTGTCACCTCCAGTGTTAAATTTGATGCCCTACTCAAAACCAGCAGCAGGCTTCTTTAAAAAAAAAAAAATTTTTTTTGAGAGAGGAAGGGAGAGGTATTGAGGGTCAGAAACATCAATGAGAGAGAAACATCAACCAGCTGCCTCCTGCATGCCCCCTAATGGGGATGTGCCCACAACTAAGGTACATGCCCTTGACCGGAATCGAACCTGGGACCTTTCAGTCCGCAGGCCGACACTCTATCCACTGAGCCAAACCAGTTTTGGCAGCATGCTTCTTTTGGAACAAAGGAGCTAAACATTGATGCCATCAGTGTCAGCTTCCACATGGAAGTGGCTGTATTGACTCTGAGATCCTCATGCTGGCCATCTCTGATGCCCGCTGCTATCTTTGACATGGGAGCTAAAGTTGGCTTCAACATGTATCTGCTGGATATTGGTGGTGGCTTTCCTGGACCTGAGGATGCAAAGCTTAAATTTGAGATCGTCAGTGTAATTAACCCAGCCCTGGACAAGTATTTTCCATCAGACTTGGGAGTGATACTCATAGCTGAGCCAGGCAGATACTATGTTGCATCAGCTTTCACACTTGTGGTTAACATTATTGCCAAAAAACTGGTATTAAAGGCAACAGACAGGCTCTGATAATGAAGGGAAGTCAGGTGAAAAAACCTTTATATATTGTTAATAATGGAGTATATGGATCATTTAATTGCATCCTCTATTATCATGTACATGTGAAGTCCCTTCTGCAGAAGAGATCCAACCAGATGACAAATATTATTCATCCAGCATATGGGGGCCAGCATGTGACAGCCTCTATCACATAGGAGAGCAATGTGGGTTGCCTAAGATGCATGTGGGGGACTGGATGCTCTTTGAAAACATGGGTGCTTACACTGTTGCTGCTGCTTCTACTTTCAATGGATTCCAGAGGATGACGATTTACTATGTGCTGTTAGGGCCGATATGGCAATTGATGCAGAAAGTCCAGAACCGCGACTTCCCACTCGAAGTGGAAGAGCAGGATGCCAGTGCTCTGCCTGTGTCTTGTGCCTGGGAAAGTGGGATGAAACGCCTCCCGGCAGCCTACATTTCAATCATTCTTGTAGCTGTTATGGGGGTGTAGTTTGACTTAAAGGATTTGGTGGGGGGGGGGAGAGTATTAACTTAATTATTTCTAGTTTTGAAATGTCTTTATAAGTGGAGTTGGCACAGATGGAATAATGTGAAAGGCCTAGGTGACACTTATCTGTATTCCTATGGAAACTATTTAAATATTTTTTTATGGATTTCTATTCAATTTTCAAACATGCTACTACAGAATGCCCGTCAGCTGCCAGGCAAGCTTTTGTAGCTTATACACTAGCACACAGGCCAGAGGATTAGTGCTGTGACCTGTTTTAACAGTGAAGTACCTTGAAAATTAATTTTCTGTGTGTTTCCATTCCACAATGGCTTTGCCTTGCATGTGTTTTTATAAGTAAGAATCCATGTTTCCATTTCCCAAAAAGCTGAGAAAATTGTCCCAGAGGACTTAAGAGTTGGGTGATTTTTATTTTGAAACTCCATGGACATGCTTTTTCCTGTTGGGCATTTTTGTTTTAAGTACATGAGTCCTGCATAAAGTTTGCTGTGGATTCTTGAAATGAGTAGCAGGTCTAGTCCCATGCAGGTAGAAGGAACAGGATGGATCAGAAATGCCATGTCCTCTGCTGATGACAGTGGCCAAAGTCTGCCATAGTGGCTCAGTTCCCGCTCCCCACCCTCCTACCCCGAATGTCCACAGGTGGCTATGACTGGAATGCCCAGAACCCCATGTTAAATAACTGGCCTGGTCCCATCATAGCCAGTGCCCAGGGAAGGTGCACGAGGCCCTGGGAACCCTGCCCACAGAGACAAGGGACATTCCCTTCCCACCTGGACTTCACTCCAGAGCAAGTTGCATAAATGTCAGGAATATAGTACAGCATTTGGCAGTCATCTTACTTTAATAAATTCAGCAACAATTTAAAAACACCATTTATGAGGACTAAACTATTGCTATCAGCTTTAAGTTTTATCAGCTACTCTGAATTTCAACAGTTTCAAAAACCTCCTATACTGTCTTAGTAACTTAATTCTTATCTAGATTAAAGCAAAATATGGGAAATCACACAGGCACACACTAAATAAAAAAGATGTAGCATTTCCTTTTAAATTTCAAATATTCTGCCTTGATTTCTCTGAGATTTTTCTTAGAATCTGGAGCACTCCCATTTCTTCACTTGTAAAATAGGAAATTAAACCTTCCTGCTCTACTATTAAAAACTACAAGAACATGAATAAACAAATGAAGAAAAAAACACATATTATACCAAGTTTTGCAAGCTCGCCAACCTCCAGCACATCCTTGTAGAACTTGTCATTGTAGCTAACTGGAAAGATGACCTGGTTTAATCTCTTCAGCTGCTTAATATTGTGTGGTGTCACATCTCCCAGCTCGATCCGGCTACTGGAACAAACCAAAATGTACTCAATAAAATATAATTAGCTACATTTGTTAAAATGAACATATTAAAAAGGTACCAAATCTTTTTTACATAATTAAAAAATTTAATCTTTTTAGAGTAACTTTTTATTTCTATGAAGATTAATACTATTTATAAGCAGATTTTGCCAGTCATTACATCAAGATTCAATTCATAGTTTTTACACACATGTATACAATGAGACAAATACAGTAAACAATATTAAGAAGTTCAGAATAATCCTATCTAATAAGAATATGCAAATTGACCATACCTTCGCTAGGCTCACCAGCCATGCCCACCCACCAATCAGAGCAAGTATGCAAATTACCCAACCAAGATGGCTACGGCCACAGAGAGAGTAGGAGAGAGGCTTGGGTTGCCCCTGGTGATGGAGGAAGCCAAACAAAGTTTCAATGGATGTGTAAGCAGAAAGCTTGGCTCTGCTCCAAGCTACAAAGTTTCAATTGTAGAAGATACCAGGGCCTCCACTTGGGTCACTGGGGGTCATGGCCAGCTTGCCAACCACCACAGGCCCCTTGCCCAGGCCACCTCATGCCCCAAGGGCACACCCACCCTGCTCCAGGACACTTTAGGGCAAACCAGCTGGCCCCCTCCCTTGCACCAGGCCTCTATCCTATCTAATAAAAGAGTAATATGCAGATTGACCTTCACTCCAATACACAATAAGACTACCTTCATATGGCCAAAAGATCCTGCCTCCATGAGGACACAAGATGGCCAGCAGGGGAGGGCAGTTGGCAGGGACCAGGCCTGCAAGGGAGAACAGGTGATAAAGCCTGCAGGGGAGGGTAGTTAAGGGTGACCAGGCCGGCAGAGGAGGGAAGTTGGGGGAGGAACCAGGCCGGCAGAGGAGGGAAGTTGGGGGAGGAACCAGACCTGCAGGGGAGGCAGTTAGGGGTGACCAGGCCTGCAGGAAAGGGCAGTTAAGGATGACCAGGCCAACAGGGGAGTGGTTAGGGGGTCATCAGGCTGGCAGGCAGAAGCAGTTAGGGGCAATCAGGAAGGCAGGCAGGTGAGCAGTTGGGAGCCAGCAGTCCTAGATTGTGAGAGGGATGTCCAATTGCCTGTTTAGGCCCAATTCAGGTAGGATCAATCAGGATGACAGGCAGGTGAGTAGTTGGGAGCCAGCAGTCCTGGATTGTGAGAGGACAGTCAGACATCCCTCAAGGAGTCCCAGATTGGAGAGGGAGCAGGCTGGGCTGAAGGACACCTCTCCCCCACCATGCACAAAATTCTCTAGTATGCTATATAAATGTCAAAATTTTCCTTGTTGTCTCTGGTTCAGAAAATATAAAACATCTCTTACTGATTAAAAACAATGATGATACCTAATATGGGCAAGGTGGTAGCAAATGGGATTCTTATACTTGGCTGGTGGGACTATCAGTGGCTATATCTTTGGAAGATAATCTAGCACATATATCAAAAAGCCTAAAAAGGCATCTCCTTTCTCCAAATAATTCTACTCTAGACATTTATTCTAAGAATATAACCCAAATTATAGTAACAGAGCTGTCAACAAAAAAACATTTTTAATAGCTCAAGTCAATTGTACTACCATAAAGGTTGATCAAATGTGACAAGACAAACCTGAACAGCATCTATATAATTTCTCTTCCTGCCATCACTAGCAATATCATAGTACAGTTGCTTATATACATTGTCTTCTTAAAATTTTCAACAGGTAATAAAAACATTCAAAGAAAACATCAAATAAAAATGAGTTAAATAAAATCTGATACCAACCAAGCAGCTAGAAATCTATGTAGGTCCTACCTACTCTTTCAGTGCTAGTTCCATATCACAACGGCATTGGTCAACAGCAGGAAATACAAACAATACATCCTAATTCAGCAGTCACCAACCTTTTGGAACTCAAGGACACCAGTGGTCCAGGATCACCAGTTGGTGACCGCTGCCCTAAATAATAATTTGCAATACAGGCACATAGGTTTTTAAAACTCTGCTGGAGAAATGGCTAAACAAAAGTGTTGCTCATCACACTTTTATAACAGCAAATAAAACTAAACTAAACAAAAAACTGAGTGTCCATTAAAAGGGGACTGGTTAAATAAAACATGAACATTAATATATATATATTATTAGCACAGAAAGACAGTGTTGATATATTGTTTTATAGGGTGAAAAGCATATTCCAACTATGTATATATATGTATACTACATATTTATACTAGAGGCTCGATGCACGAAATTCGTGTAAGAGTAGGCCTTCCTTCCCCTCCCTGGCTGCTGGCACTGGCTTCCCTCTGGCAACCAGGCTTCCCTCACAGCCCCGACTTTGTCCAGAAGGTCGTCTGGTCTTATTAGCATGTTATGCTTTCATTATTATAGATATAGTATATACAAAAATTCTGTTAATATATACAAAAAAATGTTTAAGGCATATTTCAAACATGCTGGGTAGTTCAGTAGTTTAGCGAGTGTCAAGGTTACAGGTTAGATCTCCAGTCAGAGCACATACAAGAAGCAACCAATGAATACATAAAACAAGTGGAACAATAAACAGGTTCCTCACTTCCTAATATCAATCAATGAATACAAAAATTTAAAAGCATATTCCAAAAAATGTGGTCAAAATTGTAGGTAATTATTAATATAACATACTCTGAAATATTAAAATTTAATTAGAAAAGAGTAAAATGTATTACAATTCTTAAAAAAAAAAAAAAACCCTCCCCACATCCCCGATTATAGAGCATTATGTTCATTTGGAATTTTAGCCTTCCTGCTTCAATTCTCCTTCATTTTTATTTCATTTTTCATTTAATTGTAACTACCCTTGAACATCTTATATGTCTTCTTAAAATCTGAACATTTTACCCCAAGCCTTTTCATTATTAAAATGTAGTGGGCTCACATACCTATCATTTACCACCCACAGCTTTTTGTATTGGCAGATACTGATTGTATGTTATAAAATACAGGATTCTTAAAATACAAGATCACATCTTACATAAATACTAGTGACCCAGTGCATGGATTCATGCACCCTGAAAGGGAATCTGGTGCAGGTGAACCAGATTTGAAGCTGACAGGGCCCCAGCAGCAATCTGAATTATCAGTCTGAGCATCTGTCCCCTGGTGGTCATAACTACTGGTCGAACGATCACTTAGGCTTTTCTATGTATAGATCGATTATTTTTTAAAATAATTTCTCCCATTTAATTAACACATCCATCACCTCACATTATTACTGTTTTTGGTGTGTGGGAACATTTAAGTTCTACTCTTTTACCACTTTTCTGCTGTTTCTGAGGTTTTTCTTAGATTCCGTATGTAAGTGATACCATGCAATCCTTGCCTTTTTTCTTTTAAGATTACACATACAAGTGATAGCAGGCAACATAATGCTACTCTTCAACTTAGTATATAGCACCACAAACTGGGTGCAGTAATTTAACTACCAGATGTACCGGTTAATAATGCGGATTTTGTAATAAAAGAAAACACAATAATTTCAAAAGAAACATCAAAAGTGCTTTTTTTATTAAAAGCTACACATTCCCATCTTTCAGGTAATTTGTGGATATTGTCCCAATGGAACTTTTCTTGTTTTGAGGCAGACATTCAGAACCAAATTTTCCACTTCTTTGTATGTTTTGAAGTGCTGCTCAGAAAGTGCGTGTGCCATCGATTGGAGCAAGTGGTAATGTGAAAATTTGACATATGAAGTTTTGAAGCTTGCTGTCAATACAACAAAATATCATACATATGAAATCGCATATATATCAACATATATGTAACTCCATCTATTGAAAAAATCCACATTAACTGGTACATCTGGTATATTATAGTTTCATCAGTTATATTTACAGCACACTACCTAAAAATCATCCCATTGCACTTAAAAAATTTTAGTCTCTGGCCCTGGCTGGGTGGCTCAGTTGGTTGGAGCATTATCCTGTATACCAAAAGGTAGTGGGTTCAATCCCCAGTCAGGGCACATACAGGAGGCAACTACTTAATCGATATTTCTCTCTCTGTTTCCCCCTTCCTCTCTCTCTCAAATCAGTAAGCATATTCTCAGGTGAGGATTAACAACACAAAAAAAAATTTAGCTTCTGTATTTTAAAAATGACTGAGCCTGGCAGACGGCTTAGTGATTGAGTATAAACTTAAGAACCAAGAGGTTGTTCCATTCCCATTGGGGTGAGAGGGAGCATGAAGGAGGCAGCCTCTTGGTGATTCTCTCTCATCATTGATGTTTCTGTCTCTTTCCCTTCCTCTCTGAAATCAATTGAAATATATATATATATTTATTAAAGTTATTAAGCCCTGGCTGGTATGCTCAGTGTTTCGAGTATCGGCCTGTCCAGTGAAGGGGCCCCAATCAATGCGTCTCTTTCACACTGATATTCCTCTCTCTCTTCACCTCTTCTTCTTTTCCACTTTCTCTAAAAATTAACAGAAAAACTATCGTTGGGTGATGATTAACAACAGCAACAACAAGCAATTGAAAAATACATTATGAAGTCCAATACTATATAATAATAAAGAAAAACTTAAAAAACCCAGAAGTCAGGCTTCTAAATTATAAGTGAAAGAACTTCAATTAAAAAAAAATTAAGAATGATTTCTGGGTAATTACCAGGATTAATGTATATTTATAATTTTTAAAAGGATCAAAATCAGGTCTATCTTGTCTTTATCCAAAGGAAAAGGTGGTTAGGCTGTGCTAGGCTGAATCTAATAAAAGTTAACTACTAAAAAAGTTTCCACTGGGGTAGACAAATCAAGCCTAAAATATAGAACACAATATTGATTCATTAGGGAAGATGCACTTTAATCTTTCCTTGCATAATTTTAAAATACACATGTCTTGATTTACTAAACAAAAGAGAAAAAAAACAAAACAAAACCAGGCCATTACCATAGAAATTACTTAGGAAGTGAAGATATCCTCTAAGACTAGGGCCAGAAATAACTGATATATAGAGTATTTCAATATTTTCTATTGACAAACAGGCAGATAACGACATATTTTAAAACCAAATTTTAAAAATATAATAGAATTGTCTGGTAGTTACTTAAGAAAGGAGTTAAGTAAACTTGATTATTAATAGACTGTAAGAATATATGCTATGAACAGAATTTTAAAGTGGTTATTAAATGTAACTGTCAGCAAGTTCACCTTCAAACAGTTTAACTCTGAAATGGAATACTTCTGTAATCCTGATCACTTAGCTCCGAATTATTTTAAGAAGTGGATATTCTAAATATAGCAGAATAATATTATCAACTTATATAATTTAGCAAAGAATGTGTAGTATCAAAGGCATAAACATAGAGGACTATGTAGAAATGTTAAGAAAACAAGAACATCACTTGAATAGAGCTTTAAAGAGTTCTAACGGTACTAGATATAAAATCTTCTAGCATTCTCACAAACATCAAAGTTGCTCACTCAAAGAATAAATCAGTTATTTCAATATATGAACACCTACATGCTAACACCTGGAATGCAAAGGACTTTACACCGAAGTATATATAATACAATATACTAGAAGTGATCCTGAGAAAAGTTGTGAAAGATGACTAGGAGTTTGTTTTGTGGGAGGGCAAAAAATGCATCCTAAGGAAAGGGTAGAACATGAATAAAGCAGCAATTATGAATTCCCAAAACTATAGGCAATGTAATTTGGTAAGACAAAGTGTGCTTTGTGTAAATGAGGAAGCTGGGGTGGAGAGGAAGGAGAACAAATTTTATGAGGATTTGCACATCAAGATAGTATGCTTCGTTATGTTATTAAAGAGCATAAACATTCAGGACTGTTATGAATTGATCCTTTTATCTATTTTTACTGTACTTGTCTTAAAACCCACTTTGGCCTGGCTAGCATGCCTCAGCGGTTGAGCACCAACCTATGAACCAGATCATAGTTCAATTCTCAGTAAGGCCACATGCCGGGTTACATGCTCGATCTTCAGTGTGGGAGGCAGCTAATCAATGATTCTCTGTCATCACTGATATTTCTAACTCTCTCTCCCTCTCCAACATACGATTTTCTTTTAATCAATGTCCTACAGTGTATCTTTTAGCATCCTTTTAACTTTTTTTGTGTGCTTATATTTAAAATGTCTTTTGTAAATAGTATATACGTAAGAGTCTTAGTCCTTTAATCTGACAATTGAGAGCATTTACTCTGTTTAGATTTAAGGTCATTGTTAATGAGGTCTAAAAAATCCATCAATTTTCTATTTCTATCAACTATTAACTGTCCCTCAATTTTTCAGCCTCTAGGGGATCAATTTTCTTAGCTTTTATTTATTTTTAAAATCATGTTATATTTTCTAATTACAGTTGACAGACAGTTTCAGGTGTACACCTCAGTGAATAAACATTATATAACACCGATCATCCTGATAAATCTTGTGTCCATCTGACACCATACATAGTTATTAGATTATTATTGACTATACTAGAGGCCCAGTGCATTGATTCATGTACCAGTGGGTCCCTCAGCCTGGCCTGTGCCCTCTCACAATCCAGGACCCCTTGGGGGATGTTGGACTGGCAGTTTCAGGCTGAAACTGAAGTCCAGCCTCCCCCGCGTGCTCCCCAGAGGGATGTAGTAGTGCACAAAGCAGCAGGTGGCCAGGGAGGGCCGGGGTCAGGCATCAAGCCGCTCCCACTAATCCTGCCCTGTGCCTGCTGTCACTGCGCTTGCCAGCCATGAGACCAGCATCTGGCGCCCGTCAGTCAGCTGAGTGACGCTCCTGCTGTGGGAGCGCACCGACCACTAGGGAACAGGTCCTGCATTGAGCGTCTGCCCCCTAGTGGTCAGTGTGTGTCATAGTGAACGGTCGTGTGGTCACTTAGGCTTTTATATATACAGCTTCCCTATGCTGTACTTTACATCACCATGACTATTCTGTTACTACCAATTTTTACTTTTTAATCCCTTTACTTCTTTCATCCAACCCCCAACTACCCTCCCACCTGGCAACAAATATATGTTCTCTGTACCTATGAGTCTGTTTTGATTCTGATTATTCTTTCATTTTGTTTTGGTTTCTTTTAGACTCAATTGTTGACAGATATGTATTTTTGTCATTTTACTGTTCAGATTTTTAATCTTTTTTTTTCCTCTTCTTAAAGACTTTTTAACATTTCATATAATAAGGGTTTGGTGATGATTGAATCCTTTAGCTTTTTCTTGTCTGGGAAGCACTATATATAGCCTCCCATTCTAAATGACAGCTTTGCTGGGTGATCTTGGTTATAGGTCCTTGATTTTCATCACTTTGAATATTTCTTGCCAAACTCTTCTGGCCTGCAAATTTTCTGTTGATATGTCAGCTGACAGTCTTATGGGAGATCCCTTGTAGGTAATGAACTGCTTTTCTCTTGCTGCTTTTAACATTCTCCTCTTTTGTTTTTAACCTTTGGCATTTTAATTATGCTTTGTCTTGGTGTGAGCCTGTGTGGGTCCATCTTGTTTGGGACTCTCTACACTTCCCGGATATAAATGTTTATTTCCTTCTTCAGATTAGGGAAGTTTTCTGTCATTATTTTTTAAAATAGGTTTTCAAATTTCTTGCACTCTCTCTTCTCCCTCTGGCACCCCCATGATGTGAATGTTGGTATGCTTAAAGTTGTCTTAGAGGCTCCAATTACAATTCTCATTTTGTGGGGTTCTGTTATTTATTCATTTTAAATATATTTTATTGATTTTTTACAGAGAGGAAGGGAAAGAGATAGTTACAAAAATCGATGAGAGAAAAACATTGATCAGCTGCTTCCTTCACACCCCCTCCTGGGGATGTGCCCGCAACTAAGGTACATGCCCTTGACTGGAATTGAACCCGGGACCTTTCAGTCCACAGGCTGACGCTCTATCCACTGAGCCAAACCTGTTTTGGCTTGGGGGTTCTTTTTAATTCTAATTGGGTATTTTTTGCATCCTTATATTCTAAATTGCTGTTTGGTTTCTCAGCTTTATTTACTTCACTATTAATTCCATGTAAATTATTCTTTATTTCAGTTAGTATATCCAAATTGGAAAGGAGGAAAAAAAGCTATTACTATTCACAGATGACATGATATTGTACATGAAAAAAACCCTAGCCAAAACCAGTTTGGCTCAGTGGATAAAGCATCAGCCTGCGGATGGAAGGGTCCCGGGTTCGATTCCGGTCAAGGGCACATATCTTGGTTGTGGGCATACCTCCAATAGGAGGTGTGCAGGAGGCAGCTGATCAATGTTTCTCTCTCATCAATGTTTCTAGCTTTCTATCCTTCTCCCTTCCTCTCTATAAAAAATCAATAAAACATATTAAAAAAAAAAACAAAGAAAAAAAACCCTAGAGATTCAACCAAAAACTGCTATATTTAATCAATGAACTCAGCAAAGTAGGATACAAATTTAACATCCAAAAATTGATGGCATTTTTATACACCAATAATGAACTCTGAGAAAGAGAAACAAACAAAATCCCATTTACCACTGCAAAAACAAATAAAGAATAAGATAGTTAAATAAATTTAACCAAGAAGGTAAGAGAACAGTACTCAGAAAATTATAGGACACTAAGAAAGGTAATAAAGGAAGATACAAACAAGTGGAAGTATATACTGTGTTCATGGATTGGAAGAATTATCATTAAAATGTCCATACCACCCAAAGCATTCCATAAATGCAATGTAATCCCTATTAAAATACCAAGGGCATATTTCACAGATTTAGAATAACTATTCAAAAAATTTATACGGAATAACAACAAAAAAAGACTCCAAATAGCCTCAGAAATCTTGAAAAAGAGCAAAGTTGGAGGGATCACAATACCAGATATCAAACTATATTAACAAAGCCATTATAATCAAAACAGCCTCGTAGTGACACAAGAACAAGCATAGAGAGCAATGGGACAAAACACAGACCCCAGAAATTAACCCACACTATTATGGTCAAATAATATTTGACAAAAGAGGTAAGAGAACATACTAGAGCAAAGACAGTCTCTTCAGTAAATGGTGCTGAAAATTGTACAGGAATACTACTATGCAAAATGAGAATAGGCCACCCACTTACATCATACACAATAAATTCAAAATGGATAAAAGACTTATTAAGTGTAAGATGTGAAACCATAACAATTCTAGGAGAAAACATAGGCAATAATATCTCAGACATCTCATCTAGTAGTATTTTTACAGATGCATCTCCTAGGGCAGTGGTCGGCAAACTCATTAGTCAACAGAGACAAATATCAACAGTACAACTACTGAAATTTCTTTTGAGAGCCAAATTTTTTAAACTTAAACTTCTTCTAATGCCACTTCTTCAAAATAGACTCGCCGAGGCTGTGGTATTTTGTAGAAGAGCCACACTTAAGGGGCCAAAGAGCTGCATGTGGCTCGTGAGCCGCAGTTTGCCGACCACGGTCCTAGGGCAAGAGAAACAAAGGAAAACAAACAAATGGGAGTACATCAAACTAAAAAGCTTGCACAGCAAAATAAACTACCTACAAAATGAAAAGGGAACCCACTGTGGGAGAACATCATCACCTGCCACCTGCCAGAAGGGCTATTATCAACAAATCAACAAACATGCTGGTGAGGATATGGAGAAATGGGAACCCTAGTCCACTGCTGGGAAGAATGCAGACTGGTGCAGCCACTGTGGAAAACAGTATGACGGTTCCCCAATATTTAAAATTGAAACTGACTTTTTTCCCCCTTAAAATATATTTTATTGATTTTTTTTTTTTTTACAGAGAGGAAGGGAGAGGGACAGAAAGTCAGAAACATCGATGAGAGACATTGATAGGCTGCCTCCTGTACAACCAAGGTACATGCCCTTGACCGGAATCGAACCTGGGACCCTTCAGTCTGCAGGCCGACGCTCTATCCACTGAACCAAACTGGTTTCAGCAAAATGGAACTGAGTTTTGAGCCAGTGATCCTGCTGGGAATATATCCTAAGAATCCCAAAACACCATTCGAAAGAATACATACACCCCTACATTCATAACAGCATTATTTACAATAGCCAAGATATGGAAACAGCGCAAATGCCCATCAGTAGATGAGTGGATTAAAAAGGTATGGTACATTTACAAAATGGAATACTAAGTGGCTGCAAAAAAGAAGGATCTCTTATTATTTACCATAGCCTGGATGGAACCGAAGATTATTATACTAAGCAAAATAAGCCAGTTAGAGAAAGACAACTATCACAAGATTTCACTTATATGTGGAATCTAATGAACAAAACTGATCCAGCGGTATGGATGCATGGAAGAGACTGACAGACCTTAGAGAAGAAAGGAGTATTAAGGGGGAATGGAGAAAGATTAACCAAAGAACAAACACAAATATATGCACAGTGGATGGACACAAACATTAATAGTGTGGAGAAGGCCTGGAATGTGGTGGGGGCTGGTAAGTGGGACAAAGAGACAAAAAATTGTAGGTATCTGTAATACTGTCACCATTAAAAATTGAATGAAAAAAAGATGTATGCCATTTTAATAGGTATGCAGTGATATTTCTTTGTGGTTTTAATTCATATGTTTCTGAATAACACAGTTTTTCACATATTTTCATGTACAGCAGAACTTTGGTTCTCAAACATAGTTCATTCCGGAAGGCTATTAGAGAAGTGATTTGTTAAAAAACAATCATTTTTCCCATTAGAAATAATATAAATGAAATTAATCTATGAGACCCCAAATTATTTGTTTTAATCTTCCTTATATATAGTATATGTCTAATGTACTGAGTAATCTATACTTAAAAAAAGGACATCAAATGTAAAAGAAAATGTACAGTAAAAAATGAAAATTTATATACACTGGAACTTACTGTACCTTTAATGTTGATAGCTACTAATGACTAAATATGGAGAGGAAGGAGGTAGAGATTGTATGGAAGAGGAATCCCTTTCCATAAATATGTCAGGTAGCCATTTTAAGTTTGTCTTTTTGCTCCACTAGAACTTGTTTCTGCCTCATTGGGCTTCTGTCTCACTAAAAATCTATACAGTGATGTTTCTTTTAACATTTGCCTGAAGTAAAACACTGCACTGTCATTGAACAAGTTTATTGCAGTTTACTACTTCTTTGTCAGGGTTATATTTCTTCCCATTTCTTTGATCAGTGAAGTAGGACTATCTTGCCTTTCCTCCTCCTTTTCCTCCAAAAGCTCATCAGTTGCCCTTGGTTACTGCTTCCTCAGGTCTTGGAGTTCCTCTGTGGTCAGCTCAGTGTTGTGTCCTCCACATTAACATAATGTATCTTCAAGCTCAAGGACCTGCCCAAAGACACAGTGTCTTCCACAACAGACACAGACCACAATTCCTTCAAGGCTAATTGCTGATCCTGGAAGACTCTCTTCCCACTCCCCCAGCTTTGTCTATGAGCCTCAAGGAAATGAGGATATCCTAACTAATATATGCTATTTGACTATCACTCTGTCACAAAGATGGCTGTACCCACAGCTGAGGCCAAGTTCCCATAAGGAGACTTAATGAGCAATCAGCAGGGACCAGAGACTGTGCCCTCCCCTGCCCCTGTGGGGCTTAACAGGGGCTTCAGGCTGTGCCCCCACCCAACCCGGCACCAGGCCAGGGGACCTAAAGCTGTGCCCCCCTGCCTGGCTGGGCTTGACAGGGGATCTTAGGCCATGCCCCCCACCCAGAAGGGCTTACCAGAGGATCTCTGGCCATGTCCCTCACCTGACGGGGCTTGATGGTGGACCTCAAGACGTCTCCCACCCTGGTCTGGGGGAACCTCAAGCCATGCCCCCCAACCTGGCACTGGGCCAGGGGACCTGAGGCTGTGCCCCCTGCCCAGCAGGGCTTGACAAGGGTGGGACTGGCTGGGTCTGGATCTAGCCCAATTGGGGGATGGGGGAGGAGCTGTGGCTGGGTTGGGGTCTCACATGATTTTGAGGTGCATGTGAGTGTTTGGGGACTTAACTCTGGGTCCCATGGTGTGCCCCAGACTCTGACAGGAGGAAGGTTTTCACATACATTTTACTAATTTTCTTTCATCTCTGACACTTCTATTAGAGAAAGGGCAAATAGCAATATTAAATTATTTCCTCTAATTAATCCCCTTTTAATGTGCACGAATTTCATGCACCGGGTCATTAGTATTAAATAAAATGTTCCTTCCAGAACTCTCTGAGGGTTAAATTAGTTTCAGAAATCACCCCAAAACATCAGCTGGTCCATGGCCTGGATTAAAGTTGTATTAGATGACAAGAAACTAGCAGTAAAGAAGCTGTACTCCTCCACTAACCTGGCCTCCAAGTCAAGGGTGAACAGGAGCATTCTCCATTACAAGAAGTGCCTTGAGTGTCAATTGTTTTTGCCAGAGATATTTTTTCGCACTTGGAGAAAACACTTCATGAATTCACTCAATAAAAAATTGCCTAGCCTAACCAGTGTTCTCAGTGGCTGAGTGTTGAGCTATGAACCACAGTTTGATTTCGGTCAGGGTACACTTCCAGGTTGTGGGCTGGATGCCCCGTGTGGGGCGTGCAGGAGGCAGCCAATCAATGATTCTCTCTCATCATTGATGTTTCTCTCTCTTCTCTGAAATCAAAATTCCCCCCCCCCCCCAGAATTGCCTGGTTGGTTACCCAAGCTTTGCTATTAGCCCTCCAAATCAGCATTCAACTTGTTTTTCATGACATTACTCTCCTTGAAGACTTGTGGATTTTCAGAATGACATATGAGTAGAGCCTTCAACTTATAAGTCCCCACTTGCATTCCCAAGCAACAATAATGTCAGCCTGCCTTTCATTGACAATGACTTCTCTTCCTGTATGAGATAGCTCCTCTTTAGTATTTTCTTCCAGAAGAAGCCTATTTCATCACAACTGAACACTTGTTGGGGAACAAATCCTTCAGCTGGTATGTACTCCTGAAAGTCTGTCACAAAATTATCAGTCGCTACTTTGTTAGAACTGGTAGCTTCCCCATGACTTATATGAATGCAAGTTTTCTTAAATTTATTGAATCACCGCCAACTAGCCTTGAATGAATCATTCAGCACTCGTTCCAGGAGTGTCTTTCAGGTCAGCATACAGCATAGCTTTTTCACATATCATTGCTTCCTAAATGCTATCACTAGCTAAATGCTATTCCTTTATCAAATTGACCATTTTTCTACCTCTTCAATTACCTATGATTATTGTTTCTTGAGCACTTTTACATGCTTAGCAAAACCAGCACTCTTGATGGTTTAAAATTGTGCTAATTGTCTATTTCACCATGCCAGATCAGTTAGCCAAATCAGACATGCGAATACTTTTCAATTATTTCTTTTTTTTTAACCTCTAATCATTGTTCTCACAACTTTCCTTATCACTTTGCTGCTATCACTAACCTTCCCAGGACCCATAACTTACTGTACATGTTTAATAAGCAGTAGCTCAAAAGCAGGAAACAAACAAATAACACAGAACAGTACAATTTTCTGAGATGTTAATGCAGTGGTTCTCGACCTTTCTAATGCCGCAACCCTTTAATAGAATTCCTCATGTTGTGGTAACCCCCAACCATAAAATTATTTTCATTGCTACTTCATAGCTGTAATTTTGCTACTGTTATAAACTGTAATGTAAATATCTGATATGCAGGATGTATTTTCGTTGTTACAAATTGAACATAATTAAAGCACAGGGATTAATCACAAAAACAATACATAATTATATATTTTGAAATATTTCTAATTACAAATAAATGAAATTTTGTCTTGAATCGTGGTGTAGCATGGGTAACAGTCTTAATATGACAACAGTAAACTACATTGCTACACCGAGGAGCTGTGTGTTGGTTCCTAAGACCATGGAAATAGGTGTTTTCCAATAGTCTTAGGCGACCCCTGTGAAAGGGTCGTTCGATCCCCAAAGGGGTCGCGACCCACAGGTTGAGAACTGCTCTGTTAATGCAAGTTTTAGTGGTAAACTGACTCACACTTGTGTATTCTCTCCTTTTGTCTGTTGCCTGAGAGATGCATGAGTGATCATACACATATCAGCATGAGGGCTGTCAGATAGAAAATGGAATTATTTGATATGGGAGACTTCAAAGAACTGAGTTTAACTTTTTTTTTTTGCCATATCTATGTCTTCTTTGGTAAAGAAGCCATTGAAATCTTTTGCTGATTAAAAAAAATCTGGGTTCTCTTATTGAGTTTTAAGTGTATTATGAATATACTAGAGACCCAATGCATAAAATTTGTACACAGGTAGGGTCTCTAGGTCTGGCTGGCAATCAGGGCCAAACTATGGGGTGACCAGTAGGGAAATTGGGGAGGGGGTCCCCCCAATGGCATCCACCTTGGGTGGCCTGGCCTGGCCAGCCCCACCATCCACCACCACAGCTGGTCAGGACCAGCAGGCTGGGGGCAGCTCCTGCATTGAGCATCTGCCCGCTGGTGGTCAGTGTGCAAAACAGAGACCGGTTGTTCCGCCAGTCATTCTGCCGTTTGGTCTATTTACATATTAGGCTTTTATTATGGAGGATGACCTTTGTAAGCTATGTATATTATAAATGATTTCTCCTAGCCTATGGCTTTTTAAATTTTCTTAATAGTTTTACACATGTCAGAAATTTTACATTTTGATGAACTTCCTTTGTGAGTCATGCTTTTCAGTGTCAGAAGAAATCTTTGCCTAAATCAATGTCACAAAGATTTCTAGGAGCATGAAGTTTGCCCCCCACTCCTTTACATCCTCCCTCACTTTTCTTTCTAAACAGCGTTCTTGAGGTTTAATTTATTATACAAGAAAATACACCTGTTTTAAGGACACAATTTAATGATTTTTAGACTTTACAAAGTCATGCAACCATCACCTCACTTCAGCTTTAGAACATTCACATTACACTTCAAAATTCCCATATGCATTATCTGATGTAAAACCAAAGCCAACCTCTAAATCTATTTTCTATAGATTTGTCTTTTCTGAACATTTCATATAAATATAACCATATATGTGATTTTCTTTAATACAGCATAATTTTTTGAGTTTCATCCATCTTATACTATGTCGGCAGTTGAACAGTATTCTATTGTATGACTAGCATATTTTAAAAACCCATTTACCACCTGATGTGGCTATCTATAATAAAAGCATAATATGCTAATGAGGCTGGATGTCCTTCCGGACAAAGCCTGGGTTGTGAGGGAAGCCTGAGTCCTGGAGAAAAGCCAGGTCCCAGGTGCCAGAAGGAAGCCGGAGCTGGGAGCCGGGGGAAGGAAGGCTTACTTTTGCACAATTTCGGGCATCAGGCCTCTAGGTATAAATAATGCTATTAGTATTATATACAAGTCTTATATGTGAACATGTTTAAATTTTTTTTTGGTAGATGCCTATAAGTCTATGTTGGGTTATGGCAAATATGCTTAACTTTTAAAAGAAACTGCCCAAAGTAGGCAGAATAATGGCACCCTAGGAATGTCCTTTATCTAATCCCAGAAATGTTTACTATTTCACCAAGAAAATAAACTTTACAGATGTAATTAAGAATCTGAGATGGAAAGATTAACCACAGAGGTCCTTAAGAGTCAGAGTAGATGTAATAACAAAAGCAGAGAGTTGAAGATGCTATGGTATTATTTTGGAAGATGAATGGATATAGGTGGCCTTTTGAAGTTGAAAAGACCAGAAAACACAATCTCATCTAAATCCTCTAGAAGAAATATAATCCTGTTGTATTAATTTCCTAGAGTTGCCTTAAAAATTTTAGTACAAAAGTGGCTTGAAAAATTGAAATTTTATTCTCTCTTAAGTTTTGGAGACCAGAAGTTCAAAATCAGGATGTGAGCAGAATCATACTCTCATGCTATTTTAGTCAGGGTTCTTAGGCTCCGGAGTAGAATTCAAAACCATGGTTATAAGGTTTCTCAAGAATTTCCTAGAAAAGGTCAATAAATTTAACGAGACCCTTGAGGATATGAAAAAAGACCAACTAGAAATTAAACATTCACTGACAGAAATAAAAAATATACACTTGCCGAAGACGGTTTGGCTCAGTGGATGGAGCATTGACCTTCAGACTGAGGGGTCCCAGGTTCGATTCCGGTCAGGGGCATGTATCTTGGTTGCGGGCACATCCCCAGTGGGGGGTGTGCAGGAGGCAGCTGATCGATGTCTCTCTCTCATCGATGTTTCTAACTCTCTATCCCTCTCCCTTCCTCTCTGTGAAAAATCAATAAAATATATTAAAAAAATACTATACACTAATAGCAGACTAGAGGAACAAAAGAATCAAATCAAAGATTTAAAATACAAAGAAGCAGAAAAAACTCAACTGGAAAAGCAAAAAGAAAAAAGAATCCAAAAATATGAAGATAGTGTAAGGAGCCTCTGGGACAATTTCAAGCGTACCAACATCAGAATTATGGGGGTGCCAGAAGAAAAGAGAGAACAAGATACTGAAAAACTATTTGAAGAAATAATGACTGAAAACTTCCCCCACCTCATGAGAGAAATAGACTTACAAGTCTAGAAAGCACACAAAACCCCTAACAAAAAGAATCCAAAGAGGACCACACCACGGCACATCATAATTAAAATGCCAAGGGCAAAAGACAGAAGAGAGAATACTGAAAGCAGCAAGAGAAAAACAGTTAATTACCTACAAGGGAGCACCCATTCGATCGTCAGCTGATTTCTCAACAGAAACTATGCAGGACAGACAGGAGTGGCAAGAAATATTCAACGTGATGAATAGCAAGAACCTACAACCAAGATTACTCTACCCAGCAAAGCTATCATTCAGAATTGAAGGTCAGATAAAGAGCTTCACAGATAAAGAAAAAGCTAAAGGAGTTCATCAACACCAAACCAGTAATGTATGAAATGCTGAAAGGTACTCTTTAAGAAGAGGGAGAAGAAGAAAAAGATAAAGATAAAAGTTATGAACAACAAATACGTATCTATCAACAAGTGAATCTAAAAATCAAGTGAAAAAACATCTGATGAACAGAATAAAGTGGTGAATAGAATAGAATCAGGGGCATAGAAAGGGAGTGGACAATTCTCAGGGGGAAGGGAGTGAGGGGGTGCAGGAAGAGACTGGACAAAAATTGTACACCTATGGATGATGACAATGGGGGGTGGGGAGGTAAGGGCCAAGGGTGGGGTGGGAACTGGGTGAAGGAGAACCATGGGGGAAAAAAGGAGAAACAATTGTAATAATCTGAACAATAAAGATTTATTAAATTAAAAAAAACACAAAAAAAGAAGTTACTAAACTTTTCTAAAGCACCCGTTTCATTTATATTTCCACCTGTAATTCCAGCTTCTGCTCATTTTTGCCAACATTTTTTACTGCCTTTCTGTTTATAGCCATTCTAAGTGAAGTCATAATATTTTGTATTTCTCTAGTGGCTGAATATTTTTCTGTATGTTACTCGCCATTTGTACATTTCACCTGGTAAAATTTCAATTTAAATCTTTTGTCCATGGTCTAGGCCTGTAAATAAACTTTTAATTTTTACATTAATTCATAAGAATCCCCCCCTTTTTTTTTACTAATTAGAGCATTTTATTTTTTAATTAATTTACTTTTTACTCATTTTTTCCCCCTGTTGCCCTCCCCAAGAATTCCCATTTTTATATTAGAATGCTTATCTTATTGAGTTGTAATGAGAAGGTTAACCCCTATTTTGTAAAACTCCTGTTTGAAATTCTCTATTTAGCCGGTCTCTTATTCTAAAAAAGTAACTTTGCGCTCTAACTGGTTTGGCTCAGTGGACAGAGCATCAGTCTGCAGACTGAGGGGCCCCAGGTTCGATTCTGGTCAAGGGCATGTACCTTGGTTGCGGGTATATCCCCAGTAGGAGTGTGCAGGAGGCAGCTGATTGATGTTTCTCTCTCATCGATGTTTCTAACACTCTATCCCTCTCCCTTCCTCTCTGTAAAAAATCAATTAAAATATTAAAAAAAACAACTTTGCTTTCTAGCCTGCTTTAGACTGCTTGAATGAGGAAGATAAATTTAGCTGTCTGACCTTATAGGCCAGAGACTAGATGTGTCCATAATTTCAATGCCATATCAGCTGCATTTTTTAATTGGATAGAGCTGTGTTGTTTTCAAGGCCAGCAGCGAGATAACCACTAAGTGCACATAGGGCTGGCTCTTTAATAAAAAAAGGAAGTTCTGCTTGTAGCCTTGCTTAGAATTTGAATTCATTTTCTCTAAGCCCACTGGTGAATAAAGTGTGACTCCAAACTCTCCAAGCATTGTTTGATTTATTCTGGTTCTCTGTAACAGTAAGAGTTCTTTACATATAGGAAAATTTGGAACCATTCTCTGCCAACTTCACAAATATAAATCTAAAATTATAACTCAAACTATTTCAAAGTTCTTGTTTTAGAAGAAGAACTGTCAGATTAAAAGAACATGAGACAATTTGCCAATGTTATCTCTGATAAAAGGTTTAATTTTTAAAATTTATAGGGAACTCATACAACTTAACAAAAGGAAGATAAACAATCCAATCAAAAAATGGACAAAGGATTTAAATGGATACTTTTCTAAAGAGGACATACAGAATAGACATATGAAAACATGCTCAAAGTCACTAATCACTTGAGAAATGCAAATCAAAACAAAGAGTTACCGTCTCACACCTGTCAGAATACCTGTCATCAACAAACAACAAGTGCTGTCGAGGATGTAGAGAAAAAGGAACACTGGTGGGAATGCAGATGGGTGCAGCCATTGTGGAAAACAATATGGCGTTTCCTCAAAAGTGTAAAAATAGAACTGCCATTTGACCCAGTAGTCCCACTTACAGGAATATATCCCAAGAAACCAGAAATACCCATCAGAAAGGATATATGCACCCCTATGTTCATAACAGCATAATTTAAAATGGCTAAGATGTGGAAACAGCCTAAGTGCCCATCAGCAGATGAATGGCTGAAAAAACTGTAGTACATCTAACACAATGGAATACTACACTGCTGTAAAAAAGGAAGCTTTACCATTTGCAACAGCACAGATGGAACTGGAGAGCATTATGCTAAGCAAAATAAGCCAGTCAGAGAAAGATAACTATCACATAATCTCACTCATTTGTGGAATATACAAAAACAGAACCAAAGTAACAGAAGCATTGAACAGATTGTCCAACCTATGAGGAAAGGGGGTAAGAGATCAACCAAAGGACTTGTATGCATACCTTCATTGAGAGTGTGTGCTGGGGGGGGGCGGGGCGGAGGGGGGAAGTGGAGGCGGGGAGAGATCAATGGGAGAAAAAGGAGACTTATGTAATACTTTAAACAATAAAGAATTAAAATGAAGTAAAAGAGAATATGAGAAAGCCAATATGGTCAGTGGTTGAGCATTGACCCATGAATCAAGAGGTCACCATTTGATTACTAGTCAGGGCACCATGCCTGGGGTTTAGGGCTTTACCCCTAGTAGGCAACCGTTGAATGTTTCTCTCTCTCTATCCCTCTCCCTTCCTCTTTCTGAAAATCAATAAAAACATTTTTTTAAAAGAGAGATTATGAGACATTTTAGCCAACTGCAATATGTGGACTTTTGGGATTCTGCTTTGAACAAACCTATCTTTAAAAGACTTTTATAGGACTTATGAGAAAAAACAAATATAGACTGGGTATCAGATCATATGATATTAGGTATAAAAGTATTGTTGTTGTTTTTTAAAGTCCTTATATGTTAAAGACTCATACTGAAGATTTATAGATAAAAAGTGGGATAGCTTGGAGATACTGTGTTAGGTTCCAGATCACCACAATAAAACAAATACTGCAATAAAGTGAGTCACATGCATTTTTGGTTTCCTAGTATATCTAAAAGCTATGTTTCCACTGTAAGTAGTTTAGTAAGAGTGCAATAGTATTATGTCTTAAAAAAAGTACATACCTTAATTTAAAAATGTAAACCATCATTATAGCCTTCAACAAGTTGAGACATGATTTTTGCTGATGGAGGGTTTTGCCTTGATGTTGATGGCTGCTAAAGACTGGGGTTGCTATGGCAATATCTTAAAATAAGACAATGAAGTTTGCCACATTGAATGACTTTTCCTTTCACTATTTCTTTGTAATGTGCAATGCTATGTGATAGCATTTTACATATAGTAGTACTTCTTTCAAAATTGGAGTCAATCCTCTCAAAACCGTGCAGCTGCTTTCTCAACTGAGTTTATGTAATATTCTAAATCCTTTGTTGTTATTTCAACAATCTTCAAAGCATCTTAATCAGAAGATTCTATCTCAAGAAACCACTTTCTTAGCTTAATCATAAGAAGCAATTTCTCTTCTCATTCTAGTTTTTTTTAAAAATATATTTTATTGATTTTTTACAGAGAGAAAGGGAGAGGGATAGAGAGTTAGAAACATCGATGAGAGGGAGACATAGATCAGCCGCCTCCTGCACACCCCCCACTGGGGATGTGCCCGCAACCGGGATACATGCCCTTAACCAGAATCGAACCTGGGACCTTTCAGTCCGCAGGCCGAAGATCTATCCACTGAGCCAAACCGGTTTCGGCTCATTCTAGTTTCCTTGCTATTTCCACATCTGCAGTTACTTCCTCTACTAGTATTCAAAGCTGTTCATGAGAGCTGGAATCAACTTCTCCCAAACTCCTGTTAATGCTGATTTATTTTACCTCTTCCCACCAATCATAAATGTTCTTAATGGTATCTAGAATGAATCCTTTCCAGGAGACTTTCAATTTACTTTGCCCAAATTTATCAAGTCATCACTATCTATGGCAGCTATCTATGTATTTCTTAAATAATAAGACTCAATGTCCAAATTACTCCTTGATCCATGGGCTGCAGAATGGATATTGTGTTAGCAGGCAAAAAAATTAATCCTGTACATCTTCAGCATAGTTCTTGGGTGACCAGGTGCATTGTCAATGAGTAATATTTTAAAAATCTTTGAGCAGATCTCAAGAGTGGGCTTAAAATATACTCAGTAAGCCATGTTGCAAACAGATGTGCTATCATCCAGGTTTTATTGTTCTATTTCTAAAGCATAAAGAGACTAGATTTAGTGTAATTCTTAAGGGTCCTAAGATTTTCAGAATAGTAAATAAGCACTAGCATCAACTAAAAGTCACCTAACAAGAATCATTTGAAGCTAGACATTGACTTCTCTCTAGCTACTAAAGTGGTGGATGGTATCTTCTTCAATATAAGACTATTTCATCTTGAAACAATGAAAACTTATTGTTTATAGTGTAGCCACCTTCATTAATTATCTTAGCTAGATCTGGATAATTTGCTGCTTCACTTTGCACTTTTATGTTATAGAGACAGCTTCTTTTCTTAGAACCAACATCTGCTAATAACTTCAATCTTTCCTTCTGTAGCTTCCTCACCTCTCTTAGCCTTCAAACAATTATAGTTAGTGCCTTGTTCTGCATTAGGCTTTGGCTTAAGAAAATGTTGTGGCTAGTTTGATTTTTAATCCAGACAACTAAAATTTTCCTTTATCAATAAGGCTGTTTCACATTCTTATCTTTCATGTGTTTAGTAGAGTAGCACTTTTAAATTTTCTAAAAGTTTTCCTTTGCATTCAATAACCTAAATGGTTCAAGAGGTCTAACTTTGGTCCTTTCTCAGCTTTTGACATGTCTTCCTTATTAAGCTTAATCATTTTTAGCTTTTGATTTAGAGCGAGACATGTATTCTTCCTTTCACTCAAACATTTAGAGGAGCTTGTAGGCTTATTAACTGTGTCTCAAGGAATAGGGAGGCTGAAGAGGGTGAGGAAGGGAAGGGATTGGCCAATCAGTGGAGCAATCAGAGTATGCATAACATTTATTAAGTACGCCATCTTATAGTAGTGTGGTTCAGGGCACCCCCAAATAATTATAATAGTAACATAAAAAGATCACTGATCACAGATGGTGTTATGGTGATAACAAATAAAACAATAATGAAAAAATTTGAAATACTGTGAGAATTATCAAAAGGTGACACAGAAACAAAGTGAGCAAGTGTATTGGAAAGATGGTATCAATGGACTTGTTCAACCAGGATTGTCATAAACCTTCAATTTGTAAAAATGCAGTATCTGTGAAGCACAATAAAACCGGATATGCCTGTATAAGAAGAATTTCCTTTGAAGTACTCCAGCAAAAAGGGAAACAGAAACATATGGATTAGGCAAAGATCAAATAACAAGAGAATTCTACTTACTAGAATTAGATGCATGAGGGCTTACTGCACAATTTACTTTTGTATGTGTTTGAAAATTTCCACAACAAAAAAACAAAACAAGCAAATATTACATAAAGCTGGAGGTATTTTGTTAACTTTTACAGCAACTTAGTCTAGGAAAGAATCAAGATGTTATTTTTGATATTAAAACTCATGGTAGAAAATACTTGAAGCCTTATTTATTCTTTACTATTTGAAAAAGTAAAAGGTGACAACTTCAAACCTTTAAAAAACCACATCTTCTCAATTTCTAGCTGTACCAAATTCTCAGTTTATACAAGAGAAGGTGAATGAGAGCTGGATGACAATAAGCCTTCCATTCTGGTACAGACCTCCCCCACTTCTACATTTAGTAGTCTTGGGATAGCCTATTATAGTGTGAATAGTTACATGTCCTGACTTTTAAATTATGCCTAATGTTGGAAGCAATGTGGGTGTTCAGTAAACAAATTAGATAGAAGTAATATACCTAGACTTTTTACATTAATTTAACTCATAAGAATTCCCTTTTGAGAATTAATTCCTAAATATGAAAAATGCATAATGGCCCTAGCTGGTTTGGCTCTGTGGATAGAACATCAGCCTGCGGACTGAGGGATCCCAGGTTTGATTCTGATCAAGGGCACATGCCTAGGTTGCAGTCTCGGCCCCCAGTAGGGGGAGTATAGGAGGCAGCCAACCAATTTTTCTCTCTCATAATTGATGTTTCTGTCTCTCTCCTTCTCCCTTCCTCTCTGAAATCAATAAAAACGTATTTTTAAAAAATGTATAATGTACATCCTCTGATTATGGTAAAAGATCACATTATCAAGAAATGTCCATAGTGAAAATAATATTTAAACATAGAATTACCAAAAGTAACACTTTTATTTTAGGGATAAAAAAATGTGAACCCATAAAGATGTTTGAGAAATAATTTTCACAAGAGTAGGGACACTATCTGGAGAAGCAGTGTCACAAAATCCAGGAATGGATTCCAAACCCAGCTATACACAGAATCACCTTGCCACTTAAAAATTCAGATTCCCACATTTCACCTTAAAATATTTATTTTTGTAGTTAAGTTTGTTATGTTAACCCTACAAAACTAGCATCCATCTAAATTAATAAACTTCTCACTGCATGTGTTTATATTTCTAAATTAAAGTGGGAAGAGAAGTAGAATACATCAATGAAAAAAATATGCTATATGATTAGAATGGATTTCACATAAAATGTTAATCATTTCCTCTATAACACAGAATGTTTTACGGTAGCTATCTGTGTGACCTAGCTAGTGTTGAAGAGCTGTGCCTCAAATTCAAAATGGTCCAACTCAAAACCTGAGTTAATCACTGCATTGACTGCTTACTTCAGAAAAAGATCTCAATATTATTTAATAATGTAGACTATCTTAATTTACCAATTTAAGACCTCTCTACTCTGTAGGTAACCCCTTAATTACTAAAACTTAAATCAGCCATTTGGCTTAAAAAATTATTAAGCTGGTTGCTAATATTTAAATTATTTTACACAAAGTTCACATTTTTTTTTTTAAATATTTATTTCAGAGAGGAAGGGAAAGAGAAAGAGATACATCAATGATGAGAGAATTACTGATTGGTTGCCTTCCTACTGGGCATGTGCCCTGACCAGGAATCAAACCGTGACCTCCTGGTTTATAGGTCAATGCTCAACCACTAAAACACACTAGTGGGCACAAAGCTTACATTTCTTTTGTTTCACTCATTTACTTTATCTGTTCTGTCCCAGGTTCCTATTGCCTCTGGAGCTTACAACCGTAACTATAAAAACCTAAGGACAGCCCTAACTGGTTTGACTCAGTGGATAGAGCGTCGGCCTGTGGACTAAAGGGTTCCAGGTTTGATTCTGGTCAAGGGCATGTACCTTGGTTGTAGGCATTTCCCCATGAGAGGTGTACAGGAGGCAGCTGATCAATGTTTCTAACTCTCATCCTTCTCCCTTCCTCTCTGTAAAAGATCAATAAAATATATTAAAAAAAACAAAACACCAAAAAAACCCACCAGAGGACAGTAGTTATTAAAGGTACAAAATGATTCTCTTAGCTCAAGTAAATTTATTTGACGTTATTTTTTTCTTGTTTTTCAAATTCATAACAAATCCCAAAACATCTTATACCAAAGTTTTTAGGCTAAGGATCTAAAAGCGGAGACAGACTGATGTAACAGAAGTGCTCACAGAAGGGGAGAATCCAAGATGGCGGCATAGGTAAACACATACACTGCTGCCTCGCACAACAATTTCAAAACTACAACTAAAAGACAGAACGGACATCATCCAGAACCACAGGAAAGCTGGCGGCGTGTAAGTTCTACAGCTAGAAGGAAAGAGAGGGGCTCACGGAGACCCAGAGGAGCTGCAAAAAGCTGAGGTACTGAGACACAGGCGCTAAGAGAGTGGGTGCCCAAGTACCTGGCTGGCTTTCTCTGGCGGGAGGGAAACGGAGACTCCCAACAGCATTGAACCCCTTATTTTACAACACTAAACCCCAGATCCAGCGAAACTCATACGGGGGGAGTTTGGACTGTGAAAAGGGAGAGGTGCACGGAAATTTAGGGGAGTCGCAGAAGATCAGGTCTGGTCTCGCACATGCACGGTGCTGCGCAAAGGACAGATTGCTGATTGTGCTGCTGGCTTTCGCGAGTGGGCGGGAGACAGACCCTCCGAACTGTGCTACTTCTGACTCCACTAAGCTCCTGTTTCGGGCGAAACCCTGGGGACCTAGACTCATGTGGTCCTGGTTCGCAGCCGGAAAGGCAGCGGTTAGAGGCACTGCGGGTGCGCTCGCGCACAAGGACCGCTCCAGCCATTACCCAGTCACGTGAGACTCAGGGGCTGTGGAGGGCGGGGCCGACTGGAAGGCAAGGCGGTCCCTTAAGCCCTGAGACTCCACCCCTCCCAAGCTTAACAAAGGCTTCTTCGGTTTTGCGTCTGGTATCATAAGGCTGAATCCAACACAGAAGTTTCCCCGGCATAGTGAAAATGTCGAAACAAGGGAAGGGATCACAAACAAAAGAAATGGAGGAAAAAAAACGACTGGATATAGAGTTCAAAACCACGCTTATAAGGTTTTTCAAGAATATGCTAGAAAAATTCGATAACTTTAGTGAGACCCAAGAGATGAAAAAGGACCAACTAGCGATGCAAAAGAGCCAACTAGAGATGGAAAAGGTCCAACTAAAGATGATAAAGGACCAAATAGAAATTAAACATACACTGACTGAAATAAAAAATATTATACAGAGTCCTAACAGCAGACTAGAGAAAGGCAAGAATCAAGTAAAAAATTTGAAATATAAAGAAGCAGACAACATTCAACTGGAAAAGCAAGAAGAAAAAAGAATCCAAAAATGTGAACATAATGTAAGGAGACTCTGGGACAGCTTTAAGCGTACCAACATCAGAATTGTGGGGGTGCCAGAAGAAGAGAGAGAGCAAGATACTGAAAACCTGTTTAAAGAAATAATGACTGAAAACTTCCCACATCTGGTAAAAGAAATAGACTTACAAGTCCAGGAAGCATACAGAACCCCAAATAAAAGGAATCCAAAGAGGACTACACCAAGACACATCATAATTAAAATACCAAGAGCAAAAGACAAAGAGAGAATATTAAAAGCAGCAAGAGAAAAACAGTTTATTACCTACAAGGGAGCACCCATACGACTGTCAGCTGATTTCTCAACAGAAACGATGCAGGCCAGACGGGAGTGGCAAGAAATATTCAACGTGATGAATAGCAAGAACCTACAACCAAGAATAATCTATCCAGCAAAGCTAACATTCAGAATTGAAGGGCAGATAAAGAGCTTCACAGATAAGAAAAAGCTAAAGGAGTTCATCAACTCCAAACCAGTATTATATGAAATGATGAAAGGTACTCTTTTAGAAGAGGAAGAAGAAAAAGGTAAAAGCCAAAAAATTATGAACAAATACATATCTATCAACAAGTGAATCTAAAAATTAAGTGAATTAAAAATTTGATCAACAGAATAAACTGGTGAATATAATAGAATCAGGAGCACAGAAAGGGAGTGGACTGATCATTCTCAGGGGGAAAGGGGTAAGGGGTGTACAGGGAGAGACTGGACAAAAATCATACACCTATGGATGAGATCAATGGGAGGGAGCTAAGGGCAGAGGGAGGGGTGGGAGCTGGGTGGAGGGGTGCTATGGAGGGGAAAAAAGAGAAACAAATGTAATAATCTGAATAATAAAGATTTAATTTAAAAAAAATAAATAAATAAATAAAAAAGAAAAAAAAAGAAGTGCTCACAGAAATGTACTAAGCACTGTTCAGTGTGGCTCAGTTGGTTGGAGTGTCATCCCATGCATCAAAGGATCTCGGGTTTGATTCCATCAGGGCACATGCTTGGCTTTCAGGTTCAATCCTTGGTCGGAACACATATGGCAGGCAACTGATCAATTTTTCTTTCTCCCCCCGTCCCCCCCTCAACTCAATAAAAACATATCCTCAAGCGAGGATAAAAAAAAGTGTACCAAGTCCTTAAATCTGGGAAAACATAACTACTTGCCTTTTACTTTCTAGAACCCATTAGTTATTATTTTGTGCCAGCACCACAAGATCAGTTTATTATTCAGTCAAATACATAATCATTGAACTTAGAAAATGGTGGTAGGAAACCTTTACTCTTGGCTTATAAAGACCAGTGTGATAAAATGAGATATTGCTTAAGTATTTAGCACAACAACATCAGGTAATATGCACTCAAATGTTAAGCTTTTATTAAAGGTAATCTTATGTCCATTAATTTTAAGAACAAAATCCAGTGGCAATATTCTGCAGGGCCACAAGATGGAGACATGACTACACAATAGTGAGTCCTCTTCTACAAATTTTGACTTTTCAAGTCACAAAGCAAAAAGAGAAAATGAAGTACAGAGAAAGCTATTAAAGCCTGTTTATATTTTAGATAGGTATTAATTGTACCTTGGCACAAAATTTAACTACTTGGTCACTTAATGCGCAGAGTGTTTTTGATCTGTCTAAAAATTCCCATTTTTGTGCAAGATCAGCTACTATCTCTTGTCTTTCATCCTGCTCCATTGTGACAAGCAAAAATGTTTCCAGCCCTAACTGGTTTGGCTCAGTGGATAGAGCATGGGCCTGCGGACTCAAGGGTCTTAGGTTCGATTTTGGTTAAGGGCATGTACCTTGGCTGTGAGCACATCCCTAGTAGGAGGTGTGCAGGAGGCAGCTGATTGATGTTTCTCTCATCGATGTTTCTGATTCTCTATCCTTCTCCCTTCCTCTCTGTAAACAAACAAACAAACAAACAAAAACAATAAAAAAAATGTCTCCAGACACTACAGAGATTTCTGGGCTGGGCAGATGTAACCCTGGTAGAGTGTCACTATTCTAGATAGGTTTAGCAAGTAACAAAAGTGGTGATGGGTGGATCTAAGCTGTGTGACTGCAAGTATCATGTGTATAAAACCAGTAATTATTTAGCTGGGTACTGAAAGTGCTAAACACAATGGACACAGTCTACTCAAGGCTATAATCTAAAAAGAATCCCAATGTTCAATTAGGAAGGCTCTTTCCCAGCTCTGGCTTTTTTCTTACGACTACCTAAATGTTGGTATTTTTATACTTCGAAATCTCTGAATCCAAACATATATTTCTAACTGCTTACCAGTTAGTTATCTCTATAGGAATATCAAATTCAACACATTGAAAACAGAAGGCATCATTCCCTATAGGAAATTAAAGGACCTACCTTTATTTGCTATCTTTATTAATAGCCCACCCACTCATAGAGAAATGTAGTTTTAGATGTAGTCTTATGTCCTATTTTAATCCACCTTAATTCTGCTTCCCAAATATCTTCATAACCTTTTCCTATAGTTTTTTGGGAGTGTGGTTCAGCCATCATTTGAATTCAAAACCTCTAGCCTAATGAAAGGAAGTAAGATTAGAGGAAAGGAGACAAAGCTTTCAAAAGCAGTCAAAATAGTATAAAGTACAAATCCAATCATTTTACTTCTCTGCTTAAACATTTTCTTTTCTTTTAATATATTTTATTGATTTTTTACAGAGAGAAATGGAGAGAGATAAAGTCAGAAACATCGATGAGAGAGACATGGATTACCCGCCTCCTGCACGCTCCACAGAGGAGATGTGCCCGCAAGCAAGGTACATGCCCCCAACCAGAATTGAACCTGGGACCTTTCAGTCCACAAGCCGATGCTCTATCCACTGAGCCAAACCGGTCTCGGCTGCTTAAACATTTTCAACTGCCATGGCCCTGGCAGAGTAGCTCAATTGGTTAGAGCATTGTCCCAATACACAACAGTTGCGGGGATCTGGTTAAGGCATATACAAGAATCAACCAATGGGTGAATAGATTAGGGCAACAACAAATCAATGTCTGTCTGTCTGCTCTCTCTAAGAAATCAATATTTTTCAACAGCCACACATAACCTAACAAATAAAATTAAAATAATACTACATATAAAACTCTTCATCACCTAATTGTGGCTATTGGCCTAATCTTCCCTCCCTCTCTCATTGTATTTTTGGCCATAAAAAACATTCAAAAATCCCAGAGTCTATCTCTTTCCTTCTTGGCTCACCTTTGTTTCTGTGCTTAACAGTTAGGACATGTTAATAGCTATAAAAAATAAAAATAAAAGTGCTATTGGGGGGAAGTATGGGAAAACAAGTCTCAAGAATACACAAGAGCAAAATAAAGATAACAATTCAAATATGATTCCAAAGTTCTGATTCTTGTTAGAAAGTTAGAGATGACAGAGATCAGGGATGGCAAACATGGGACATACATTCCATAGCAGTCATAGTAGATGATTAACCAATGACTTAGATTATTTTTGGTAATCTAAGCACTTATGAAAGCTATGGACTTATTAAATACTGATTAAGATACTACCAACAGATCAGAACTATCACATGAAATAGAATAGTTAGCCATTTTTGTTCAGGTTCAAGCTACTTTCTTTAAAGATAAAGAAATCAAGGCCCAGGTCAAAACACTTACTAGTGACTCCAATGTGAACTATCATTAGTGATTAGCACCACACTGAACTACAAAACATGGTTGCTTTATATTTGATGCTTTTTGGATTACAGTAAGTTTCCTTTTTGAAGATAATGGAAGTTACAAAATAAACTAACCAGAATAGAGAGAGGAAAATCCAAATATATCATTTTTGTTCAGCTATTTTTAAAAAAATGGTTATTTTATTTTATTTTTTAAGAGAGAGAGAAAGAGAGAAATATGGATGAGAAACATCAATCAACTGCCTCCTGAATGCCCCCTACTGGGGATGGAACTCAGAACCCAAAACCCAGGCTTGTGCTCTGATCAGGAATCCAACCAGCAATCTCTTTCTTGGTGTACCTGCACCTCTTGGTGCACAGGATTGACGCTCCAACCAAATGAGCCACACTGGCCAGGACTTCTAATATATCTTTAAATATACTTTTATTTTCTGGAAAGAGAAATAAAAAATGTTTAAAATGTTCCTAAGTAAAAAATATCTTCTTTGCTCATCATAGTTTAAACAAGTCACACCTGCAAAAAAAATTTTTTTTCTAATGATGTGTCATTAACTGGCATACTTTTTAACATCAGATTACAAATCAATATTAACTAATTTGAATGTTTCAACCTATTTCCTAAAGAACATTATCTCTGTTTTGTAATCTGATGTAAAAAAGTAATCAATATCTAAAGTAAAAATTTGGTAAGTTATACAAGTAACAGGTAAATCACAAAGGTAAGAAATGGTCAATACAAGTGGGAAATGTCCAACTTAACTAGAAAAACATACATACCATTTATCACCTAATCAGCAAAGCAAAACTACAGTTAAGGCTTTTATGTGAATACTAGAGGCCCAGTGCATGAATTTGTGCACTAGTGGGGCCCCTTGCCCTGGCCTGCGGGATTGGGCTGAAACCAGCTGACATCCCCTGAGGGTTCCTGGATTGTGAGAGGGCACAAGCCAGGCCAAGGGATCCCACTGGTGCACAACTGGGGCCAGGGAGGTTGGCAGCCAGGGAGGGATCTCAGGAGGGCTCCAGGGTGTGTCCACCTGTCTTGCTCAGTCTCAATTGGCTGGACCCCAGCAGCAAACTAACCTACCAGTTGGAGTGTCTACCCCCTGGTGGCCAGTGCATGTCATAGTGAGCAGTTGAGCGGCTTCAGCATATCATTCACATATTATGCTTTGATTGGTTGAACAGAGGACCAGACACTTAGCTTTTATTATATAGGATATCCTCAAAACTAACCTTTAGAAACTAGTAGCAAAAAAAGAAAAACTACTAGCTATTTCTATCATCTCAGATAAGGGTATTTTATACCACTCTATGGCTGAAATGGCAGCCACAACATCTTCCTCCATTTTTTAAAAGTTTTTCTGAGTGCCACTCAACTTCTCCATTAGCTCTTGGAGAACAGAAGGTAATGCTCATACATTGCTGGCAGTATAAACTGCCATTATCTTTCTGAAGTTAACTTGGCAACAAATATCAGAAATTTTAAAATCCCAGTACCTTCTGATCCAAAAAAAATCATTCCTAGGGAATTATCCAAAAGAAATAATTAAGGATATGTGTCAAGTAGTTTTATAAAAAAGTATTCACTCCAGCACTTTCGAGGACTAACAACTGTTCTCAACTTGGAAAACAGGGCTGTTCCTCCACCCCACCTCCCTAATATCAGCTTCAACAATGACAGAGGCAGAACACAGGTTGTACTAGATCCACAAAGGTAAATATATACTTCCATTATCCCTTCCCCATCAGCCAGGCCTCTCATAGAAATATAATGAGTCACATATATAATTTATATAATTTACTAATATCTACATTAACAAACCAAAAAGACACAGGTGAAATAATTTCAACATGTAATCAAAATAACAACTATTAATGATTATTTTATTTTTTCTTAAGCCTTTTTTCATACCAAGTCTTAAAATCCAGTGAATATTACATTTCTAGCACATCTCAAGTCACATTTTCATTGGAAAGATCTGATCTGTATTTACATTCATAAAATTTACAGATCTACATATCCAAGTTGTTCCAAACATACTTAAAAATTGCCCTAGCCAGTTTGGCTCAGTGGATAGAGCGTCAACCCGTGGACTGAAAGGTCCCAGGTTCAATTATAGCCAAGGGCACATGCCTGGATTGCAGGGTCTATCCCCAGTGTGGGACGTGCAGGAGGCAGCCGATCAATGAGTCTCTCTCATCACCGATGTTTTTATTTTTATCTCTCTGTACCTCTTCCTTCCTATCTGAAATCAATAAATATATATTTTTTTAAAATTGTCCAACAACCAACTTTGAGTATCAGTTTTTAAATTTAAAATTTAAAATCCAATTTCCTCAAGCCACATTTCAACTGCTCAATTATAACTAGTCACTACTATATTTGACAGGAGAGGACTAAATTGTGCCAATGAGTGAATGTAAATAGATGATGGAAGAGAATAAAGAGAAAGCAGTGTTCCATGATAGAACAATTACATAATTTCGTAAATATTAAACTAGAATTCATACAATTTCATTGCTATGATGGAAAGGAGTTTCTATTTCTCACTACTAGTATTCTAATGGAGTACTACTATGTAGAGTCTAGGCGACTCTGGTAACGGTTCTCAACCCACAGGTTTGAGCCCAAGACCATCGGAAAACACAGATATTTACATTACGACTCATTAACAGTAGCAAAATTATAGTTATGAAGTAGCAATGAAAATAATTTTATGGTTGGGGGTTACAACATGAGGAACTGTATTAAAGGGTCACGGTTTTAGAAAGGTTGAGAACCACTGATGTAGACTGCTTTAAAAAAAAATTAATCTATAAGGTGTATCTTTCAGGTGGTATACAAAACTGGAAGCAATAGCTAACAACTGGAAAAAAAAATGAAAAGTCAAAAGGATTTCCAACAAGCCAACAAACATAGAAGATGTAGCACAGTGAAATTTAATAAAGATATTAGTTTGGTCTGGCAAAAGCACTGGCTGTGAAAAATAATGCTTCATATGAATGGCCATTAAAAGTATTTTGCAACCCAAAAACCTTAGATTATTCTTTGTTTTGTTCAGAACTTTATCAAACAGTTGTCCACAATTTTGGAAAGAAATCATAACACTGACAGCAACACAGCATTAGTCACCAATGTACATATCTATACTGGTAGCAGGTATACTTTCTAAATTACACAATGATTCTATTTAAAGACAGATGCAAACACCTGATCTTATGATTTATGGTATAGCTGTATCTGATCATTTAGACTGAAATATACAGTGGCACCTCGAGATACGAGTTTAATTCGTTCCATAACCTTGCTCATATATCAAGTTGCTCATATCTCAAAGCAAATTTTCCCACTGAAATCAAATGAAATGCCGCTAATCCATTCCAGCCCCCAAAATGCCACCCCAGTTGTTCTTGTTACGTGTTTTTGAATAAGAAAAATGTATTTATAAATGACAAATATTCTATAAAAACATAATAAAAGAGAATGTAAAGGAATAAACTGGTTTTATAAAGTGTATTTACCTACTCGTTACACTCTTAATGCTACACTTTATCCCTAAACTGAATGTAACTTAACTAATCTTCACTGAACTTAATTGCTACTGGTCTTTGCATTTTTGGCCGATTTAAAAAAACACGTGTCCAACGAAGTTTGCGTCTTTCTTCCTTTCAGAATGTTTCTGAAATGGGTGAGGCAAGTTTCATTGAACAGCTCTGATGCATGACCAGTAGCAACTTTTTCGGGGTGTTTCTTTTCACGAAGTGTGACACTCTCTCCCACATTCCTAAGATCTCCTTTATCTCACTTGTAGAGATCTTCTCCACTTCTGGCTCCTCCTGGAAACCAATTTCTTTCTTTCTTTTTTTTAAAAATATATTTTATTGATTTTTTACAGAGAGGAAGGGAAAGTCAGAAACATCGATGAGAGAGACATCGATCAGCTGCCTCCTGCACACCCCACAGTGGAGATGTGCCCGCAAGCAAGGTACATGCCCCCGACAGGAATCGAACCCGGGACCCTTCAGTCCGCAAGCCGACGCTCTGTCCACTGAGCCAAACCTGTCTCGGCGAGACTGCAACTCTTGTAACTCCTCCGTGGTGAGTTCCAGAGAGTGCTCCTCAACGAGCTCATTCACATCTCTCTCATCTACCTCCAGGCCCATGGATTTTCCCAGAGACACTATATCCTCCTCCACTGGCACCTCGGGTTCAAATCCTTCGAAGGTCCTTTCGGTTACGGCCTCAGGCCACAGCTTCTTCCATGCAGAGGTCAAAGTCCTCGTTGTAACACCCAGCCAGGCCTGATCAATAATTCTGAGGCATATCACAATGTTAAAGTGATTCTTCCAGAACTCTCCAAGGGTGAGGTTTGTGTTCTCCGTCACCTCAAATCAGTGCTGGAACAGGTGCTTGATGTACAGCTTTTTAAAATTAGAAATCACCTCCTGATCCATGGGCTGCAGGATAGGAGTGGTGTTGGGAGGTAGGTAGACAACCTTTATAAACTTGAACTCTTCGAGGAGTTCACCTTCGAGGTTCGGTGGGTGAGCAGGAGCATTGTCGAGCACGAGAAGGGCTTGCATGCTTAGGTTGTTTTCCTGTAAATATTTCTTAACAGAAGTGCCGAAACCAGGTTTACCCACTCCACAAAGAACTGCCTGGTGACCCATGCCTTCGGGTTTGCCCTCCACATACCTTGCAGTTTATCTTTTAAAATCTTATGTGACTTAAAGACTCTGGGGTTTTCTGAATGGTATAGGAGCAGAGGCTTGATCTTGCAGTTGCCACTCACATTGGCACACAGTGCGAGAGTTAGCCTATCCTTCATGGGTTTGTGGCCTGGCATCGCCTTCTCCTCTGCCTTTATATAAGTCCTATTCGGCATCTTCTTCCAGAAAAGCCCTGTCTCGTCACAGTTGAAGACTTGCTGGGGGATATATCCTTTGGCTTCTATCAGTTCCGAAAAAGTTTTGAGGTAATCCTCAGCTGCCTTCACATCCGAACTTGCTGCCTCACCATGCCTGACGATGGAGTGAATGCCGGACCTTTTCCTGAAGTTATCAAACCAGCCTCTACTGGCTTTAAATGAGTCTTCCGATGCTTCATCCGTGGAAGTGCGCGGGGTCTGCTCCAGCAAATCACTGTAAATCGCTCGCGCCTTCTCGCATATGATGCCCTGTGTTAATGTATCTCCTTTAAGCTGCTTCTCCGTCACCCACACCATCAGTAGATTCTCCATCTTTTCATGGAGAGAGCTACGGAGCTTAGAAATTATTGTAACGCCCTTAGCTGGCGTTATACCCTTTATCGACTCCTTCTGTTTAAGCACAGTGCATATCGTTGAAGTACTACGTGCGTATTGCCTCGCCAAGTCAGCCACTCGCACACCTTGCTCATATTTTTCTATGATTTCACGCTTTAATTCAATAGACATCATCCTCTTCTGAGCACTGACCTTTCCACTCGCTTTTTTCGGACCCATGGTTATAAAAAGAAATGTGATAAAGTATGTAAATGCACAAAAGATGCTGCGACGAGGTAAACAAGCACACTGACTGAGGCGTGGGAAACTATGAGATGTTGGAGTCGCAGTAAACTGGTGGGTCGTGTGCAGCCGGCCGATCCGTGTGATTACTTGTATCTCAAATATTGCTCGTATTTCAAAGCAAAAAATTGCTCGGTCAACGGCTTGTATCTCAAAAATCTCATATGTTAGGGCACTCGTATCTAGAGGTACCACTGTACTTTCCTTTTCTTTATTTCTCCTTTATATTAGTTTGGACATTATATTGACTTTTTTAAAATAAATGTGGTACAGGTGGGTTATATATGAATTTATCTTAACATAGCAAGGGAACATTACAAAGTATTTGTTAAAATCCAAAATCTCAATCAACAGCCCACAAGTTATCAGCTTCATACAAGCAAGAGGTATAAATTGAAGGTTTATAAAAATTCCTAAATTCTACTTCAGTCTGGCTGGCGTTTTCTGTGTTGTGTTTTTTTTCTTACAAAATTAGCAATAAAACCTTAAAATCTGGTTTATTGAAGTATATCTTGTTTATTGATTACTGGTTTGTTTTTACATATGTACACAACTATGTAATCAACATCCAAGGTAAAGATACAGAATATTTATAGCACTTCAAAAATTCCATTTGTGCCCACCTGGTGTGGCTCCATGGTTGAGCGTCAACCTATGAACCAAGAGGTCAGATGCCCAGATTGTGGGCTTGATCCCCAGTAGGAGACGTGCAGGAGGCAGCTGATCAATAATTCTCTCTCACCATTAATATTTTTCTCTCTTCTCCCTTCCTTTCTGAAATTAAAACAATAACAAAAAACTCCATTTGTGCCCCTTCCTAGCCAATAAGCTGTCAGAGGCAACCACTGTACTAAGTTCTTCAGTATCAATTTACTAGAGGCCCGGTGCATGAAATTTGTGCACGAGGCGGGGGGATGTCCTTCAGTCTGGCCTGCACCCTCTCCAATCTGGGACCAATGACTCCTAATTGCTTCTGCCTGCCAGCCTAATCAATGCCTAACTGCTCCCTTGCCGGACTGATCACCCCCAATTGTCCTCCCCTACTGACCTGATTGCTCACAACTGCCTTCCCTGCCAGCCATCTTGTGATGGTGTCGCACGAGGGCATGACACCATCTAGGCTTTTATAAGATTTCTGACTCCAGAATTTTATATTTTAACATTCCAATTACTAAACTACACCATTCCATACATTATGTTTATACTAGAGGCCCAGTGCACAAATCTGTGCATGGGTGGGGTCTCTTGGCCTGGCCAGTAATCAGGGCTGATCTGGGCCAGCCAGCCAGGGGGAGGGGACATGGGAGATTGGCTGTGGGAATGCACTGATCATCAGAGGGCAGCTCCTTGCATTGAGAGTCTGCCCCTTGGTGATCAGTGTGCATCATAGTGACCAGCCAGTCACCTGGTTGCTTAGGCTTTTATATATATAGACTACAGGCCCGTTGCATGAAGATTCATTCAAGAATAGGCCTTTCTTTCCCTGGCTTTGCTCCCGGACATGCGGGAACCTGCAGGTCCTTGTTCCTGGCTGCCTGGAAGCCTGCAAGTCCTTGCTCTGGGCCACCGGGAGCCTGCAAGTCTTTGCTCCAGGCTGGAGTGCAGCTCCTGTAGTTCACTCCCTCCCCACCCCCCCGTCCCCCTCACATCTCTGCATCTGCCCATTAACTCACTATCATTGTTGGGTTAATTTGCACACTCAAGCTGATGGCATCATGGAAGCACAGTCAATTTGCATACTTCTCTCTTATTAGTGTAGATAGATTTTTGCTATTTTTCCATCTTTACTTCGTGCACATGTATTTACTCCTTGTCAGACATTTTTATTAGAACTAATTTTTACTACACCTCAACTACAGATAAAGAATAAATGGATTCAGCCGGGACTGGTTTGGCTCAGTGGATAGAGCGTCAATCTGCGTACTGGAAGGTCCCAGATTCGATTCTGGTCAAGGGCATGTACCCTGGTTGTGGGCACATCCCCAGTGGGGGGCGTGCAAGAGGCAGCTGATCAATGTTTCTCTCTCATCAATGTTTCTAGCTCTCTATCCCTCTCCCTTCATCTCTGCAAAAAATCAATAAAATATATTAAAAAAAAAAAAGATAAATGGATTCAGTTTTATTTTCTATTATACTGATTAATTACATTGCCATCTCAATCATGGCTGTGTATGGCATACCTTCATGCTTGAAGATCACTTTCCCTAAGTGGAACAATTGATTTAAAAAAATCAGCTTACCAACCACAAATTCAACTTATAATGTTCCTGGTTCAAAACAAGCAACTTTAGTACAAAAGGAAGTAACATCTAACATACCTCAGATTTCTAGACCATGCATATAAATACATACAGTAAAAGATGAAAATTTATATGATCTGAAGAGAAATGAGAGTATAAACCTCTTTGGTACCAGAGAGGATGCCCAATCAACTAAGTTACCCCAGCCAGGTCAGGACACATGCCAGGATTGTGGGCTTGATCCCCATTGGGGGTGTGCAGGAGGCAGCTGATGGATGTTTCGCTCTCACATTGATATATACATCTCCCTCTCTCTCTAAAAATTAATAAAAACTCTTTAAAAATACATACATGCAATAATTAACTGCAAATTTATCTATTATGGAGAAAAGACAAATAGATGTCAATATAATGAAATGTCCTACTGCTAATAATAAATACTAAGTAAAATAGGAAGAAAGCAGGTAAAATAATAACTAAAGTTTTTAAAAGATAGGCAATGTAAGCAAAGATATAAAATATTTAAATAGCAGACTGATTTAGAGTGTAAGTTCTGCATTTGTTCCCAATTTTTAGATATTTCTATTCAACTTACAGTTCAGCTAGCTTCAATAGACAATAAGAAACTTAAGCAAATAAAATTTCATATGGAAACCATATAATCATCTTCACAGGTCTTTTAACACTAACCACATTGTGCATGTTGCTAGAAGTCTTTGAACTCAAGGACCTTAAGATATTTTAAATAATGTCTACTATCTTCATTTGTTCAGGCTTTTAAATATAAGACTCAGAAATAAAAAAAAACAAAATTAAGTCCCATCTTACCTGGGAGTTAGTTCATATGTAAAGTTAAAGGCACTATTTCTATGAAATCATCTTAAAAGCTTCCCTCTAACAACACAATTTTAAGCTCCCAATAATAGGAGCTTGATTTAAGGACTCTTCATTTCAGGCATAGCTGATGGTATAAGGTACAGACTCAATAAAAAATTCCTCTAATTTAGTCAGTTCCCCTAAATTTCACTCCTTTATGGGGATTGGTCTCCACCTGGTTGATATACAAGAATAGTTATTTTAAATAAAAGATAATTGCCTTATGAAGGTAGACTGTGATTACTACACTGTTTGTCTCACTTCTATTGCCATAGTTATCAGAACATTACCCTAGCAAGACTGAGTTAAACCAAAGATTTTGGATCCAAGCATACAGAATAATTTATTGGATGTCTTCCGTTATAAATCCATGCACATGGTCTCAATGGGAACTCTTCTTCAGCCTCATTTTTATTACATTGACAGAACAATACAAATAAGTACTGAATGTCCAAGAGACTACAAAATTGAGTATAAAAAACAGCACCTATACTCAAGAAAAACTCATCAAATTACATCTGTTCATATATAAAATAGCCAAACTTCCTAGACCATAATTCAAGTGAGTGAACACTTCTCATATTTCTCAATTGAACTCTTGTTTGGAACGCTTTAGAATCTGATGTGAAATAAAGGAAACATTTCTTCGTGATTTTGAAATTTTAATTATAAGACATATGATCCAACAGTAGAATGAATCTCTTAATATTTAAAACAAAATCAGAATAAGGAATCACATTACAGAGCTAAAGCCAAATTACACTTTTGGACTTCTCCGACCTCAAACACATAAACACACCAAGATAATATTTTCAGCAGTATGAGATTACTTAGAAGAATGACTTTTATTTCACCCTCAAAAGAGTTGTTGAATAGTTAGAAAGGCTTCATTAACTCAAAACACAGTTACAATTCTTTAACGGGCTTGCTATAATAAAAAAACTCAGGCAGTAAAAAAGAAGGAACTCTCACCCTTTGACCTGGAGGATCATTATGCTAAGCAGAAATAAGCCAATCAGAGAAAAATAAATGCCATATGATATCATTAATGAGTGGATTCTAATGAGCAAAATAAACTGACAAAATAGAATCAGAGGCCTGGATACATGGAACAGACTGACAGCTGTCAGAGGGGAGGGGAAGAGGACTGGATAAAGGAAGGTGAAGGATTAGCCAAATAACATATATGCACAGCCCTTGGACACAGACAATAGTGCAGTAAAGGCAAGGGGGGCGGTGACTGGATGGAGGAGGGCAAAAGGGGGAGAGGGGATGGGACACATCTGCAATAATGTCAACAATAAAAAATTTAAATTAAAAAATTTAAATTAAAATTATTTTTAAAGATACAAGAGTATAGTGAATATCTGAAAATCATCTACATATCAAATAACAAAGACATGATTAAATAAATTGAAAGTAGTTTGATATATGCGTTACTAGAAAATTACATCAATAAAAATATTTTCAAAGAATCTTTAATGAAAAAAAAAAAAAGAAAAAACTCAGGCATAGCAGAAAGCTTTTAACACTGATTCAGATTATATTTCATCCTCTAAGGAGGGTAAAGGCAAGCTCTCAAACAGCCAATATTTTAAAATACCGTGTTATGTAATTAATATTTTAACAGTATGTAATTTAATAGTAAGCTGACAGCTTATCCAAATGGAAATATTCGAGCCAAAACAATCCCTAATTTTACCCAAGAGGAAAACTATGAAAGAATACTAACTCTGCCAATCACCTGAAGAAAGCTTTATAGTAACTAAGGCCCCCCCCCCCCCCCCAGCACGGGGGCAATACTAAACTGCTGGAGCAAGAGCTCCACCTACTGATCAACCATACTTCTTCCTTAAACATTTTGGCACCCCAAGACTCCAGGGCTCACCGCTCTCTCTCCGCCCCCCTCCGCTCGGTCAGACCCAACCCAAACCCAGTTGAGTCACTACCTCTAAATACTCTCCGCTCTTTATTCCAATCCCTTCTTCTTCCAGAAGATCCTGCATAGCTCTCAAGTGTGGATAAAACTGAAAGAAGGCCAACACCAAGGTTCCCAACGTGGAGCTTGGACTGAAGAGGACAACCAGACCGCTCCACTGGGAGTGGCGGGCCGGAGGTGTCTCGGCCCTCCGTTTCCGGGCACCTCACAAGAGCCTTACCCTGCGGTCACACTCCGTTGCTATTTTCCCGTTCAACACACTTGGTGCTCTAGGCCGGAATCCCAGGTGGACTGGGTCTTGCCACTGCTGGCCCCTCCGGGCGCCAACAGCCGGAGCCGCGCCTCCGCCCCCTCCGGGAGGAGAGAAACCCAGAAAATCTCACTCCGCCAGTCTTCCACCTCGTCTCTCTCCTCCTTCGCAACCCTACCCCGCGGACCCAGCCCGGCCTGGCCGCCCCTCCTCACCCTTTCATCTTCCCCGCCTGCTGAGGCCGTAGTTACCACCGATATCAACGCCGTCGTCGTCGTCGCCGCCGACCTCAGCTCTCTGCGCCCTCCGCTCGGGCCACTCAACTCCACAAGCCGGCCTCCTCGCCTCAGGCCGGGAGCTGAGCGGGTGGCGGAGACCGCGAGAGTGGAGCACGGCACTGCGTCCCGGGAGGGGGCGGAGTGCCTCCCGCCGCCGCGCTGTTACCGCCGCTTCTCCACACGTGCACGCGGGGCACTCGGCTCCCGCCCGCCGCCGCCGCCGCCGCCGCCGCCGCCAGCCGGACCCGCCGCCGCGTTGTGACCTTTCACCCCGCCCCCTCTGCGCGCCGGCGCGTACGCCGCCTCCCGCGCAGCCGCACTGCTGGTCTCCGCGTCCCCTTCTCCCCTCCCCCACCTTGGGACCTCCATCTTCCTAGTGGGCTGTACCCTTTGCGTCATTTTCCTCCTCCCATCCCTTACGACACTACTTAATGAGGCTTGCCCGGTACGCCGTGGCGGTAAAATCCGGGTTTTTCCGCCTCGTTCTCACCTTTCCCACTTCGGGAAGATCAGCCTTTCCCGCACCGGCTCTTCCCAGTTGATAAGTCTCCCTGGTGACTTTCACATGCTCTTTTCTCGTAATACGATTTTATAAAGTAGGTTCCTCTAAAAGTAAAGAAGTCGGCGGAAAACTCAACGTAAGTGAGGTGGTGGTTTTGTTTTAAAGACAAGGAAACGTAATTGTCGGGTAAGTTGGCTTCAGCCCAGCAAGCTTTGAGGTCACGTGACTGCCCCAAACCTCCAAGCCCGAGGTTTGGCCGCGCGGCGCCGCCGGGACGGAACTCCATCGCCATTTCCGGCCTGTAGCTCCTGGGGCAGCGTCACTTCCTTAGCAGTACAGTATACTTTAATCCATCCCACCCAGGCCTTCCAGGTTGCACTTTACAACATAACCTTTATGAGAGCTTTTAGTTTCCCCTTAGGATTTAATCGCAACAAAATTTAACGTTCAAACAGTCCGCGAAAATACAAGCCCCTAAGATGTAACGCGCCAGCCTGGTGGTGACGGCAGGGCGGAGCTCAGGGTCACGTGGCTGTCTAGACCCGCCCCCCCCGCTATTGCAGCTGAAGACTTCCCTTCCCTCAGAGACCGAGCCTGGAGGTCCGTGGTCTGTGCTGTCTCAGCATCTCGCGCAGTGTCGGGTGAGCGGCGACCTGTAACCGGCGGCAGGTGGGGGTCAGTCAGAGAAGGGGTGGGAGCAGGGAGAGTGTGGATGGCGGCCTCCGCGGCTCGGGGCTTCCTTCCCGCTGTCATCCTGCACTGACTACCAGCTCCTTTCACCAGGTCCCCTCACCCCCGCCCCCCCGCTGTTTGAGACGTCCACTTTTCTCGGCTTTGGGGGGGTGAGTGCGGCCATTGTGGTTCCCTATTCGGAGTCTTTGGGGCTTCGGATTGATTCAGCCCTTCTTGGGGGTCTGCAGTAGTAGCCTCTGGTTTCCCAATCCCCACAGCCCATTCTTGGGGAGGGGCCCCCGACCGTCTTTGCCTTCCCGGGAGCGGGGACGTCTGGAGAACCCCGGAGGCAGGGCGTCTCCTGTGAGACTGGCTGGCTCGGGAGGGAATGACACTGATGTGGCCCTGGCTGCGGAGTCACTGTAAAGCCTGCGTCCGAACGGGCTTCCTCCGTCATTCGGGGTTTTCAGCTGCTAAGCCTTGCAAGAGGCGCCCTGTGGGTGTTGGCATGCTTTGGAAGGTGAGAGCGAATCTTTTAGCTTTCTGCTCTGTGATTTTTAAGGGAGAGGACAGTTGAAAGAGTAAACAGGAGATGTAAGTAACGACAGTCTCGGTTGAATGGGGAGGCGTTGGAAGAGGGTGGTGATTCGGTGTCGTGGTGCGAGACTGGCTGGTTTATGGGAAAGGTACTAGGTTTCACTAACAGGGAACTAGTTCTGCGGAGCACTAACTGGGCTGGAATAGCATTGAGTCAAGTGTGTTTCACCATCAACTGAAAGGAAAGGAGGGGAAGTCGAGACACTGCTGGCTTCGGATTTTCTGCCTTTGACGTTTTCTCTTGCCATTTCTCCCCAATCTCGCACTTACTTGCCACTCCCAAGCAATTCCTTGACCAGCAGTAAATCCGTTTTAAGTAGCACTTAACGCCCCTCCTTAGCTCTCCCCATTTGTAAACCTCCAGGTGACCTCTTCAGATTTGGATGAATAGTATTTTGTGAAAATACAGAATTTTTTTTTTGCCCAACCCAGTGTACTCCCATTTCATTTGCAATGTTTTGACCCCAAGCAGTGTGCTTTCGGGAAGAGTGTTTTTCAGTTTGGAGTTTAAACTCGCTGCTTATTTATACTGCAAACCTAGAAAGTCCCTTGGTTCTTTTAAATTGAAAGGCCTACTAGAAATTACAATTTTGATTTTAAAATGTAAATTTCTAAATCCGGAAAATATTATTCTCAGTTAAACCTTTTAATTTTCTTCCATTGAAGAACCCATGAAAAAGACCTGGGAAGTGAGAAAGATGGAATCATCTTTGACTGGTGTGACTGACTTATTTTTGGTTTTCTGCATCTTCCAACTTCTCTACAGTTAACTGATCTGATTTTGTCAAGGAAAACAAGTTAAGTTCTAGAGTAATAGTGATTTAACAAGACTTCCCCTCCTTCGGTGACCTTCCACCAAATTAGACAAATTCCTGAAGTTTCATAGAGGTTCAAACCAGTCCTGTCTGGATAAGACTAAAATGGGAAAGAAAACCAGTTAAAATGCAATAAGTACTAGTTGGGGGAATGTCAGTATGAAAGAGCCTGAATGACTCTGCAGTTTTACTTCACAGTGCCACCAATTTTAGGGAACTTACTAAAGCAATAACTTAGACCACTAATGAAATCAGAGAGATTAGCAGCAGGAATTGACAACTAAATTGCTATTAAAGTTTAAGTTGAAAAAGACCTCTGATGTAATACACAGTTTACACACAACAATAGGTAATTTGAAGTCATTAGATTAGCTTTATCAGTTAATTAATATTACATATAAAATCTTACCATATATTAGGGAATTGTGCTATAGTCCAATATTAAATGGCACACAAGAAGGATTTTTGTGGTAAGGTTCCTAATACCTCTGATGTGCTTACTCTGAGCGTTAGTATTTCATTGCCTTTATAGATTATCGCCACCATCAAGAATGCTTTCTTTCCCTATGGGCAGAGAGCCTGTAGGCCACATACTACTTCACAATATTTTCTATTCCTCAGTTTTCACTTCTAGCACATTTAAGTACTGTTTTCTGGACTGTTACTTAGTAAACCATAAAGCTCCTAGCAGTTCAAGGACAGGACAGTGTCTCTACTGTTGTGTCTTCAGCACTAGGATGCTGATATACCTGATAGGTACACAGTAAATTGTTTATTGAATGAGTTTTTGACTACTGGACAAGGAAATTAAACTACGTTCAAAGCTCTTGCAGATCATAGTTCCTTCTGAGGTTGTGCACTATTAGTTTTCAAATGTAAATTGCTAATAACCATCCAAGTCAGGGTCCGTACAGTAGATATAAACCTCAGATGGACTTTATTAATACAGTGACCAGTTTATTTTCACCACACATTTGGATGAAAATGAAAGGAAGGGATGAGAATGAGTTGTATTTAATGAAAAGTGGGTTGTACACACAAGTGATATAGCGCTCAATAAAAGTCAAGATCATCATTCAACTCTGCCATTTTAGTTACATGCTCTTTTAAGTAAAGGTGGGGGTGTGGATTAAGGTTTTTATACTTAGCAACCTTCCTGTCAAGTGAGTTTAAGTGAGATTAAACTATAGATAACAGGTGTGAAAATATTTAAAACCTAAGTGGTGTTTTTCTTTTAATCCACCCCTGAGAATATATTTTTCCCATTGATTTTTAAAGTGAGTGAAAGGGAGGAAGGAGGAGGAGAAAGGGAGAGACATCAATCTGAGAGAGAGACATCAGTGAACACATCCCTGCTGGGGCAAGGAATCAAACCTGCAACCCAGGTATGTGCCCTTGACCAGGAATCAAATCCCTCACCTTTCCGTCTGTGGGCAGACTCTCTAACCCCTGAGCTACACTGCCCAGGGTTAACCTAAATGGTATTGAACTCTGAAGCAAAATAGTACCGACTTTACTAGATTTCCTAAGCTTTGTGACCTTGGATAGTTTACTTAGTCTAAGCTTAAATTCCTTCATGTTTAAATCCATCCATAGGTACTATTATTAGATCATGAACACAGAGGGCCTAGTCCCCCTGTGAGTACATGAAACAGAGTTTATTCTTGTATTATTATTTATTAATGATTGTATTAATTTCCATATGAATAACTGTAAACCTATTTTTGCTCCATCCTGTACTTTATAAAGAAGACTAAAGACATTTTATAAAATTGAGTAACAGGTTTGGAGAAAGGAGTAGAATTTGAAATGAGGATTGGTAGTATTGAGGAAAAGCTAGAATTTGTATTGAGACCATTCAGAAAAATAGAGGAGAAAGAAAAATATACTTTTAGCAAATATTATAAAGCAGGTTTATTAATAGGATCTGAGAAATATCAACATAAAGACCATTATTTTGGCAACTACAGTGACTTAATATTTTCTATAAAAAGATTTTCCAAAGCATATGATCATTAGTATGTGGAATCAATTTAAGGAGGTAGTTCTTCTATTTTTAAATTATTATCCCTATGATAGATTATAGAAATATATTAAAATTGTACAGATCTATAGAAAACATAAGTTTATACCTATGTTTAAAATGTTTGCCTTTTATCTTAAGTGTTTTTATATCTTATTTTTACCCTCATGTGAAATAGACATAGGCATGTGAAAAACATAATGGAGAAATGAAGTAGAATAAAATTTTTCCCTTCCTAGATTGAGATGATTCACAAGGATTAGTGGGTTTGTATTGGAAAATATCAGTAAATTAAATAATAATTGAAGTATAGCTATCATGAGTTTATGTTTCACCTTACTCTTGAAAAAAATTATTACTCATTTGTTCTGGGGAAAAATTTTATTAAGAGATTATTAGTAAAACTTTAAGAGTTTTATTATTTTCTTTTTTTATTATGAAATGAAAGTGACTTTGATTTAATAAGTGTATTCTCATATATATATATATATAGTATATATATTCTGTACATAGTAATCATTGTGGCTTCTTCTTTATATCCTTTGTTATATGACTTCTGTTTAGGTAGGTTTCAGGCAATTCTGAATGATGGTTGTTCTGTAACTTAGTTGTAATTTTGATGTGGTTGTGGGAGGATGTGAGTGGGCATTTACTACCTGCTCTGGAATCGTGACCAGAAGTCCTCATATAAAGGAATTTCATACATGAGACACAGTATATTTCAATCGATGGGAAATAAGGGCACATATATAGTAAATGTAACTGACTTAACTTGTCTGTCTAGAAAATAAAATTGAGCCAGGACTTTGCAGTATTTCAAAATAAAATTCCAGATGATTAAAAAGCTTAAATATATGTAGTTGAAATACTTAAAATATTAAACTCTCTAATTTTTTTTTATATATACAAGATTGGAAACTTAAAAGTTATAAAAGCAAACATAGATATATAGTGAAGAATTTTTTCAATGTCAAAAATAAAAGACAAGCCAGACTGAAAAAATGTTTGAAATACATATAACAGATAAAAAAAATAATATTTTTAAGAGCGATTGTAAGAACGATTGCTGTTAAGAAAAAGTTCACACAATAGAAACATGGTTAAAACATATGACCAGAACTTCCCAGAAGAAAAATCAAAACACTCAACAAACTTAGGAAAAGTTGTATAACCTCACTAGTAATTCATATAGTAACAATAGAATATTCTTTTCTGACTAGCACAAATCAAGTGGTAAACTTGCTGCTCACAGGGATGTGTGGCGAAGGATTTTCTCATTTGATACCAGTGGAGATGTAAATTGTTACAGCATTTTTAGTAAACAATCAGGCAATAGCTGTTATTGAAAATATATTTTCTGCCATCCAGCAATCCCACTCTGGAATTTTTTTAGACATAAAAACAACAGCTAGTAAGCAAGTTTTTACATGAATGTTGATTGCAGCAGTGTTTGTAGTAGTAAAAACCTAAAAACAAAGGGAATGCTTGTCATTAGTATTGAGATACCTATATATATCTGTCTCTATACATAGATAATGGCACAGGCATATTATGGAATGTTTTTAGATCAATTAAAAGTTAAATATATACTATTGAGTTAAAAATATTTCCAAATACATCCTAAAAGGGCTTCCATTGTGATTAAGATTGAGAAAGATAAAGTTTAGAGAAAGGTATACGTATAATGAAATCCCATTTTTGTAAACCAGTTAAACACCAGTTTTGTTTTTGCTTATGTGATTGTCAATACTGGAGGGAAGAAAGAAAAAAGAAAAGGAAAGGAAAGAGGAGAGAAGAGGGAAGGGGAGGGGATTGGAAGGGAGGAGAAGGGAGGAGAGGAGAGGAAAAATAAAGAAAGAAAAAGGCAGCGTATTTGCAATAACATGCATGTAAAACTACATGTCTGTACAAAATGAATTTCAGGAAAGGATAATCACCAAAATGTTTACTAGTTACCTCAGAGAGATTAGATGGGCATTTCAGGTGATTTTTACTTCCTTACACTTTTCTGTGTTACATGTCTCTGTTTTTACAGTCAACATATAGTGTTTCTATAATCAAGCAAACTATTTACATTTTTTAAAAGGTATTAACAAAAGGAAAAATACCATTTGAAATGGCAAGGAATGACAATTACCAGAATTCTTTTTGTCTCAGTTACTTAGATATATGAGAAGAAAGTGTATAAATTATCCATAAATTCTCTTAATTTTGTATATATGATAACCCTTGAACACCCAATAAGAATTTGCCGTTAAAAATGTATAGGAGCCCTAGCTGGTTTGGCTCAGTGGATAGAGTGTTGGCCTATGGAATAAAGGATCCCAGGTTCAATTCTGGCCAAGGGCACATGCCCAGGTTGCTGGCTCAGTACCCCGTGGGAGGTATGCAGGAGACAGCCAATCAATGATTCTCTCTCATCATTGATGTTTGGATCTCTCCGTCTCCCTTCCTCTCTGAAATCAATAAAAAAAAATATTTTTAAAAAATGTACAGGAAAATTATAGACATTACCAGATAAAGTTACAAATATACATTGTAATTTTGGTATGCATGTTAAGTCTTCTGGGATTGCTTTCTCCCTTGGAGATACAGAGCATATTGCACAAGTTTGAGATCTGTCACTTGACTTAATCATATGACAGAAACAGTATTATATAAGGAAAAAGTTCACATTTGGGTTTTGTAAACAAAAATAAAATGCTATAAGATGAACTTTCCTTGAGAAAGTTTCAAATGAGAATGTTTATAATGCCACAGCCTGTGTGAGTCAGCGATTAGAACGTCAGTCCGGTTACGGGTTAAATTCCCTGTCATGGGCATCATACCCTGGTTGCAGGTTGGATTCCAGGCCCCAGCTGGGGTGCATGTGGAAGCAACCAATCCTTGTGTCTCTCATATTAATGTTTATCTGTCTGTTTCTCTCTCTCTCTTTCTTCCCCACTCACTCCTCTCCACTCTCCCTAAAAATCAATGGGAAAAATTATCCTCAGGTGAGGATAAACAACAACAAAAGAATGTCTGTACAGAAGATCAAAAGTTTTAATTATTTAATACTTGATTTCAGTCCTTATTGTAAGAGTGTGAAGTTAATACATCATTCAAAGCCGTAACAGAAAGTGGCAGATGCTTTAGACCTGGATTTGTTTTATGATTCAAATGTCTATACTTGTTTCTCATGTTGATTTTTTTGTTTTCCCCTTTTCATTACCAATTTCCCCTATTCATTACCAATTGTATATAACTTAATTGTATATATGTTCTTTATTGTAAACTGTGCAAAAAAAATTTTTTTAAAGAGTTGAGATAAATGTAAATTAAAAGTAATTTTAACCTTAGCTGGTTTGGCTCAGTGGATAGAGCGTTGGCCTGCAGACTAAAGGGTCCTGGGTTGGATTCCAGTCAAGGGCATGTACCTGGATTGCAGGCTCCTCCCTGGCCTCCCGCCCTGGTAAAAATGCATGCAGGAGGCAATTAATGTGTTTCTCTCACATAGATGTTTCTGTCTTTCCCTCTCTCTTCCACTCTCTGTAAAAATCAATGGAAAAATATTCTTGGGTGAGAATTTTAAAAAAAATGATAATTTTAGAATGGTATTGAGAAGCAACATATCAAGGAGGTTTATGGCATAAGTAGTGGAGCCAAACTGTCCAGATCAAATCCTGGCTTTGCCACTTAGTAGTTTGACTTTGGCAAAGTCACTTTTCTTTCTGTATTTCGTTTTTCTCATCTTTAAAATAAGGATAATATGAGTATTTATGTAAATATGATGGTGCTACCATCATATCTAATTAGTATAACAATGCCAATATAAGAACAAGATCTTGTTCTTGTTACTTTCAAATAATGGCAAGCATCTATATATACTAGTATACTAGTAAAAGCCTAAGTGACCATATAACTGAATGACCAGAATGACTGGTTGACCAGTTGCTACGACATGCACTGACCACCAGGGCGCAGACACTCAATGAAGGAGCTGCCCCCTGGTGGTCAGTGAGTTCCCACAGCCAACCTCCCATGACTAGCCAGCCGCTGCCTGCGGCCACCCACCCCTCCCCAGCCATGGGCCCCTGCTGCTAAACCTGCTTCTGCGTCGGGGTTTCGTATGTAGCAGAGCAGCTCCCTCTCTGTGATCTATTGAAAGTTAGCCCTCAACACAAGGGTTTGTCTTGCTCTCATCCTCTCCCTTCCCCGGGGGATGCCTGCCCACCGTGTTGGCTGTGCAGGGTGAGGAAAGGAGGAGGGGGGGCGGGTGGGGAACTGCGCAGTGGTGGGGCGTTTATATACAGTTAAATACAGAGTCAGATTGCCAATTACTATAAACACTGAGTGTAATAGCTAGCTAAATTAGGCATAACTGTATCCTTTCTTATGAAAAAATGGTTTTTAATAATCTATAGGTTCTAGTCTTAGTTAATGCAGAATTAGGCTATAAGGGGCTTTATTCAGATGTGTTACAACATCCACAGATTCTTCATTTTTTTTTACTCAGTGTCTTCTATTTCATTTGTTTGAAGAAAGGAAAAATATATCTCTTATTGTTAAAAAACAAAGGCTGAATGATACCAACCTCTTTAACGTGATCCAAAGCAGACACTTAAAATACAGAAATTTGCTCAGAACCCAGCTTAGTGTACCTACAGTGCTTGAATATAGATTAATAGTACCTGCTATTGTTCAGTGGGGTATGTGTATGTGTGTGTTTTAAATATGGTCTCATCCTTATCCAAAGATATTGTTTGATAAGGAGAGTGGGGCAAGTACCTACGATTAGACAGAGATAAACAGGCTATTGATTCTTTATTGTGAATTATTCCTACCTCAAATCAAAGCAGTATACAACAGTAAATAATAACTCTCCCCCTACCTCCACCCTCCAAATGAATCACTGAACTCTATAGTAACTTTTCTTTTTTAATATATTTTCTATTGATTTTTTACAGAGAGGAAGGGAGAGGGATAGAGAATTAGAAACATCAATGAGAGAAAAACATCAATCAGCTGCCTCCTGCATGCCCCCCACTGGGGATGTGCCCGCAACCATGACCGGAATTGAACCTGGGACCCCTCAGTCTGCAGGCCGATGCTCTATTCACTGAGCCAAAGTGGTTTCGGCTATAGCAACTTTCATATCCAAAATATAGCCTGAGTCTTGAAAGACAAACTCTTCTATTCCTCATGGTTCAAAAGTTTATTCAAGATAGGGTTAAGATTTTTCTAACTCCTCAACCAGAATATTACCAGTAAGCCCTGTTCTGGAAACATAGATGAGTAAGTACTCCTGAGCTGTTAAGGGACTGAGGAAATTCCCAGGATTTGCTGAACTTGACAGCACAAGAGGATGCCCACAAAGCCTTATCAAGAACCACATAAATTCATTCTGAACAGAGAGAAACCTGTTTGGTTGTTTTCAACTGTTTCCCCTACAGTTCTTCTAGGGTTAAGGTCCTCTTTTAGGTCTGTAGTCTTACAACTGTTAGCTGACAAATAAAAACAAAAGTGAATATGATGTATTTTGTATAAGCATTATACCCCTACAACAAGCATATCAAACTCAAAGGCTAACATGGGCCAAATAAACAAGGTTTAAGTTTATGTGGGCCACAAAAAAACAAAAGTTTCAATTTTCATAGAAACGTAGGTTTATTTCAGTGAAACATGCTTAGTACAAAGGGCTGAAAAAAATGAGTAATCGTTAATATAAAATAATATGACATTTTAATAAAAAATATTTTTTCTTGAACATTATCTTACTAGACATGAATAATTGCACAAGTTAATAAGCATAATGCAAATAAACCTACTTTTCTTATTTTGAAAGTGAAATATTTCCTGTTGCGCACACCAAATAAGTCAGTACAAGACTAATGTGGAAATATTCATTGCTAGTATTAGTGGAGAGAAATGTTGCGCCCGCATGTAAGGCACATAAGGGAAATGAATGTATCACGATTATAGTAATCAGTCATTAGCAAATGTTGTAGTTCATTATTAATTATATATAACAGGATTTTGTAAAAATTGAGTTATGAGTTTTTTATTAAAACATTTCTTACATACCGTTATATTGGCTTGGCTGCAGAAATATTCGTTGTGTGTAGTTCAAAGGGGTTATATCTACAGTATTTTCACTCAATGAATCACACTGTCTATTTCCCACATACCTTTGCCATTACTGTCATTGGGCACTATTCAGTAATTGCCTACTATGTATCAAGTGCTTTACGTATATTTGGGGTACTCCAGGAACAAAGAAGACATAGTCCCTTTTTCCTGGTACTTTAAACAGTTTAGCAATGGAGACAGATTGAAAAACTCCATTGACAGGTTTTTAATTAAAACAGTGGCAAGGACTACAAAGGAGCAATATTGAAGACTATTGACTGTATCACAGGAACTGGAAGTTAGTACCTACAAACCGTGCTATTGAAAACCTTCAGTCTGACCCGAGTGGCTCAGTGGTTGAGCATTGAGCTATGAACCAGGAGGTCAGGGTTCAATTCGCATTCAGGGCACATGCCCAGGTTGTGGGCTTGACCCCAGTGTAGGATGTGCAGGAGGCAGCCGGTCATTGATTCTCTCTCATCATTGATGTTTCTATCTCTCTCCTTCTCCTTTTCTCTTTGAAATCATTTAAAAATATATATATATTAAAAAGAAAACCTTCTTCAGTGATTGTCCTTCTCCTCTCCCCACATCCAATTTAGTTAAATAAATCCTGGCTATTATTAATCATAGAATACTAGCAAATTGTTAGAGATGCAGATTTCTTGCCCTCTGAATTGAAAATATCTGTAGATTTTGACTAAAGTACTACTCTTAAATACACATTGTGAAGTGTTTTATTACCTACCAGAGGCTCTGCCCACCCTGGCAGCCGCCTCTGCCTCGACCCTTGCAGCTCTGGCTTCGTCTGGAAGGTTGTCCAGAAGGATGTCCAGTCTAATTAGCATATTACCCTTTTATTATATAGGACATTAGGCATATTTTCATTGCAGAGATTTTTTGGATTCCTGAGTTGGAGGTGGACTTATTTGTGGTGATGCTTAATTTTAACATTGGGTTAGTAGGCCTTTGCACAGTTTGTGAACTTACTTTCTCTTCTATTCCATCCATGAAACAAATGACTGAACAGATCTATTTGAATATATAAATACTATTTTATAATACAAATATAATAGCATTTTTATTGCAACACTGTTAGTGCTGACTCTTGTATGTAATCCATCTTAAATATATGCATTGCTTATATTTGGCCAGTTTGCTCATAGTGTTTTCCTGGCAAAGCAATCAAGAAAAGTTCTCATTACTATTCAAAAGAGTGTTATGGTATTTGTAAGCAGTTTTCAAGAGAAGTTTCTAAGTATTTTGAACAATGACCTTTTTTTTTCTTTTGGTAGTCATACAATTTCTAGGTTGACTACTTTGGAAGGGGATATAATTCTCATGCATGACTGTTAGCTTTTTTTGAAATTGGGAAAGTCACTTCATAGCTGACTGAGAAAATCTATCCAAAAGTCTAACCACCATTACAGTACTCAGAGGCCCTGAAAGTTAAGGATCCTCTCAGAAGAGAATATGCTAAGGACAGTAATTTTCCTGGTGAACTTGGAGTAGCAGACTGTTTAAAAGAGCAAAGAAATTTCCATAACCTCCTCAACAAACATTACCTTATCTCTTATTGGTCTAAAAGTTATTCTCAGCTGGAGAATAACTGTTGCTGGCTGGAATTTTACTTATCCTATAACTTTTTTGACCAAGCATAAGAATATGAAACAGATTCATAATGCCTTTCTCTAAGAAGGTAAACTGTGTATGCAAGTAAGTATTTGATTGTAATCAACTAGACTTTTCTTCATCTTTTACTATTACTTCCAAAGGTAGTTTTTAATCAGTTGGATAGAATGTACTTTTTCAAGTGTTACATTAAAATAATATTCAGTGTCAGTGAAGTGCCCCAGGAATTTGTATGTAAATAAATATTATCTTAGAACTTTGGTACTTAGCTTTCAAATATAACATCTCACCCTTGCCCCCAACAGCCATATCATCCAAGACTGATATTTAAAATAATTATATCTGGGATGAGATTACCATGTATAGTACATTAACCAGTAGCAATTTGGAGAGGACCTTGTAGGATGGAAAGAAAAATTAGTGGGCCTCTGGTGGTGTGATTTGCCCCTGCGGTGTTCTGCAGTGTGTATGGGACAGACTCATGACTCATTATATCAGATAGTTGCCTGTGCTAAACTTCTGGATTTTTCCCCTTCTAAAGCAGGGTTTGGTTGTTTTTACAATCTTTCATAAATATGGGGCAAGAACCCTTTAATTTGTGGCTGCAGGAATCTTAGTTGTAGATTACAATTATTTCTTATCAAAATAGGAATTCAGCGTAAGGTAAATTTTTATGTAATTATTGAGTTGTAATCTATGAGAGTAGTTGTGTATACCACACTGTTTTCATGAAAGCTACTGTTTTTGAAGTAGGTGTCATGCTTTTATTTTTAAAATGATTGAGAATAGCTGTATATTATATTGGAAAGAAATAATTAAATAGTATATAAGACTTGAGCATTAAATAATGATGGTTTGGACCTTGTGGAGACTTAGAATAAGATTAACTTTCAATATTACCTAACCTGCACTATAATTTGCTCTTTGCAAGTTAAAATGTTTTAGGAGTTGCTTTCTTAATATATTTCATAGCCATTGCTTTTTCACATACTAGTGTACCACAAGAATTTTTAAAACATACAATAACTGACTATTTAGTGTTGGGCACTGGCCTCTCTTTTCCCTTAGGATTGTCAAATAATAAAAATGACAACAGCCAACACATATGTATCTGTTTTGAATGAATCAAAATTGTACCTATATTTTTTGTCAGATCGACAATATATAAAAATAATAATATATGTTTTGGTGTGCCACAGAATTTTAGTAATTAGTGTTGGTGTGCCATGAGATGAAAAAGGTTAAAAATTGCTGGCATAGGGACATAAGCACTTAAAAGTGAAATCGAAGATTTTAGTGGGGAGGAGAAACCAAGTTGGCAGCATAGGTAAACATCTGAAATTGCTGCCTTGCACAATAATTTCAAAACTACAACTAAAAGACAAAACGGACATCATCCAGAACCACAGGAAGGCTGGCTGAGTGGAAATTCTACAACTAGAAGGAAAGAGAAAAGCACACTTGAGACTCACAGGAGCTGCGGAAGGTAGAGGTACGGAGGCGCATGAGCGGAGAGGGATGGCATTCTCAATTGGGAGGGAGACAAAAGCTGCTCTGAACTCCATTCCGGGTGAGATTCTGAGGACCCAGACTCATATGGGGAGAAACTGGACTGTCTAGCATCAGGCGGAACTTGAGGGCACTTTCTCTCAGAGTTGCTTGCAGTGATCATCGCGGGACACTGAAACCCAGGGTCCTCTTAGGGCAGGGCTGACGAGGAGCCATTGCTGTTTGCTCCACCCTGAAATCCCACCCCATGAAGCAATTGCTGTGTGCTCCGCCCTGAGACTCTGCCCGATCCAAGCTGAGTGAAGAGGCTTTTGCATATGAATGGCCTGGTCCTTAGAATTCTAAAGTTATCTAACAAACTACAGCTGAGTCAGTGAGACCCAGAATACCCAAAAGAAGGCCTAAAGCCCCACAGCAGCTTGCATTGCTTCATAGCTGGCCTTCATCTGAGTACCTCCAAAACCCAAATAAAGAAGAGGAATCTGCAGATCTTTCCGTAGCTCCTGCTGCATGGCCTAGGCAGAGGCTAAATTAGCACTGCCTTGGAGATCCAAGAGCCATTGTACCCAGGCATCAGAGTGGGACCATCCAGATTACAATTCCTGAGATCCATAGGGATACACTCAGGGGACAGACTCAGTGAGCACCAAAGCCCCACTGAAGCAAGTCCTCTCTCATAAGGGTGTCTCCAGCACATAAGTTCTTCCTTCATAGACACAAAAGATCCTCACAGCCAAGTGGCCTGGATGTCAATTCCTCTCAGTAATACCAACAACAATCAAGGCTTAGCTACAACAAGACTGTGCACAGCACCCATAAAGGGGTCCACTTCAGGTAACTGGGGAGGCAGAGCCACTGGGCCATATAGGATACCTAGCACACAAAGCCACTCTATCAACACAGAGTGGCAGCCAAAATGTGGAGACAAAGAAATAGGTCACAAATAAAAAAAAATAGAGGAAAGCAAACGACTGGATATAGAATTCAAAACCACGGTTATAGGGTTTTTCAAGAATTTTCTAGCAGCCACTGATAAATGATATGAAAAAGGACCAACTAGAATTAAGCATATACTGACTGAAATAAAGAATAATATATAGAGATCCAACAGCAGACTAGAGGAATGCAATAATCAAGTTAAAGATTTGAAATACGAAGAAGCAAAAAACACCCAATTGGAAAAGAAAAAAGAAAAAAGAATTTAAAAATATTAAGATAGTGTAAGGAGTCTCTGGGACAACTTCAAGTGTACCAACATCAGAATTATGGGGGTGCCAGAAGAAGAGAGAGCAAGATACTGAAAAACATATCTATCAATAAGTGAATCTAAAAATCAAGTGAATAGCCAAGACTGGTTTGGCTCAATTGATAGAGTGTCAGCCTGCAGACTGAAAGGTCCCAGGTTCGATTCCGGTTGGGGGCATGTACCTTGCTTGCAGGCACAACTCCAGTAGGGGGAGTGCAGGAGGTGGCTGATCGATGTCTCTCATCAATTTTTCTGACTTTCTATCCCTCTCCCTTCCTCTCTGTAAAAAAATCAATAAAATATATTTAAAAATAAAAAAATAAAAATAAATAAAAATCAAGTGAATAAAAAATCTGATGAACAAAATAATCTGGTGAATATAATAGAATCAGGGAGTGGACTGACAATTCTCAGAGGGAAAGGGGTGTGTAGGGTGGGAGAAGAGACTGGACAAAAATCGTACACCTATGGATGAGGACAGTGGGGAAGGTAAGGGTAGAGGGTGGGGTGGGAACCAAATGGAGGGGAACTTTGGGGGGCAAAAAGAGGAATAGTTGTAATCTGAACATTAATGATTGGTTTTTAAAAAAAAGATTTTAGTGGGGTATTTTTATTTTAATTGTTATGTGCTATATGCTTAGCCCAATTCAGTGGTGAAGTCAACATAATATAAATCATTTTTATTTGTGGGGAGGAAGCACTTTCATATTATTTTCTATAAAACAGATATTGTATGTGATGAAGTAGAGAGTATGAAACATACCAAAAGCGATGCTTGTCCATGTTCAGTGGAATGCTGTTGAAACACTGACATTAGGAGTAAAGGCTAGAACTTAATAAAATTTACATTTTTTATTGGAAAAAATATACAAGAACATATAGAGAAATTTCTCTGCAGAAGACTGTTATACTATTCTCAGTCAAGATTCTGGGTAGAAGCAGCGTGAGTGGAGGTTATTTATTTACTTAAGCATTTACTTGTTTTTCTGCAGTTGAGGTATTTTGGTGGAAAATCTTTAGAAGTACAATAGGAACCCTTATTTGAGTGCTGTGGGAATTGTAGATTTTAATGTTCAGAGACCCTATTACCTAGGACCACTCCTTCAGCGTTTCTCTAAGTGTTTAACTGTTAAGAGGTTGGAGCCTGAAACTCCTGGACCTAGGAAAACACAGATTCCAATTCTGTAAGAATATAGTTCTTTAGAAGTTATTTAAACTCTTATGAATTGGGACTTCTTTTCCTATAACTACTGATGATGGGGCTTCATCTAAGATTTGAAGAACAAGAAGCAAGTTTCTTGTAGAAATGAAGGTTTTGGTTTTATGGAGACTTAATCTCTATGTCAATTGCTTGATTTAGCCCTGCTTCCTAACCCCACTTTTATATTTCTTTTCCCATTTTACAATATAACTACAAGATAACTAAGACAGAAAACAGATTGAAAATTATAGGGGTTTAAATGTGAGTCTTAGTTTCAGTTGTCCTAGAAGTAATTGTTCAGTATTTTATTACTTGAATATTTTGGGTTCTTTGGAAGCAGATACCAAGAAAGAGTTTGGTGTATAAGATGTTTGTTAGGGATCATCCTGTGTGAAAGAGAGGTGGCTGAAGGAGAGTTGGGCAGAGGAAGAACTTGAAATGCACTGTAAATCCAACAAAACCTCAACCTAACTGGTGGGGAAATCTGGAATGAAGTATTGCTTGTAACAGTATCCCACCTCAGGCTTATGTGACTGGGCTTTTATACCTTCGGTTTGCTCAGTCACCAGGCACAGGTTGGCCTTTGAATGGTGTGAATGCAGACTGTTTCTGAAGCCTACCCTGAAGGGCTGACAGCTCTGGGTTGGGTGGTAGCATTATTTCTATTTTACAAATGAACATGCTAGGAGATTTTGACTTACAGCATGTCATTGATAGAATCTGCCTGAGTCTGCTGACTCAAGATCTTGTGCCATTTCCACTTTAATAGACAAATGACTATGTATCATGAATGCCTTGGAGGAAATACCCATATTTGGGGAAGAAGTTAGACTATATGATTATTAAGTTTCCTTCTGACTTTGAAAATCTTTGATTTTAAAATTTGACCTCATTTGCTCATTCACTACTTTTTTGAAAACTTTGCCCAATCCATTTCCCAAATAAGTGTTTGTCTTTCAACTTTGTCTCCCCCAACCCCATTACCTAAGTAGTTTCTAGAAAAACTTGTTCCATCTCTTTGTATTCCAGTATTTGCAGTCCCTTACATGCTTAATCAATAGCCCTGTCTTTAGGAAGCTGAGAATCCTGACAAACCAGTTTCCCTTTTTCCTTATTTCCTTTCTCAAATGCTCTTCTTCCTATTAATTTTCCTACTGAGAACCCCAAAATCCTTGTGATTTTTATTGTGATATTTGTGACTATAATGTCTGGTTTATTTTTTCTTTCTATTTCAGTTCCATTATTTCTGATGACTTTCACCCTGCCTTTGTCTTTATCAGTAAACTATCAACTTCATGATTGTCTGTCTCTATCTTATCACTGATACCATCTTCAAGTTCTTGGCACTTTTCTTGGTCCTTATATCATATTTGACTCACTTTAATGTCTCCCATATGTCCATATGGTTTTAATCTTTGTTTTCACTCTGGCCTGTTTTTTAAAAATATATTTTATTGATTTTTTACAGAGAGGAAAGGATTGGGATAGAGAATTAGAAACATTGATCAGTTGCCTCCTGCATAACCCCTGCTGGGGATGTGTCCACAACCAAGGTACATGCCTTTGACTGGAATTTAACCTGGGACCTTTAAGTCGCAGTCTGACGCTCTATCCACTGAGCCAAACGAGTTAGGGCTTGCCTGTTTCTTTAATCACTCAATTCTAGCCCTGTCCTTCATCTCCTTTCTGATGACGCTAGTATTTTAAAGAACTCCTCTGTTAACGACTTCATTGTTATACTCCCCTCCCCAATCCTTGATATCTTGATTGCATATTGTATTCTATGGAATATATGGTTCTCCTGATGATCCTTCAATAGCTCTTGAAAGACTAAAAAAACTTTCCCATCCTGCCAGAATTAACCCCCAAGGCTCAGGGTTTGGTTTTCTCTCTTATGGTATTCTTTATATCTGGACTCAGCCAGCCTCAACACTTACTTTTCAGCTGCCTGTTCCCTCCACTTCATTCACATTAGCTAACACTTCCACATTCAAATCAGTTTCTCCTTGGCTTTAATTTTGTGGTTGTTTTGAACACTTGCTTGTAAGTCATTGTGCTTTATATGTACAGTTGTTTAAAGCCAGTGAAAGCTCCTTTTATTCATAATCCTTATTCTCTATATTTAACACAGTTCTCCTTTTCCTTGGTAGGAGCTCAATAAACATTTAATAAATTGAATTCCATTGACACTCAAGTTGTAACTATTTCTAGAGCTTTTCAATCTAATCTATTAAATTAACTAAACATCCTTTTCTGCATTAAAGTTCTCACTCCAACTTCAGTTATTTCCTTCTAGAGGCCTGATGCACGAAATTGATGCAACGGGCTTGGCCCTTGCAGCCCCAACTGCCTTGGCTCTCTCAGCCACCCTGGCTGCCTCTCAGCCATCCTGGCTGCCTCTCCTTTTATATTTTAGAACTTAGAAGCCTGAGAGGGAGGGATGGGTGTCCTTCATTCCATCCACTGGTCATTCTGCCATCTGGTCTAATTAGCATATTAGCTCTTTATTATATAGGACTAGAGTCCTGATGCACAAAATTTGGATAAGAGTAGGTCTTTATTCCCCCAGCTGCTGGCACTGGCTTCCCTCTGGCACCCAGACCTGGCCTTCCCTTGCAGCTCTGCTTCATCCAGAAGGTCATCTAGAAGGATATCTGGTTTAATTAGTATATTACTCTTTTATTATTATAGACTAGTGGCCCAGTGCATGAAATTTGTGCATGGAGGGGGCGGTTCCCTCAGCACAGCCTGCACCCTATTCAGTTGGACATCTCTCTTGCAATCTGGGACCACTGGCTCCTAACTGCTTGCCTGCCTGCCTGCCTGCCTATCACCCCTAAGTGCCTCTGCCTACCTGATCACCCCTAACTGCCCTCCCTTGCTGATCTGATCTCACCCCCAACTGCCCTCTCCTGCCAGCCTGATCTCATCTCCAATTGCCCTCCCCTGCCAGCCTGATCTCACCCCTAACTGTCCTCCTCTGCTGGCCAATTTGGTTCTAATTGGTCAGTTTCTATGCCAATCAGTGTTAAAAGCTCTACCTCCTAGGCAGCTATTGGCTCCTCACAGTTGACCCAGATTTGATTCTAATTGGTCAGTTTCTGTGCCAGTCAGTGTCAAAAGCCACTGCTTCTTCACAGTTGGCCCAGATTTGGTTCTGATTGACCAGTTTCTATGCCAGTTAGCATCTCTGGGCCTATCAACTGGGCCTGATCAGAAAGGCGGGGCTGATCAGCAGCTCCAGTGAAGGTCTGGAGAGAAATGAATGCGGGACTGCTGGCCAGGCTCGAGGGAAAGAGAGAGGCAAATGCTAGTCAAAAGCTGCCTCAGACCCTACAGATCAGCCCCTGCTTCTCTCTTCAGGTCTCTTTCCAGGACTGATTCAAAGCCCCTCAGCCATCACTGCTGGGTCACAAGGCCTGCAGCTGCAGTAGTCAGTGTTGGGTCTCAATGACAACCCAACGCTGAGATGGCCAGCCTTTGGTCATGATTGGTCATTTCACACTGGCTCTTTATTATAGAGATTGTTTGTATAATCAAGTCTACTTGGCATTTCATTTCAAGACCCACAAAGAAGTTTCTTTACCTTTGTATCTTTATTTCTCACTGTTGTCCTAATATAACCTTATTTATTGTTTATTAACTTCTTATAAATTTCTCTATTCTTTTGTTTTTATTATTTTCCCAACTGAAATGCCTTTGCTACCTTTTTTTTCTTTCTATTTTATCCAAATTTTACCTGACCTTCAACCTGTGTTCCCTAAACATTCTAATCATTGAACTTTTAGTAGATAAGTTATATGATTTGGCACTTTATTACTTATTGATCTGTGACCTTTACTTTATGGTTGTTTTGGGGGCATAATTTAGCTTTTTATATGTACATGTATTTTATTTCCATTATTAAACATCAATAATTTTGTTGATGGAGTGGTCAAAAATAAATTTTCTGCTTTGGGATGTGCCACCAACTTTCTATTTGGACTTGAATAACTCATTCTTTAGATTTTTCAGTTTGCACATCCATAAAGAATAGAGATTGAACTGAATTACTTAAACTGTTCCATGTTCTACTAAAAAAAAGAGAGAAAAGTGCTTTTAGAAAAATTTTAAAGATGGATAATACATTTAAAAAATTAAATGTGCCCTAGCTGGTTTGACTCAGTGGATAGAGCATCACCTCATGGACTGAAGCGTGCTGGGTTTGATTCTGATCAAGGGCATGATCAGGCAGGCAGGCAGGTAAGTTTTAGGCTTGATTCCTGATCCTTGTTGGGCTGCATACGGGAGGCAACCAATTGATCTGTCTCACATCCATGTTTCTCGCTCTCTGTCTCTCCCCTTTCCTTTTACTCTCTAATAAACAAGCAAAACAATGGAAAAATATTCTCAAGAGAGGATTAAAAATAAATAAATATAAGATGGTGAAAAAAAGTAATGAAGGAGAGGGCTATCTTGTGATTTAAATAGATGGGCAAAGAAGCTTCTTGGAGTAGGGGACAGTTGAATAAGGACCTGAAGAAAATATAGAAGCAGATATCTGCAAGAAAAGTACTTTAGAGGGAGCAACATATACAAAGACCCTGAGGCAGAAATGGCAAGGAATGTTTTGGAGAAATGGCAAGGAATTCAGTGTATACAGGGGTGGACAAAAGTTGATTTACAGTTGTGAGTCCATTATTGTATTACTTATTATTACAACTGTAAACTTAATTTTGCCCACTCCTGTATATGCAGAATTATTAAGGATAGAAGTAATTGGAGAGATGGTCAGAAAGATAATGGGGAGAGGGCAAGATGTAGGGCTGAGTAAGCCATTGAGAAGACTTCACATTGTTATACTTAGTATTTTTTATGGAATACTTTTCATAGGGATATATAATTCTGAATTTTAATAATTGTAGAGCATCCAGGAATGAGGTACTTTTAATCACATTTTAAGAATTTATTTTACTTTGAAGAAGTAGTAATAACTAAAATATTCCGTCAATTAGAGTTGACTACCTATATTGCTTTAGGGTTAGTAATTATGACAATTTTTTTCCCCTTAGATAAATTAACAGAATGGATTTCTCCAAGCTACCAAAAATACGTGATGAAGATAAAGAAAGCACATTTGGTTATGTCCATGGAGTTTCAGGACCTGGTAAGTAATACATAATAATCTAAATGGTAAAGATTCCTAATTTCAATTAATGTATTTTCAAGGTGTTTCAGATGGAAATACAGAAGTTTCTGTTCACTTACATAAATTCTGTCCTCAAAAGATTTTATAACTGCTACTAGAGGCCTGGTGCATGAATTTGTACACCAGTGGAGTTCTGGGGTTCCTTGGCTTGGCCTGTGGGATCAGGCTGAAACTGGTTCTTTGACATCCCCTGAGGGGTCTTGGATTGCGAGAGGGCACAGGCCAGGCTAAGGGACCACCAGTGTTAAATCTGAGGTGAAAAAGCTATAGCTTTTAGTATGTGATACCTTGCAAATTATAAGCATTCAATCAATATTTTAATTTGGTTTGAGCTTTAATAATATTTCCAAAGCATTTCTCAGTCATATCAACCTTAGCTCTCTACATATATAAATCCTTCTAACTGGTTATTTCAGAATCACATAACTAACTAGTTGTGGAAAAGAAGCCTCATGACATAACACTGATAATGGAGAGCAGTTTTATTTATTTATTTAATATTTTTTTATTGGTTTTAAAGAGGAAGGAAGAGGGAGAGAGAAACTTCAATGATGAGAGAAAATCATTGATTGGCTGCCTCCTGCACACTCCCTACGGAGGATTGAGCCTGCAACCCAGGCATGTGCCCTTGACCAGAATCAAATCTGGGACCCTTCAGTCTGTAGGCCGACACTCTCTCCACTGAGCCAAATCAAGTAGTGCTGGAGAGCAGTTTTAAAGTTTATGTTCATTTTGCTAAAACCTGGAGTATTGCTGTATTTTAATCTCTTTCTAGTATTCATTTTGTTATTCCACACTCCTACTGCAAAACCTGATTCACAGTTTCCAGAAGTAAACCTGTTCATTGATTTATAATCCTTAGTGGAAATCCATTTTTTCTTATATCTCAGTCTTTATGCAAATGAAAACTGTCAGTCACTGTGCCTGTTACTACTCACTTGGAAGCTTTTATCACTTTGAGCTTTAATTCATTGGCAAACAATGCATTTCACTCTTTCTATTCTCTATTGCCATTCAGAGTTTTCCCCTTGATGATCAAAAGAGTTTTTAGGAAAGGGTACACACAAGAACTTTTAGGGAAAGGACAAAAGAACACCATCAAAAGAGTTTAGGTAAAAAAATTTTTCTAAAGCTTGTAGTCAATTCCTGAACCAGCTATTTCTAATTCTTCAGTACTTAATAAGATAAAGAAATGGCATACATTTGGTTGAAATATGATTTAAAATTATAGTTATCTTTGATATTTCAGTGCATCTTAATTCTTATATAGTTGGTATAAAGGCAAATATTTATGAACTTATTAAATCTACATTGTTCTAATATAAGTCAATAAATTTTAATACTTTAATAGTTTTTATTTGAATATTGCCTAAGGCAAAGTTCTAATCAATTTTGTCAGAAAGCTAAGTATTAAAAATAGATTTATTCCTATCCCTATGAAAATGTGCAACTTTCCTTCCTGCCAGAAAAGTAATCCTTTCTTACTAGACAATATATATAGTCCAAAGTGGTGAGTACAAATTCTGTTACAGTACTTATAAAAAAATAGAGATTTATATAGATATAGATATAGATAGATATATAAAACATATATATATATGAGTGGCCCAGTGCACGAAATTCATGCACTCGGGGCTGGGGTACTGGTCCCCCAGCCTGGCCTGTGTCCTATTACAGTGCGGGAGCCCCGTGATCCATTGCCTCAAAGACATAGGCCCTGCCCACCCATCTGGGGCTCCTTGATGGATTGCCCCAAAGAGGTAGATCAGAGCCAGGGAGGCCTACAGACTCCTGGCCTAGGCTGTAGTAGAGGCCTGTGGAGTGGGGTGGGGACACGAGCCTCATGTCCCGGGCCCATTGCCAGGTACAGGGATGCGAGCCTCACATCCTGAGGCCTGTTGCTGGGATTGGGGACACAGCCTGCAAATCGGTTGTTACATGATGGTATCCTGACCAATTTGCATATTACCCTATTATTAGATAGGTTATTGATTTCAGAAAGGAAGGGAAAGTGAGAAATAGAAACATCAATGATGAGCCTCCTGCACGCCCCCTACTTGGAATCAAGCCTACGAACTGGGCATGTGCCCTGACTGGGAATGGAACCATGACTTCCTGGTTCATAGGTTGATGCTCAACAATGAGCCAAGCTGACCAGGCATGGTTCTTTTTTAATATATATGTTTCATTGATTTAAGAGAGAGTGAGAGAGCTCACTCATCAGATAGAGTGCAATATCAGTCTATTTCTTGCACACGCCCGACCAGGAATTGAACCAATGACCTTTTTTTGGTGTATAGGACAAAGCTCAACCAACTGAGCCACACCAGCCAAGGCAGATATAGGGATTCTTAGGACCTCACCCAGTGGTGATAACTAATTATAAACAATCCTATTGTCTATTTTGTAGATGTAGATGTAGAGTTTTTTCTACATAGAGCTATCATCAGTTAATCATCCATGTTCCTGAAAAGTTTTAAGAACCACTGTTGTTAAATGTTTGAAAGTAAAGATGATGTTTCTGATATTATCATTCTTTTTTTTTCAATTCTCTCTTTTTTTAAATAAATCTTTATTGTTCAGATTATTACAGTTGTTCCTCTTCTCTCTCCCTCATAGTTCCCTTCCAATTGGTTCCCCCCGTCTACCCTTATCCCCCCTATTGTCCTCATTCATAGGTGTACAATTTTTGTCCAGTCTTTTACCTCATACCCCACACTCCTTTCCCTCTGAGAATTGTCAGTTCACTCCCTTTCTATGCCCCTGATTCTATTATATTCACCAGTTTATTCTGTTTATTAGATTTTTAATTCACTTGATTTTTAGATTCACTTGTTGATAGGTATGTATTTGTTGTTCATTACTGTTATCTTTACCTTTTTTTCTTCTTCCTTTTCTTAAAGAATAACATTCAGCATTTCTTATAATACTGGTTTGGCGGTGATGAACTCCTTTAGCTTTTTTTTTATCTGTGAAGCTCTTTATTTGCCCTTCCATTCTGAATGATAGCTTTGCTGGGTAGAGTAATCTTGGTTGTAGGATTTTGCTTTTCATCACTTTGAATATTTCTTGCCACTCCTGTCTGGCCTGCATAGATTCTGTTGAGAAATCAGCTGACAGTCCTATGGGTGCTCCTTTGTAGGTAACTAACTGTTTTTCTCTTGCTGCTTTTAACATTCTTTCCTGGTCTTTTGCTCTTGATATTTTAATTATGGTGTGTCTTGGTGTGGGCCTCTTTGTATTCCTTTTGTTTGGGGTTCTGTGCGCTTCCTAGACTTGTAAGTCAATTTCTTTCACTAGGTGGGGGAAGTTTTCAGTAATTATTTCCTCAAATAGGTTTTCAGTATTTTACTCTCTCTCTTCTTCTGGCACCCCCATAATTCTGATGTTGGTATGCTTGAAGTTGTCTCAGAGGCTCCTTACATTACCTTCATATTTTTGGATTTTTTTTTTCTTTTTTCTTTTCTGATTGGGTGTGTTATTTTTATTTTTTAATTTTTTTTTTTACAGAGAGGAAAGGATTTTTTTTTCTTTTTACTTTTCTGATTGGGTGTGTTATTTTTATTTTTTAATTTTTTTTTTACAGAGAGGGACAGAGAGTTAGAAACATCTATGAGAAACATCCATCAGCTGCCTCCTGCATGCCCCCCACCAGGGATGCACCCGCAACCAAGGCACATGCCCCCAGTTGGAATCGAACCCAGGACCCTTCAGTCCGCAGGCCGTTGCTCCATCCACTGAGTCACACTGGTTTCAGCTGGTTGGGTGTTTTTTGCTTTTTCGTATTTTAGATCTTTAACTTGATTCTTGTGATCCTCTATTCTGCTTTTGGATCTCTGTGTATTATTCTTTATTTCAGTCAGTGTATGCTTAATTTCTAGTTTGTCCTTTTTCATAACCTTGAGGATCTCACTAAATTTATCAGTGGTTGCTAGAAAATTCTTGAAAATCCTTATAACCGTGGTTTTGAACTCCATATCCAGTCATTTGTTTCCCTCCATTTCTTTCATTTGTGACCTGTTTCTTTGTCTCCACATTTTGGCTGCCAGTCTGTGTTGATAGAGTGGCTTTTTGTGCTAGGTGTACTATAGGGCCCAGTGGCTCTGCCTCCCCAGTTACCTGAGGTGGATACTCTTGGTGCACCCCTTTATGGGCTGTGTGCAGAGTCTTGTTGTAGTTAAGCCTAGATTGTTGTTGGTATCACTTGGAGAAATTGATCTCTAGGCCACTTGGCTGTGAGAATCAGCTGTGTCTACGATGGGAGAACTTCTGTGCTGGAGACACCCTTATGAGAGAAGACTTGCTTCAGTGGGACTTTGTTGCTCACTGAGTCTGCCCCCTGAATGTGTTCCTTATGGATCTGAGGAGTTGTAATCTGGATGGTCCCATTTGATCACTGGGTACACTGGCTCTTGGATCTCCAAGAAGGTGCAAATTTAGCCTCTTCCTGAGATCACCCAGCAGGAGCTACGGAAAGATCTGCATATTCCTCTTCTTTGTTTGGGTTTTGGAGGTGCCCAGATGAGGCCCAGCTGTGAAGCAATGCAAGCTGCTGTGGGGCCTTGGGCCTTCTTTTGGATGTTCTGGGTCTTCCTGACCCAGTTGCAGTTTGTTAGGTAATGTTAGATAGCAAGGAACCAGGTCATTCATATGCAAAAGCCTTTGTGCACAGCTGGGGTGGGGAGTGGGGTCTCAGGGAATCAACAGAGTGGAGCAAACAGCTATGACTGATCCTCAGTCCTTCCTTAAGCGGCCTCTTGGGTCTCAGTGTCCTGCGGTAATCACTGCAAGCACCTTTGAGAGAAAGCTGCCCTCAAGTTTCACACAATGCCAGATAGTCCAGTTTCTCCATATATGAGTCTGGGTCCTCAGAGCCTCACCTAGAACTGGAGTTCAAAGCAGTTGGGAGCTTGTGTCTCCCTCTCTGTTGGAAAAGACAACTGCGTCTTCAGTTGCTAGCCCTTTCTGCCTGCCTCTTACCTCTGTACTTTACTTGTGCACCTCCTGTGAGTCTCAGTGTGCTTTTCCCTTCCCTTCCAGTTGTAGAATTTCCAATCATTCAGCTTTCTTGTGGTTCTGGATGATGTCCGTTTTGTCTTTTAGTTGTAGTTTTGAAGTGGTTGTGTGAGGCAGCAATTTCAGGTGTTTTCTTATGCCACCATCTTGGTTTCTCTTGATACTATCTTTCAAAGGAATGGTGACAACACAGCAACTGATGATTGTGTGACATTCTACCATGTTACTAGCTAATGTTTCTGTTCCAGTTTTACAGTTTTTATTTTTATTTTCCCAAACCCACTCTTTCATGTATTATAGCAACCTAGGTTGATCAAAACCCTTATTTATATTATGAGTTATTATGGATTATTATGAATAGCCTATCTAATAAAGAGGTAATATGCAAGTTGACCATCACTCCAACACACAAGATAGCAGTCACAAGATGGTTGGCAGGGGAGGGTAGTTGTGGGTGATCAGGCTAGGAGGGGCGGGCAGTTGGACAGGACACAGGCCTGCAGGGCAGAGCAATTAGGGAGTACCAGGCCTACAGGGGAGGGCAGTTGGGATTGACTAAGCCTGCAGGGGAGAGCAGTTAGGGGGTGCCAGTCCTGAAGGGGAGAGCAGTTGGGAGGAGGGGACCAGGCCTGCAGGGGAGGGCAGGTGGGAGTGACCAGGCCAGGACGGGTGGGCAGTTGGGGGTAAACAGGCCTGTAGGGGAGAGCAGTTGGGGGGACCAGGCCTGCAGGGAGAGCAGTTAAGGGTGACTAGACCTGCAGAGAAGAGCAGTTGTGGGGGGATCCGGCCTGTAGGGAAGGGCAGTTGGGAGTGACCAGGCCTGCAGGGGAGGACAGTTCGGAGTGACCAGACTTGTAGGAGAGTGAGTTAAGGCAATTGAGCCAGCAGGAGAGCAATTAGGTGTTGATCAGGCTGGCAAGGGAGTGATTAGGGGATGTTGTGGGTGGCAGGTAGAAGCAGTTAGGGGCAATCAGGCAGGCAGGCAGGCAGGCATGCAAGCAGTTGGGAGCCAGCAGTTCTGGATTGTGAGAGGGATGTCCCAGATTGGGAAGGGTGCAGGCCTGTCTGAGGGACACCTTCCCTGTGCCCAAATTTCATACATAGGGCCTCTAGTATTCTATAAATGTATAATCTTTAGCCTAACAAATTTATTTTGTGTTTCTATATGTCATATGCTAAAAATGCATCTTTCTGTGAAACTGTATATTCCATAGTGGGCGTTTTATTTTCCTTATGAATATATGATAGAGCTGTTTCATTGGATTTACTGGGTATTTTAATTATCTGTAATTATTCACAGAGTCTTAAGTCATCAAAATATGCATTTTTTTTCTTTTCAGTGGTTACAGCCTGTGAAATGTCAGGTGCAGCCATGTATGAGCTGGTGAGAGTGGGCCATAGCGAATTGGTTGGAGAGATTATCCGATTGGAAGGTGACATGGCCACTATCCAGGTGTATGAAGAAACTTGTATCCTTTTTGGTTCAATTTCTTTCCTTTTTTTTTTTTTTTTAATTGATTTCAGAAAGGAAGGGAGGGGGAGACAGAAATAGAGATAGAAACATCAGTGGTAAGAGAGAATCATTGACTGGCTGCCTCCTGCACATCCCACTAACTTGATATTATAAACAGTTTCTTGTCGGTAATGTCATATATTCACAAAGCTGCATTTTTGGTGATTGCTAAACTAAAAAGCAAGTATTCTGTGCAGCTGAATATAGATCAGTTATTAAGTCTGATTCCAAGGTTTGAAAATTATAAAATGCCTAACAGTCACATATATCCCATTTATAAGAATTGAGTTTACTTAAGAATGAAATTAAAAAATATTTATTTATTTATGTATATTTTAAAATGCTACTTGGTTGTTTGAATATATATATGTATTAAGTTGTTTGGAAATGACTAGTAAGTGGAATTATTAGATAGGAGTTTTGTTATCGGTTACCGTGAAAATGATACTAAAACATTTGTAAACTGAGACAGTTTGGCAATCTTTGTTTTAGCTACTTAAGTATCATTTCCCATTAAACTGGTATTTCCTTTTTTATAGTATCTCTAAACTCTTTTAGTGAGTTTTCCTCAACTACTGTTTCTAGCTGGTGTGTCTGTTGGAGATCCTGTACTCCGCACTGGTAAACCCCTCTCTGTAGAACTTGGTCCTGGCATTATGGGAGCCATATTTGATGGTATTCAAAGACCTTTGTCGGACATCAGCAATCAGACCCAAAGTATCTACATTCCTCGAGGAGTAAATGTGTCTGCTCTTAGCAGAGATATCAAGTGGGATTTTACACCTTGCAAAAACCTACGGGTATGTCTTTTTAATCAAGATTTCTAAAGTTGGTGAAAGAATGTGAAATGGATATTTAGTGAATTATTTTGTACTCTTAATTCAAATAAAAATAGACCACAGGAGCATAGTATAAGTTTTTCTTTAAATCCACTAGGATTGTAGAACTAATAAGTTTTATTGATAAGTGGGGCAAATGATTTAAAGAATATCAAGGGTCAATCTACTCGATTTTTATATGAACATTAAACAACAAATACATTTGTTCTCTAGGTTGGTAGTCACATCACTGGTGGAGATATTTATGGAATTGTTAATGAAAATTCTCTCATCAAACACAAAATCATGTTACCTCCACGAAGCCGAGGAACTGTAACTTACATAGCTCCACCTGGAAATTACGATACCTCTGTAAGTATCACATAAACTTTATCTCACAGAGTGGCCCTACTTATATATGCTAGTTGCCCAGTTTTAGTGCCCTAAATAGTTATAAAGTTGTTATTTAATTATAGATTTTAAGTAATCCCATCATTATTTTATTATTCAACTTTTTTCTTTTAACTTGGGGCTTGGGAATACAGAAACAAGTTATTAAAAATTTTTTGTTGTTAAAGTCTAATTGTCATACAATATATTAGGTTCAGATGAACAACATAGTCATTTGACATTTATGTACCCTACAATGTGATCACTATAGTAAGCCTAGTAATGATCTGTCATCAAGCAAAGTTACTATATTCTTGACATATTCCCTGTGCTGTATGTTATATCCAGGTGCTTATTAGGTAAAGGGAATAAGAGAACATAGTGTTTCTTCTTTTTTTTTTTTTCTTAACATTTTTATTGATTTTTAGAGAGGAAGGGAGAGGGAGAGAGAGAAACATCAATGATGAGAGAGAATCATTGATTGGTGGCTTCCTGCCCACCCCCCACAGGGTGATTAAGACCACAGCCCAGGCATCTGCACTGACCGGAATCCAAACCATCACTTCCTGGTTACATAGTTGACATTCAACCACTGAGTCATGCTAGCCAGACCATAGTGTTTCTTTTTTGAGAAAGAATGATCTATAATAATAAAAGTATAACATGCAAATTGACTGAATGACTGAACAGCAGAACAACTCTCTGGACAACCTTCTGGACCACCACGCTTTGACACACCCTGGTGTCAGGCCAACCAAGGTGGATGTGATGTGATTGGTTGGGGGTGGGGGGTGTGGGCACCATCGCTCCATGATTGCTCCACAGAGGGAGGCCCAGGCTACTGGGCTAGTGGCACTGTGGCAGTTGGGCGGGACTTCCCTCTGTGAAGTGATAGATCGCAGAGCCCTGGCCGGGTGGGCGGGACATTCCTCTGCTGGGTGATCAATTGCGCAGCCGTACAGAGGGAGGCCCAGTCCAGTGGCCAGCGATGCTGTGGTGGGTGTGCGGGGCTGCCCAGCAATGGCCCCACAGAGGGAGGCCCAGGCCAGCCAAGTGATTGCACCCCACATCTGTCAACCTCAGAGGGAGGGGAGGCAGCGCTGCAATATGTGGCAAGCAGTGGTGGGCATGGGGTCAGCTGACGGCAGCTAAGGGAAGGCAAGCCCCGATAGACCCTGATCTCTAGCCAGGCCTAGGGAGCCTACCTGAGGGGTCCCGGATTGCAAGAGGGCACAGGTTGGGCTGAGGAACACATCCCCCTATGCATTAATTTTGTGCACTGAGCTGGTTCTGTCTAATAAAAGAGAAACATGCAAATTGACTGTGCCTCTGCTATGCCCACCAGCCAGTCAGGAGTGAGTATGCAAATTAACTAAACAAAAATGGTGGAGGCCACAGAACTGGAGAGAGCAGGAGGCTTGGGTTGTCCCTGAAGATGGAGGAAGCCAAGCTTTCCGCCTGCCTTGGCCTGCCCTGGCCTCCGCTCAAGGCTACAAAGTTTCAATTATAGAAGATAAATAAATCCCAGATACCAGGGTCTCCGCTTGGGTCTCCGGGTGGCGTGGCCAGCCTATAAACTACCACAGGCCCCTTGCCCAAGTCGCCCTAACAACCAAGGGAACCCCCACCCTGATCCAGAACACCCTTCAGGGCAAACCATACTCTCTAAGAAAAGAGTGATATGCAAATTGACCATCACTCCTACATACAAATGGCTGCCTCCATGTGGACACAAATGGCCACCACAAGATGGCCAGCAGGGGAGGCAGTTGGGAGGGACCAGGCCTGAAAGGGAGGGCAGTTGTGGGCAATCAGGCCAGGAGAGGAGAGCAGTTGGGGGACACCAGGCCTGCAAGGGAAAGCAGTTGGGGGACGACAGGAATGACCAAGCTGGCAGAGAAGGGAAGTTGGGGGCCTACAGGGAAGGACAGTTGAGGGGGATCCAGACCTGCAGGGGAGAGCAGTTAGGGGGGACCAGGCCTGCAGAGGGGTGCAGTTAGGGAACCATGCCTGCAGGGGAGGGAAGTTAGGGGTGACCAGGACTTCAGGGAAGTCTGGTGGCAGAGGAATAGTTAAGCATCAATCAGGCTGGTAGGGGAGTGGTTAGGGAAGATCAGGCTGGGAGGCAGAAGTGGTTAGGGGCAATTAGGAAGGCAAACAGGCGAGCAGTTGGGAGCGAACAGCCCTGTATTGTGAGAGGGATGTCCCAGATTGGAGAGGGTGCAGACTGGGTTGAGGTTGCAGACAACCCTGTGCACGAATTTTGTGCATTGGGCCACTAGACTATACTAATAAAAGGGTAATATGCTAATTGATATTTCTAATTCCTTATCCCTCTCCCTTCCTTTTTGTAAAAAATAAAGCCACGGTGTTGAGGGTTGAGACAGAGGTAGTTAGGGGTGATAAGGCCAGTAGGGGAAAGCACTTGGGGGCAACCAGGCCAGCAGGGGAGGGTAGTTGGAAATGAGATCAGGCCAGCAGGGGAGAGCTTTTGGGGATGAGATCAGGCTGATAGGCTAGGGCAGTTGGGGATGGCCAGGCTGGCAGGGGAGGGCAGTCGGGGATGAGATTAGGCTGGCAGGGTAGGGCAGTTGGGGGCGACCAGGCAGGCAGACAGAAGGATTAGGGGTGACCAGGCAGGCAGAGGGGTTAGGGGTGTCCAGGCAGGCAGAGGGGTTAGGGGTGTCCAGGCAGGCAGGCAGAGGCAGTTAGGGGTGATGAGGCAGGCAGGCAGGTGAGTGGTTAGGAGCCAGTGGTCTCAGATTGTAAGCGAGATGTCTGACTGCCGTTTTAGGCCGGATCCCTGAAACGGCAGTCAGACATCCCCAAAGGGTCCCTGATTGGAGAGGATGCAGACTGGGCTGAGGGACACCCCCCCATGCATGAATTTCATACAACGGGCCACTAGTCTATATAAAAGCCTAAGTAACCAAATGACCAGTTGCTATGATGAGCACTGACCACCAGGGGGCGGATGCTCAACTTGGGAGCTGTCCCCTGGTAGTCAGTGTGCTCCCACAGCAGGAGCGCTGCTCAACTGACCTACGGGCACCAGACGCAGGGTTCACAGTTGGCAAGCATTGCTGTGGTGGCACGAGCTTACCAATAGAGACTAACTGGGTGGGAGCCTACAGCAGGCGCTGCGGGACCAGGATGAGCGGGAGTGGCAATCAGGAGCAGTAGGTGGAATTGGGCTGCGGGTTTTAGCCCAATCCCCACAGGTCACGCTGAGGGATCCCACCAGTTTATGAAACTGTGCACTGGACCTCTAGGCTAGTATAACATTTTTCTACCTTGTGAATTTATGCTACATTGCTTAAAGTCCTGATTTTTTAGACCTATAAGAGACTTTGATTTTAATTGTCAGTTTGTAGTCATGTAATTAGTTGCATAATGGATTATATGAATTCTTAGGTGAGTCATTTAAAACTTAGTCCTTTAATGTTATTGTTAGTCATATCATATCAAATCCCTAATAGTCTTTGTGCGTATGAAGATAATTATTGTGAAGACAAGTGTAGCATATCATTTTTTCCTAATGTCATAAAAGATAATTTTCTAGTTATTTCACAAGAATAAGTCTGCTGTATAATACGTAGAGAACAAGAGTTAAGATTGTAGTTGTGGGCATTCAGCTAGCCTTAACTCACTAGCTTAGAGACTCATTCACCTTTACGTGGAAAACCACCCTAAAGTGGTTCATGTATCAAGAGAATTACAGATTTTATAGGTCTTTGGACTTTGGAATTGTTTGTGAATAGTTGAAATCATGTCAATGTTCATATATCTTAGAATATTAATAATTATTTTTTGGCTTTTGCAAATACTTTTAAATATTTAAATATTAAATATTTTAGGGTTATTTAATAGATGTGTTTTTCATTAAAGCAATTTTAGGAGCATTATAATAAAGTAAGTAAAACAACAAATGGAAGTAATTCATGAAAACATTTATTTTTCCTCTCTCTCAGTCCCAGGAGTATCTCTTTTATCCTTCCAGACTTCTCCCTATGTATATCCTCATAACTTAGTTAACTGTTCCTCTATTACTTGAGATATCTCTTTCTCAAAAACTCCTAAGCTGTTTTTAATCATAAAAACAGTAATAAATGCTAAACAACAATAGAATTGAATATAAAGATTTACAATAGAGAGAAACCAAGATGGCAGCATAGGTGAACACCTAAACTGCCTCACACAACAATTTCAAAATTACAGCTAAAAGACAAACAGTCATCATCCAGAACCACAGGATAGCTGGCTGAGTGGAAATTCTACAACTAGAAAGAAAGAGAGGGACTCACAGAGACTCAGAGTTGCTGCAAAAAGCTGAGGAAAGGAGACACATGCGTGGAGAGGACAGGCAGCAGATGCCTGGCTGGCTTCCTCTAGCAGGAGAGAGACAGAAACTTCCAATTGCACTGAACCCCAGTTCCAGGCAAGACTTATACAGGGGGAGTCTGGATTGTTGAATAAAGGAAGGAGTGCCCAAAAACTCAGGGAAATTCAGGGGAGCTGCGAAAGGCAGAGTTCTGGAGACACACACGCTTGTACACAGAGAGGGCTGCAGCAATTACCAAGGGACACTGACACCCAGCGGCTGTGTAATCAAGACTTAACTATAACAAGGCTGTACACACAGTCCGCAAAGGGGTGCACCAAGAGATAACTGTGGGGAGGTGGAACTACTGGGCTATATAGGACACCTAGCAAACAACGCTACTCTACCAACTCAGGGAAGCAGTGAAAATGTGGAGACAAAGAAACAAATCACAAATGAAATAAATGAGGAAAACAAACGACTGGATATAGAGTTCAAAACCACGGTTATAAGGTTTTTCCAGAATTTCCTAGAAAAGATGGATAAATTTAGTGAGACCAAAGAGGAGATGAAAAAGGACCAACTAGAAATTATATGTACACTGACTGAAATAAATAATATTATACAACAGACCTAACAGCAGATTAGAGGAATGCAAGAATCAAGTCAAAGATTTGAAATACAAAGAAGCAAAAATCACTCATCTAAAAAGCAAAAAGAAAAAAAGAATCCAAAAATTTGAAGATAGTGTAAGGAGCCTCTGGAACAACTTCAAGTGTACCAACATCAGAATTATGAGAGTGCCAGAAGAAGAGAGAAAGTAAGATACTGAAAGCCTATATGAAGAAATAATGACTAAAACCTTCCCCCGCCTGGTGAAAGAAATAGACTTACAAGTCCAGGAAGCACAAAAGGAATCCAAAGAGGCCCACACCAAGATACATCATAATTAAAATACCAAGACCAAAAGACAAAGCAGCAAGAGAAAAACAGTTAATTACCTACAAGGGAGCACCCATATGATTGTCAGCTGATTTCTCAACAGAAACTATGCAGGCCAGACGGGAGTGGCAAGAAATATTCAAAGTGATGAATAGCAAGAACCTACAACCAAGATTACTCTAGCCAGCAAAGCTATCATTCAGAATTGAAGGTCAGATAAAAAGTTTCACAGATAAGAAAAAGCTAAAGGAGTTCATCACCACCAAACCAATATTATATAAAATGCTGAAAGGTACTCTTTAACAAGAGAAAGAAGAAGAAAAAGATAAAGATAAAAATTAGGAATAACAAAACATATCTATCAACAAGTGAATCTAAAAATCAAGTGAATTAAAAATCTGATGAACAGAATAAACCGGTGAATATAATAGAATCAGGGGCATAGAAAGGAAATGGACTGACAATTCTTGGGTGAGGGGTGGTGCAGGGAAAGACTAGACAAAAATTCTACACCTATGGATGAGGACAATGAGGGGGAGGGTGGGGTAGGAGATGGGTGGAGGGGATCTCTGGGAGGGGGAAGGGGAACAATTGTAATACTCTAAACAATAAGATTTATTAAATTAAAAAAAAAAAGGTTTACAATAAAGAGTATAAATCTACCTCCCCACTTCCCTACAGAACACCTTCCTACCACCAAGAAGAATCTGAGGTTACTTTGATTTAGAGCAGTGGTTCTCAACCTTTCTAATGCCTTGACCCTTTAATACAGTTCCTCATGTTGTGGTGACCCCCAACCATACTTCATAACTGTAATTTTGCTATTGTTATGAATTATAATGTAAATACCTGTGTTTTCCGATGGTCTTAGGCAACCCCTGTGAAAGTGTCATTCGTCCCCCAAAGGGGTTGCGACCCACAGGTTGAGAACCACTGATTTAGAGGAATAGATTTTTATAAATTTGACTGTGCCTCAAATCCTGATGTATTTTTATAGGATGTTGTCTTGGAGCTGGAATTTGAAGGAATAAAGGATAAGTTCAGCATGGTTCAGGTATGGCCTGTACGTCAAGTTCGGCCTGTCACTGAGAAGTTGCCTGCCAATCATCCTTTGTTGACTGGTCAGAGAATCCTTGATGCCCTCTTTCCGTAAGTTTGAGTTATGTCCTAGTTTTCCCTGAGTAATTATCACTATAGTAAGCCTAAGAACTAACTGCCATCATGCAAAGTTACTATAGTATTGACATATTCCCTGTGCTGTATGTTATATCCAGGTGCTTATTAGGTAAAGGTAATATGAGCATATAGTGTTTCTTTTTTGAGAAGAAAATATTTGTTTTAGATAAATATTTTATGTGCTAATCCTATAATACATTTCATCTAGAGAAATTCTTTATTTTCCCCTTTCTACCTCTACTATTCTCCTTATTTTCACAGCCACACCTCTGGAAAGAATGAATAGTTCTTTCCACCTTTCCCTTTAATTCACCATACTCCTCTGCCTTTGGCTCACTACTCAACTGAAACTACTCTCACTAACATAGTTAGTCACGCTCATACTTAATTCAATAAGTCCGTTTTATTTCATTCTACTCCTTCTTTGAAACACTCTTTCTTTGTTCTTCCTGTTAGCTTTTGTCCACAAATTGTAATTTCTCATTGCAGGTTTATTCTCCTTAATTTTGTTATTTCTTAGTGTTTTTACTCTTTTAGGGCCTTTTTTCTCATCATTAGATATTTTATCCTCTGAGGATAACTTTACTCTCATCACTTAAATATTCATTTATTTATTTACTTATTTATTTGTGTGTGTGTGTATATACACATACATAGACTCCAATATCTATTTTTTCATCCCAAATTTCTTCTGCATTCCAGACTCATATATAAAACACTTCTGATTATACCTCTCCTTTTTAATGTCCTACAGGTGCCTCAAACTTAGTATGTTCAAAACTAAAGTAATTATCTTAGTTACCATTTCCTTCTTTACAACTTGCTCATTTTTCTTTGTTGTCCCTTTCAGCAAATGTCATTTTCATTCATCCATCCCTGCAGTGAATGCTAATCTAAAATTTGTTACTTCTCTCAAGAATCATTTTTATCCTTCCACATCTCATTATTGATCAAGTGCTTTTATTTTTTCCCCTAAATATTTCTTGTCTGTATCTTTCATCTCTGCTTCATGATCCTAATTAAGGCTCTTACCCTAATTCCTGCAATAATCACATTTAATCAGACTTGCTATCTCCAGTCTTGACTTCTAAGTGGTTGTCCTTATTACATAGTGATCCATTTAAAATACGTCTGTTCCTCACTGTTTTCTTGAAAACCTTCAGTGCTTGCTCTTAATTTTTTTTAAAAAAACAAATGCAAATACACACTCCTTAACTCTTTACAAAACTACCCATGATCTGGGCATTGCTTACCTTTCAATATTGTTTCAGGCACTTAATTGCCTAGCTACTTCCTTATATACCATCTTCTAGAACTATTAATTTCTCAAGCAGTGCTCCCTCTTGGGTCTTGGCCATGCTATTCCTTCTACTGAAAATGTTACTTCCCTTTATCTGACTAATTTCTCTTTCCTTTCTGGTCTTATATTCTTTCAGGGGGACTTTCCTAACCCCACTCCAATCCAGTGTTAGATTGTGCATCGATTCCTGTGTATTCCCACAACACTTTGGTTGTTTTCTATGATAGCACTTTTCACATTAGGTTGCATTGCGGAACTTCCAAACTGGGGCACACCCAGCCCTGCCTCCTCTCCCTAGGTTAATAGTGATTTGAAAGAGGTATGTAAGCCATAGAATGAATGGGCATGCCTTCTGAATTTATCAGTCACTTAAAGATTTGGAGGAGAAAAGATTTTAATGCATGTTAGTTTTATATTGAAAAAAAGTCAATTATTATTAAGGATGCAGTGTTTTAGTGAATTTTTATGATAAAACACAATATTATAAAGAAATTTCCCTCATTGTCACATCTAATTTCTCCAGACCTTCCCAATACACACACACATACCCTCACAACTTTCCTCTGCCCTTAAGATTATTTCACTCTCCACTGCCACATTTTAGGGAAAGTGTGGAAGTGGCTGCTAAGTAGTACTGCGATCACCAACTGACATGTAAGCACTCTGAATGCAAAAGCATGGCTATCTTCTTTTTTTAATCCTCACTTGAGGATATGTTTTTTATTGATTTTTAGAGGGAAGGAGGAGAGAGAAAAATGGGAGGGAGAACGAGAGGGAAAGAAAGAAACAACAGTGTAAGAGAGAAACATTGGTTTCTTCCCATACGTGCCCTAACCATGGATGGAACTTGTAACCTTGGTATGTGCCCTGATCAGAAATTGAATCCACAACTTTTGGAAATCGAATCCAATTGGTCCACCCGGCTAAGGCAAACATGGCTATCTTATTTTCTCTTGTCTTTCTAGCATCTCCACGAACATTTTTTAATGTCCTGGAAGTACTTTGTAAATAGTTATTGGATGGATAAAAGGGGTTGACTGAATACTTTATAAAAGTTTTTGTTGGGCCAAAACCGGTTTGGTTCAGTGGATAGAGGGTCGGCCTGCGGACTGAAAGGTCCCGGGTTCGATTCTGGTCAAGGGCATGTACCTTGGTTGCGGGTACATCTCCAGTAGGGGGCGTGCAGGAGGCAGCTGATCGATGTCTCTCTCATCGATGTTTCTAACTTTCTATCCCTCTCCCTTCCTCTCTGTAAAAAAATCAATAAAATATGTTAAAAAAAAAAGTTTTTGTTTGGGGGTGGGCTGTAAGAGATCAACCAAAGGACTTGTATGCATGTATACAAGCATAACCAATGGATACAAGACACTGCGGGGGTGGCAGGAGGGGGGGGGGGGGGCGGCCGGTGCGGCCTGTATTGGGGGGTAGGGAAGGCCGGGAGGAGATCAATGGGGGAGAAAAAAAGGAGACATATGTACCATTTGTAATACTTTAAGTTTAAACAATAAAAAAAGGGGGGAAAAAAGAAAAAAGTTTTGGTTCATTTCCACAGCAAGTTGTGAATTTAAGGTCTTACTTTTTACCTCAGGAGATAACTTTCAATAGTGTGTGTGTGTGTGTGTGTGTGTGTGTGTGTGTGTGTGTGTGTATATATATATATATATATATATATATACATACAATATATATATTATTGATTTTTTTACAGAGAAGAAGGGAGAGGGATAGAGAGCTAGAAACATTGATCAGCTGCCTCCTGCACGCCCTCCACTGGGGATGTGCCCGCAACCAAGGTACATGCCCTTGACCGGAATCGAACTTGGGATCCTTCAGTCCACAGGCCGATGCTCCATCCACTGAGCCAAACTGATTTTGGCAGTCTTTTATATTTTTATTGTAGTTCTAATTCATAGGTTGTCCTTTCATGAACTAATTTCAATAAGCATTCAGAATATCATTAATACTATTTTATTTGTCTTTTTTTTGTGTGTGTATCCCTTTTCCTAAGGTATCTTTAAAGCTGATAGAGATGATCAGTGATTAACAAACAGTACTATTATAGGTACTAACTAGGGGAGCAGTTATACCTATTATATGAGTGCTTATACCTATTATATGCTTTATGTGAGTGTATACATAGATACACATGAAAATATTTCAAAGTTCTTTAACTTACACCTATTTTATTTACTGGCATGTATTAGCAAGTAAAGTATTTATACTTTGTTTTCTTTGTTTAGATGTGTGCAGGGAGGAACTACTGCAATCCCGGGGGCTTTTGGCTGTGGAAAGACAGTGATTTCGCAGTCTCTGTCCAAGTATTCCAACAGTGATGTAATCATCTATGTAGGATGTGGTGAAAGAGGAAATGAGATGTCTGAAGTCCTCCGTGACTTCCCAGAGGTCTGTATTTATAGAGTTTCAAAGAATATTTTAGAGAAAATACTACTAATCAACTTTCACTAGCAATTAATAAAGCTTTGTGTTTTATCTGGAGCATTACTCTTGTTTATCAAGGATCTTCTAGGAATTTTCTAATTATACTCGTGATGCAGTTTTATGTATTTAAGGAAAGGAATTTGTTTCAGCCAGACAGACACTTGAAAGTTTCTTTTTGTAGTCTGATGGTTTTCAGTTATTGGGAGAATATAAAATAGACAATAGGCTTAATATGATTTTCTAGGTTACTATAGTAATAATATTCCTTTTTCTATAAAATAATGGATTTCACTTAAGAAATAGAAATAATGGCTATCGTTTTTACAGCACAGTGGGACAGGGAGATGAGGTTGGAGTGATGGAGAATATTATTTCAGCAACACTGATTAGAAGAGAGGTTAGAGACAGTTTGTAAAAAAGAGACTAAAGTGTTCTATTTAGAAATTAGAAGATCACTAATATATTGTTTGCCTCTAGCTCACAATGGAAGTTGATGGTAAGGTAGAGTCAATTATGAAGAGGACAGCTTTGGTAGCCAATACCTCCAACATGCCTGTGGCTGCCAGGGAAGCCTCTATTTATACTGGTGAGTATATGAATTAGAATAAAAGCAGTTAACATTCATTATTAAGTTTAGAGTTAACACCAAACTTTTTCTTTTCCAAAGAACTTTTCTTTCATTCTAAAGTACCTCGTTTATATAACTATATCCCTAGTCTTTAAAAAATATTTTGCTTATATCTTGAGAATATACTAATAAAAGACATTTATAAAGCTGCTCCAATCTTTTTAATTAATATAAAATGATGTATCTTCTATTACTGTGTTTTTTCCCCATACATTTTGACTATTTCTGAATAAATCTGTATCTCTATAAGATAAGAATATCATTGTATTTATATAGTACCTTCAATCTATGTTCCTACATCCATCCGAGCTTTTGGTACTTTTATTTCTACATTTTCAGGATTTATAATTTTTACCTTCTATTTTGTGACCATAAATCCAATATCTGTATTAGACTTAGACCTATAGTAAAATGGAGTCAGTGCTCACTGGCAGTTTTTTGGCTATAGTTTCTCTAGTTGTTTTGTAGTTGGCTAAAATTTTTGGAAGTTTCTTTAAGAAAGGGTATAGAAACTGTATTTCCTGAATTCTTTCTTTATAAGTTCGTTTTTTTCTCTTGCCTTTATATTTTAACAATAGTTTGAGTATAAAATTTTTTGGATCATATTTCATTCCTTGACAATTCTTATTCTAGCATCTATGAATATGTTTCTTACTTTGGAAACATTTCAAGAATTGTTTCTGAAACTTTTTCTCTTCCATTATGGTTATCTTCTTCAAAGTATACATTCTGAATCTCCTTTACCTATTTCCATATGCATCATTTCCTGAATCTCCTTTACCTATTTCCAAATGCATAATTTCCTATAAGTTCTATAGTGTTTATTTTTTATGTTGCTTCTAATGAAACCTTCATTTTCTTCCAGCTCTTTGTTGAGTTCTGCTGGTTCATGAAACATCTTTTCTGATCTTACTATATATTCCTTGAGATTTTACTTTGCAATAGGATGAATTAAGATTTTCTTTTATTAATTAATTATAGTCATAGTTTTTATCTGTTCCTTTGCCATCATTGTATTTTATTCTTCTATTTTCTTCTATTTTTATTGTTTTTGTTCTTATACTGATGTTTATTAATATTATTATTCATCTTTGCAGAAGATGGGAGGGTGTGGCTTTTGTTATAGTCTAGAGTAGCAGGAATTCTTCATGGTAATCTGTGAACTTTGTTATAGCATGAAATGGTATAAGTAAGTCATTTTTCTCTTTTCTTCTCTTGCCACTAAAGTTTGCAGGAGCAAAGTCATAAGATTTCCTTCTCTTCCACCCTGCTTCCTACCCATCTTTTACTTACTGAAAAGTAGGAGTGCCTCGCTGTGTTTTATTTTTTATCCATCTTCCTTCTCCTTGATGCCATAATTGGGTCCAAGGAACTCCTGCCATTACCCTTGAGTCCCCTTTGCAGTATCCCAAACAGTTCTTGGTTTTGTCTCTCATGAGGTGTCTCCTAGCTTGCAGAAGCTTGATCTGAGATGTGCAGCTTCAGGTAAATTATTTTTGTCTTCCCACACTCTTATTGTTTTCTTTTTTGTTTTTTGTTTTTTAATATCATTTAGATGGCTTTCCACATTATTTTGTTGTGGAGCTAAATATGTCCCCTAATTTTTGATGATGGAGTTGCGTTATTATATTTCTTATTCTCCTCATTTCGTGATTATTTTTATGAGGAAAAGATGAAAATGATATTCATCTATTATTTTAAGACAGTAAGTCTATAAATGGCTATATAATATATACCTTTGTATGAATATATCAGAATCTATTTAACCAGCATTCTTTGGTGGACTCCTGAGTTATTGTTTTTTGGTTTGTTTGTTTGTTTGTTTTTGCTATCACAAAGTTCACATCACTAAAATTTTTTTTTCTTCAGAATTTTTATAAGACTTTAAACCAAATTGATGACAATGCTGAGAAATAAGATTTTAAATGCTCTCACTAAAACATTATTGTGCATATTTTTTACACTGTTTCTTTGCAAGTTTTTTGTGTACATTTTTGGTACATTTTTGTAAGGTAAGTTCTTAGGAGCAAAATTGCTAAAAATATAACTTCTTAGTTTAGATTTTAGATTATGGTAACCTTTCAAAAGGAGTAATAACAAACAAGAATTGTATTTCTCTACATCCACACCAATGCTAGTTTTTTCAATGTTTTCTTATAATCCTATATAATAAAAGCCTAATTTGCATTTTATGCAAATTGACCAAACAGCAGAATGACCAGTGGAATGACCAGTCTCTATGACACACACTGACCATCAGGGGGCAGACGCTCAATGCAGGAGTTGCCTCCAACCTGCAGGCCCCAGGCCAGCCAAGGCAGGTGCCAGCGGGGGGTGTAGGGATGAGGAGGGACCCCTCGATCACCCCACCAGTTGCCCTGCAGATAGGCCCTGATTGCTGGCCAGGCCTAGAGACCCTCCCCCTGCTTGAATTTCACACACCAGGCCTCTAGTAGTTAATAAACATAAAAGTTGAAAGAATGTTACAGTGAACACCCATACACCCAGCATCTAGAATTATCAATTAACATATTACAATTCCTGCTTTATTAGATGCCTATTCAGTCCAATTTTCTTAACTGAGCTATATATTGTCTTTCCTGTGTATATAAATCATTTGAAAACTGCTATAATTGGGTTCAGGGAACTCAGTTTTGGATAGTAGTTGTTTTTCCTACTGATTTGTGAAAGCTTTTTGAAATTAGTCTTTTATCTGTTGTGAGTTGCACATGTTTTCCCAGTTCATCCTTTAGTTTTGTCTGAGGTTTTTGTTTTTTTCCGCCCTTGTAGGCACCAGTCTTTAAGTCAGTGAAACTTCTTTGAGATTTACTCATGTATATGTCTCTTCTACCAAGTCTTTCCAATATAATATACATATAATTATTAGTGAATGTCATCAGGGAAACTTAAAAAATGTAGCCGTGTTTGTATAAGAGCAGATCTGGTCCTATCATCAGATTGAAATATGTAATAATTACTATGTTCTTTAAACCTTAATAATGATAAGTAATTTTTCTTAAAGACTTTGTTCATGGAATCATTTTTTAGAAGCCTCATAAATCAGTACTTTTTATTCTGAAATAAGTACTAGGATAAATAGTTAAGTGCAGAATTTTCCAGCAACTATTTTGTTTTACCTACTATAAACCTCTGTTTCTTTACTAGTAAAATAAAGGAACTGGAGCCATAGATTTTGAGACTCTTACAATGTAGCAACCACTGTAAATTTTTAATAGCTTAGAGTTGCATAGTTCTTTGTACTTCTTAGAGGGCATTTTTATCTGTCTTTTAATCTGATGCATAAAGGTAGATAGGGCAAGAACTTTATTATTTTAACATATTAGGAAACCATATTGGGAAATGAAGTTACTTAACTAAGATCAATGGCAGAACAGAAACTAGAATGCAGTACTTCTTCCTATAGGTTAGCTTCTTCAATTGGGTTTACTATCTGTATGATTTTTACAGGCAGGACTTAAATCTGCATAGTAGAATGATCTGGATAATTAAGATATTACTCATGTTAATATATGCTACTTTTGAAAAATAATAAGCTAATTGGTTAAGGGTTTTTTGGTGTGTATATATGTGACACATAGGCAAAAGCTATATTGGAAATTAATTTCAAACTTAATTATATTAATAGGGAAAAGAATAGAGAAAAAGCCTTTTCTACCTGTTAGAATGTATATCATATTAAGGTAGACTAGGCTGTGGCAACAAATATACCTTAATACAATTACTCAATATAATAAATGTTTATTTAAGGTGATTAGGGTAATCTTTACTCTGTCATTCTGGGCTGGGACCCAGACTAAAAAGAACTCTTTGATTTCAGCCCAGGCCCTCCAGAGCTTCTGGAAGCTCCCTCCCTGTGAGTAAGCCAGAAGGAAGATGTGGCTTGCCTGGCAGTGAAACACATTAATTTGATTAGCTACAAGTCAGTTTACACCACCATATCTAAATGCAAAGGAGGGTTATAGGAAATATAATTTGTCTGTGTGTCCAAAAGAAGAAGAATTGATTTTGGTGAAACAGCAGATTGTCTCATGTACTTCTTGCTTTAAAGTGTTCTCACAGGTGAAAAAGTCGGGATTATACATTATAGCGTTATAACTTACAGTATTCTTCCCAATTTAGGAATTACATTGTCAGAATATTTCCGTGACATGGGCTATAACGTCAGTATGATGGCTGATTCCACCTCTAGGTGGGCTGAGGCCCTTAGAGAAATCTCTGGCCGCTTAGCTGAAATGCCTGCAGGTAAGTCTGTGTATCACTTATTAGGTAAGCAAAACTGATAGGTTTTGGGGGACTGCCCTAGTACTTAAAAAAAAAATTTTTTTTCCCATTTCAGATAGTGGATATCCTGCATATCTTGGTGCCCGTCTGGCCTCTTTCTATGAGCGAGCAGGCAGGGTGAAATGTCTTGGAAATCCTGAAAGAGAAGGGAGTGTCAGCATTGTAGGAGCGTAAGTACCTAAACTATTTACTTTTCAAAGGAGAAAAAGGGTCATTTATTTTGAAGAGAAAATACTTAGCCACTCTAGAAGCAGTGATTCTTATCCAGGTTGCACATCAGAGTTACTCAATGAGCTCTCTAGGTCATTTCTGGTTCCACAAATGTTACCTGGCTGATTATTACATTTAAGTCACAATATCCTAGGAATAACTTAGAAAATTATAGACAAGATTATATATATAAAAGGCTAAGTGACTGTCCGTTTGACCGACCAACTGGCCAGTACATATGACATGCACTGGCAATTTAAAAATAAATGTTGATTCACACTTGCACAATACATGTAAAGCTCTGTGGCACCAGTCACACATGTGTGTTTTGATCTTTCATTGTCGATCGTGAATTTGGTTGTTTTTGTTGACATTCAGTGTGAACCACAGCACGATTTAGTCATTGACCATCCAACCAACTGGCTGACAGGTACATATGATGCGCACTGGCAATTGAAAAATAAACGTTGACTCACACATGTGCACTACATATAAAGCTCTCACTGGCACCAATCGCACATGTGTTTAAGTTTATGATACTACTAGAGGCCTGGTGCATAAAATTTGTACACATGGGCAGGGGTGTGTCCTTCAGCCCAGCCTGTACTATCTCCAATCTGGGATCTCTCACAATCCAGGACTGCTAGCTCGTAACCATTCACCTGCCTGCCTTCCTGATTGCCCCTAACTGCTTCTGCCTGTCAACCTAAGCATCCCCTAACCACTCCCTACCAGCCTGATCAACACCTAACTGCTCCCCTCCCAGCCTGATTGCCCCTAACAACCCTCCCCTGCCAACCTGGTCTTTCCTAATTGCTCTCGTCTGCTGGCCTAGTTGCCCCCAACTGCCCTCCCTTGCAGGCCTGGTCAACCCCAACTGCCCTCCCCTGCTGGCCTGACCCCCCACAACTGCCCTTTTGGAGGCCTACTCACTTCGAACTGCCCTCCTCTATTAGCCTGGTTACCCCTAACTGCCCTCCCCTGCTGAACTGATCACCCACAACTGCCCTCCCTTGCAGGCCTGGTTGCCCCCAATTGCCCTCCCCTGCAGGCCTGGTCCCCTGCAACTGTCCTCCCCAGAGACCTGGTCACCCCCAACTGCCCTCCTTTGTCAGCCTGGTCACCCCTAACTGCCCTCCCCTGCTGGCCATCTTGTGGTGGGTATCTTTTTTCTTTCTTTTTTTCTTTTAAATAAATATTTAGGTTCAGATTATTACATTTGTTCTGGTTTTTTCCCCTATATCTCCCCCTCCATCTGGCCCCCACCCCTCCCTCTTCATTGTCCTCATTCATAGCTGTATGATTTTTGTCCAGTCTCTTCCCGCTCCCTCCTCACTCCAGTCTCCCTGAGAATTGTCAGTCCACTCCCTTTAAGTACCCCTGATTCTATTATATTCACCAGTTTATTCTGTTCATCAGATTTTTTATTCCCTTGATTTTTAGATTCACTTGTTGATAGATATGTATTTGTTGTTCATAATATTTATCTTTAAAATATTTCTTCTTCCTCTTCTCAAAGAGTACCTTTCAGCATTTCATATAATACTGGTTTGGAGTTGATAAACTTCTTTAGTGTTTTCTTATCTGTCCCTCAATTCTGAATAATAGCTTTGCTGGGTAGAGTAATCTTAGTTGTAGGTTCTTGCTATTCATCACTTTGAATATTTCTTGCCACTCTGATCTGGCCTGCATCGTTTCTGTTGAGAAATCAGCTGATAATCATATGGGTGCTCCCTTGTAGGTAATTAACTGTTTTTCTCTTACTGCTTTTAATATTCTCTCTTTGTCTTTTGCTTTTGGCATTTTAATTATGATGTGTCTTGGTGTGGTCCTCTTTGGATTCCTTTTGTTTGGGGTTCTGTGTGCATCTTGGACTTGTAAGTCTATTTCTTTCAATAGATGGGGGAAGTTTTCAGTCATTATTTCTTCAAGTAGGTTTTCAGTATCTTACTCTCTCTCGTCTTCTGGCACCACCATAATTCTGATGTTGGTACACTTGAGGTTGTCCCAGAGGCTCCTTACACTATGTTCACATTTTTAGATTATTTTTTCTTTTTGCTTTTCCAGTGGAGTGTTTTTTGCTTCTTTGTATTTTAAATCTTTGACTTGATTTTTGGCATTCCTCTAGTCTGCTGTTAGGTTTCTGTGTAATATTTTTTATTTCAGTCAGTGTATATATATTTCTAGTTGGTCCCTTTTCATCTCTAGTTGGTCCTTTTTCATTTCCTCTTGGGTCTCGCTAAATTCATCCATCTTTTCTAGGAAATTCTTGAAAAACCTTATAATCGTGGTTTTGAACTTTATATCTAGTTGTTTGTTTTCCTCCATTTCTTTCATTTGTGATCTGTTCTTTTGTCTCCGATTTTCGCTGCTTTCCCTGAGTTGGTAGAGTAGCTTTGTTTGCTAGGTATCCTATATGGCCCAATAGCTCTGCCTACCCAGTTACCTGAGGTGGACACTCTTGGTGCACCCCTTTGCAGATTGTGTGTCCAACCTTGTTGTAGTTAAGTCTTGATTGTTGTTGGTATCACTGGGGGGTATTGACCTCCAAGCCAATTGGTTGTGAGGATCAGCTGTATTTACGCCAGAACTTCTGTGCTGGAGTCAGCCTTATGATATAAGACTTGGAAAATTGCAAAAGCTTCTCTGTTCAGTTTGAATGGGGCGGAGTCTAAAGGTGAGTAGAAACAGCCTTAGCTTCCCATCAGCCCTGTCCTATGTGGCCTTTGGGTCTCAGTGTTCCTCAGTAATCGCTGGAACCCTCTCTGTGCGCATGCGCGTGCACTTCTAGACCTCTGTCTTTTCAGCTCGCCTGAGTTTCTGTGTGCTCTGGGACCCGTATCAGTCTGGGTCCCCAGGGACTCACCCGAAACTGGGTTCAGTGCAGTCAGGAGTTTCCATCTTCCTCCTGCTAGAGGAAACCAGCCAGGCACTCCACCGCCCATCCTCTCCACGCATGTCTCCGTACCCCAGCTTTTTTCAGCTCCTCTGAGTCTCTGTGAGCCCCTCTTTTTTCCTTCTAGTTGTAGAATTTCCACTCAGCCAGCTTTCCTGTGGTTCTGGATGATATTTAATCGTAGTTTTGAAATTGTTGCGCAAGGCAGCAGTTTAGGTGTTTACCTATGCCGCCATCTTGGTTTATCTCAATGTGGTAGACATCTGTGTCCATATGGGTACAGCCATCTTTGACCTTATGGTGGCCATTTTTGACTACATAGGGGCAGCCATCTTGTGTGTGGGAGTGATAGTCAATTTGTATATCACCCTTTTATTAGATAGGGTATTATTTACACTAATAAAAGAGAAACATGCAAATTAGCCATCATTCTGCTACGACAAACCACACCCACCAGTCAATCAGGAGTGCATATGCAAATTGACCCAACCAAAATGGCAGCTGGCCATGGAGCTGGAGCAAGCAGGAGGCTTGGGTTACCCAGGCAATGGAGGAAGCCAAGCTTCCCGCCTGCCCTGGCCTCCACTCAAGGCTACAAAGTTTCAATTATAGAAAATAAATAAATCCTAGATACTTGCTTTCAGCTGGGCCTGGCCTCCACTCAAAGAGGAACTGGAAAAAAAAAAAAGAAAAAGGAAAAAAGGAGGGTCTGGGACTTAGGGTCGCTGATGGGTGATCAGGCCAGGATGAGATGGCAGGGGCAGTTGGAGAAAGCAGACCAGCAGGGGTGCCAGTTGGGGGTGAGCAAACCGTCAGTGGCGGTCAGTTGGAGGTGATCAGGACAGTGGAGGGGGCAGTATGGAGTGAGCAGGCTAGCAGAGGGGGGCATTTGGGGATGAGCAGGCTGGCAGGGGGCATTTGGGGGTGAGCAGGCTGGCAGGCAGAGTGGTTACGGCAATCATTCAGGCAGGCAGGCAGGCAGGCAGGCAGACAGGTGAGCGGCTGGAGCCAGCAGTCCCGGATTGTGAGAGGGATATTCGACTGCCGATTTAGGCCCGATCCCTGTAAACGGGCAGTAGGACATCCTTCGAGGGGTCCCAGATTGGAGAGGGTGCAGGCTGGGCTGAGGAACACCCTCCCTCCCCCCCACTCCCACTCTCCATGCACGAATGTTGTGCACTGGGCCACTAGTATATATTATTTTGACATGTAAGTTTTTTCAGTAACGTAATCACCACATGAATCTTTTTCCTAATTAATTTCCTTTTAATGTGCATGAATCTATACACTGGGCCATACTATTATGATAAAAACAAAGTGCAGATTCACACTCACTATTTAAAGGACACGTTCTCGGAGCTTGTCTTTTCTTCCTGCTTCATCTGTGTGATTAGAATAATGAAATTGCTTGTAATATCTGTCTCATTTCTCCTACTAGAATGTATTTAATTATTCTTATTTGTTCTGGTTTCTATTTAAGATTTTTATGTAGAATTTTCTTTCCAAAGGTCATTACTAAAGTTATTTATGTTAAAAAGCCATTTACATTAAAATTAACTTGCATATACAAGTTATTTTTCATAAGCATTCCTAATGACTATATTTTTTCTTTTAAATTTAGCGTTTCTCCACCTGGTGGTGATTTTTCTGATCCAGTTACATCTGCTACTCTTGGTATTGTTCAGGTATATCCTTTCTAGTGGAGTCAACTTCTGAGCTGGGCACCACCCTCCTATCCTCGTGGGCTGTTCTAATGTTATCCAAATCATCATGAAGTATTTAATTTAGTCACTAAAGAATAGGTGATGGTGAAGTCTGTTTTAGTGTTTTATGAACATTCTTATCACTGAAAGCCTTTAATGCTGTCTGTTCCTTCTTAGCTCTTTACTTAGGGTTTATAATAATATCTATAAGTGGGAAATATATGTGAGGTAGCAAAGTTTTAATAGTGTTAGAGTAATACTAACCTTTAAGTTGCAGTAATTTTAAAGTATTTTAATGCAACTTTAAAGTATGTTTTAATATATTTTAGAGAAAGAAAGGGAGAGAGAAACATTGATGTGAGAGATAAGGATTAATCGGTTGCCCTGATTGGAAATCAAACCGGACATCTTTTAGTGTACATGAGGATGCTCCAACCAACTGAGCCACACTGACCAGGGCGAGTTAGAGTAACTTTAGATGTGGAAACAAATGAGCCCTAAAATGTGTAATGGTAAAAACTCTGGCAGTTTTTTTCTTCTACTGGTAGTAATTCAGGGCTTCTTCCATCTTGTGGCTCTATTATCTCCTAGCCCAATGATTGGCAAACTGTGGCTTGCAAGCCACATGCGGCTCTTTGGCCCCTTAAGTGTGGCTCTTCCACAAAATACCACGGCCTGGGCAAGTCTATTTTGAAGAAGTGGCGTTAGAAGAAGTTTAAGTTTAAAAAATTTGGCTCTCTAAAGAAATTTCAATCGTTGATATTTGGCTCTGTTGACTAATGAGTTTGCCAACTACTGTCCTAGCCTGATAATTGTCTGCATCTGGCCAGCACAAACGGAATCTAGAGAAGGCACACCTATTTTCTGAACCTTTGTCTCAGACCTGGTACTTCACTCATTCTGTTAGCCAAACCAGACAAAAGCAAAGCTGGAAAAATGTAGTTTCTGCCTAGGCAGATGCTTCCCAGTGAAAAGGCTAAATGTTATTAAAAGAAGCCTAAATGAAAGATGTGTACAAAAAAGGCTATGGGGGAAAAAAACGTTGATGTACTCATAAATATATGTATTATTCATGTGGGAAAAAATAAAATATTTGCTTATTTTTTTGTCAGCATTATATTAAAGGAAATGGCAGAGGCTAAATTTACAACTCTCAAGGATTTTAACTTTTGCTAAAAATTTGAGTTTTAAATTGTAGGGAAAGGGGGAGCAAGTTAGGGATGTATAAAATATACGTAAATGATTGGCCTCAGAAAAATAGCTGTTAGGTCTTACTGGACTGGCCCTTCATGATAGGGAAGTAAATTTAACCAGAACATTTAGAATTTTTTTTTAATCAAAGGGAGTATGTATTTTATCTCAATGGGTATTTTCTGGTTCATCTGTTTATATTGTACTATAATAATCTTCAAAACAATAAATTATTCTTTTTTCTACTTGATTTGATATACTATTAAGAAAATTCAGATAAATTTTGATTTATATGTACTATCCATACTGAAATTGAAAGGAGTATATTTTTTAATTGCAAGTTTTATTCTATTTCAATTATACTTGTTATGTCCTAAAAATATACATTATTTGCCCCCAAAATATATATAATTACATATTAAGACAAAATATACCTCTATACATTTTTTTTTAATTTTTATTTTTTAAGAGAAATTCTTAAAATGATTGAAAATTTGTTTGTTTTGTTTTTAAATCAGGTGTTCTGGGGCTTAGATAAGAAACTAGCTCAACGTAAGCATTTCCCCTCTGTCAACTGGCTAATCAGCTACAGCAAGTATATGCGTGCTTTGGATGAGTACTATGACAAGCACTTCACAGAGTTTGTTCCTCTGAGGACCAAAGCTAAGGAGATTCTGCAGGAAGAAGAAGATCTAGCAGAAATTGTACAGCTTGTGGGAAAGGTGAGTTATAAAATCCCACTGGAGTGTTCTAAGGACAGCTAGAACATTGGATATGCAGATTCTGCTTAGCAAAATGAGTACTTATGAAATATTTTTAAACTAATAGCATTTATAGATTATTTCTTTATTTTGGCAGATATTTGAGAGACCTACTTGTGTTGTAAAAGGTAAAATAGTGATTATTGCTTTGATTTTCTATTGATGAGTAGCAAATCACTCTCATACTTAGTGACTTAAAAGTGTTTTATTACTCATGGTTTTGGGTTTGATGGCTTTAGTTGGGTGCTCTTGCTTGGGATCCACATACAGTTGCGGTCATATGATGGCTCAGGCTGGAGTTATTTGAGAGTTTCTTCTTCACATGTCTTGTGCTGGGGCTGGGATGGCTGGAATAGTTAAGGGTTGGCTGGGTATTTCTGTCTCTATGCAGTATATTCAGGGCTCTTAAAGTGAGTATAAAAAAAGAAAGGAAGTATAAGCTACCAGCCTCTTAAGCCAGGGTCCCCAAACTAATGTGATTTCTGTCTTATTTATTTGGTCAAAGCAGTTTATAGAGCTTGCCCACATGCAAGGGGAGGGGCTTTCACTTTAGAGTGGTCAGAAAAGTAACTAAATTGTTAGAGCCTTTATATTATTTTCAGTCATTTATAGCACTTAACATGGTCCTGATTTAATTGTAGGTGAGAAAAAACTTGATTTACTTTTTTATTTTTTATTCTTCACCAAAGGAGATATTTATTGATTATATAGAGAGAGGAGGAGGAGAGAGGGAAAGAAGAAACATTGGTTGGTTGCACCCCAACCTGAACCCGCAACCTAGGTATGTGCCCTGCCCTTTTGGTATATGCTCCAAGCGTCAGAGTTACCCAACCAGGGCTTGATTTAGTTTTATTTCTTGAAATAGACTGTACCTGTCACCAACCAAATTAGAAAGGGGTAGAAGTAGGATCTATTAAAATACATTTTTTCAGGAGCACTATGACTAAGAAAGATTGGATTTGACCCACCATGACCTGCCTGGCCAGTGTGGCTTGGTGGTTGAGTATCATCCTATGAACCAGGAGGTCACAGTGTGATTCTGGTCAGGGTACATGCCCAGGTTGCAGGTTCCATCCCTGTAGGGGCGTGTAGGCAGCAGCCAATCAATGATTCTCTCTAATCATTGATGTTTCCATCTATCTATCTCTCTTCCTTTTTTTCTGAAATCTATAACAATAGATTTTTTTAAAAAGAAAAAGTTCAGGTAGAGTGTTAATTGGGGTAAAAAGAAGATATGTAATACTTTAAACAATGAAAGTTGTTGGATTTAAAAAAAAAAGTTACTTACATATTACTGGTTGAATTTTATCCAATATCAAGACTATTTCTTATTACTTCCAATGTAAATTTTTAATTGTTTCTGCATTTTTAATCTCGTTTAAAATGTTTCAGTATCTTTCAACTTTCATTGTCCTGGTATACATTTTTTAAAATAAATTCAGGCTTCTCTCTATTAAAAAAATAAAAAAAGCTCAAAGCTCTGATATGTGGTTATATAAAAAAAAAAGAAAGAAAGAAATCTATTATTGGATCACCCTGTGAGGTTACTTTGGATCACTGAACATGTACATACCCTCTTTTTTATCCACAAGTATTTGTCACAAAAATACAAATACTATATGATTCCACTTATATTAGGCATCTAAAGTAGTGAAATTTGTAGAAAAAAGAAAGCAGTATAGTGTTTACCAGAGACTGAGGGGGTTGGGGGTAAGGTAGGAGGTAAAAAGAGAGTTGTTAGGTAAACTCTAATGGGTATAGATTTACAGATTTGAAAAATGAAGTTACGAAAATCTGCCCTAGCTAGTTTGGCTCAGTGAACTGAAGGGTTCCGGGTTCAATTTCAGTCAAGGGCACTGGCCCAGGTTGTGAGCTCGATCCCCAGAAAGGGGCATGCAGGAGGCAACTGATCAGTGATTCTCTCTGATCATTGATGTTTCTGTCTCTCACTCTCTCTTCCTCTCTGAAATAAATAAAATGTATTTAAAAAATGTTTTGAAAATCTTTCACAATAGTGTAAATATATTGAACACTACTAAACGACACTTAAAAATGGTGAAGATTACAAATTTTGCATTATGTTTTTTACCACAATAAAAAAGAACATCAATAAAAAATAGTTATGAAGTGAATTTATAAATGGTAGGTGATTGTGTGTGCTCAGGTAGTTTCTGCTTGCTCATTGATTACAACCATGGTCCCACATTATGGAAGTAAATTTCTAAAATTATATATTTTTTCTCTTCTAGGCTTCTCTAGCAGAAACAGATAAAATTACTCTGGAGGTAGCCAAACTTATCAAAGATGATTTCCTACAACAAAATGGATATACTCCATATGACAGGTAACCTATCCTGCTATTTCATCTTTTTTATATATAATTTTTAATTTTTAATTACAGTTGATATATAATATATTAGCTTCAAGTGTACAACTAGTGATTAGATGTTTATATGGCTTACAGTGATCACCTTGATAATTCTAGTACCCATTTGACACAATACATAGTTATTACAATACTATTAACTATATTTCTTAGGCCATACATTACGTCCTCATGACTATTCTGTAACTACCAATTTGTATTTCTTAATTCCTTCACCTTTCTCCCCCAACTCACAACCCTTAAGCGCCCCCTCCCCATCTGATAATTTCAAAATGTTTTCTGTATTTATGAGTCTGTTTCTGGCTGGCTTGTTTGTTTATTTATTATTTTAGATTCCCCATCTAAGTGAAATGATATGACATTTGTCTTTCTCTGATTTATTTCACTCAGCACAATACCCTCTGTGTTGAACTGTGTTGTACCAGATGGCAAGATTTCATTCTTTTTATAACTGAGTCATATTCTGTTGTTTGTTTATACCACTAATTTATCCATTCATCTCTCGATGGACACTTAGGTTGCTTCATATCGTGGGTATTGTAAATAATGCTACAGTGAATATATAGATGGATATATCTTTTTGATTTGGTGTTTTGGATGTCTTCTAATAAATATGTGGAAGTGGAATTGCTGGGTCCTTTGTAATCTCTTGTTATAGCCTTTGTTTTTAAGTATTTTGATTCATAAATATTGCTACCCCAGATTTTTATGAAATATCTTTTTCCATCCATTTCCTTTCAGTGTGTCTATGTCTTTCAATCTGAAATAAATATCTTATAGACAGCATATGAGGGGTCTCGTTTTGTTATCCAGTCAGCCTCCATATGCCTTTTGATTGGAACATTTGATCAATTTGTGTTTAAAGTACTTGCTGATAGATATATATTTATTGCCATAATACTGATTTGGTGGTAATGAACTCCTTTAGCTTTTTCTTATCTGGAAAACTTTTTATTTCTCCTTTAGTTCTTTTTATATATTTTTATTGATACCAGAAAGGAAGGGAGAGAGATATAGAAACATCAATGATGAGAGAGAACCATTGATCGGCTGCCTCCTGCATGCCCCTTACTGGGGATTGAGATGCAACCCAGGCATGTGCCCTTGACCAGAATTGAATCTGGGAATCTTTAATATGCAGGCTAGCACTCTATCCACTAATCCAAACCGGTGAGGGCTCTCCTTCATTTCTTAATGATAACTTGTTGAGTAGTATAATGTTGCTTGTAGGTCTTTGCTTTTTATAACTTTGAATATTTTAGGCCAGTCACTTCTAGTCTGCAAAGTTTCTGTTGAGAAATCAGCTGACAGTCTTATGGGAGCTTTCTAGTGAAGAACCTAACTGCTTTTTTCCTGCTGCTTTTAAGATTTTCTCTGTCTTTAGCACTTGGCATTTTAATTATGATGTATCTTAGTGTGGGACTCTGTGCTTCCTGGACTTGTGTGTCTATTTATTCATCAAGAGAGGAAAATGTTTTGTCATTATTTTTCAAATACCTTTTCAATTCCTTCCTCTCTTACTTCTGGTACCCCCAAGATGGATGCAAATATTAGTATGTTTAAAGTTGCCTTTCAGTTTTCTTAAACTATCCTCATTTTTCTGGATTATTTTTTCTTTTTGCATTCTAATTCAGTGTTTTCTGCTTCCTTATCTTCCAAATCTCTGATTTGATCTTCTGCATCACTTATCTTCTAATGTATTCTTCATTTCAGTTAGTGTAGCTTTCATTTCTGACTGATTCTTTTTCATTTTTCCTATCTTCATTTTTATGTTTTCTATCTCTTTGTTGAAGTTCTCACTAAGTTCATTGAGCATCCTTATAACCAGTGTTGCTTTTTTAAAATGTAAATTCTTTATTGTTTAATATATTACATAAGTCTCCTTTTATCCTCATTGACCTTTCCTTGGCCACCCCCACCCCCAGCACATGCCCTCACCCCCACCTTATCCTTATCTGTGTCCATTGGTTATGCTCATATGCATGCATACAAGTCCTTTATAACCAGTATTTTGAACTCTGTATCCGGTAGATTGCTTGTCTCCATTTTGTTTAGCTCTTTTACTAGAGTTTTGTCCTGTTTTTTTTATTTGGACATATTTCTTTCACACTTTGGCTCTCTCCCTGTATTTGTTTTTTTTAATATATTTTATTGATTTTTTTACAGAGAGGAAGGGAGAGGGATAGGGAGTTAGAAACATCGATGAGAGAGAGAGATCGATCAGCTGCCTCTTGCACACCTCCTACTGGGGAGGTGCCCGCAACCAAGGTACATGTCCTTGACCGGAATCAAACCTGGGACCTTTCAGTCTGCAGACCAACGCTCTATCCACTGAGCCAAACCGGTTTCGGCTGTAGTAGGTGTCTTGTAGGGCCCAGTGGTGTAGCCTCTCTAGTAACTCGAGTTGTGCACTTCCAGTGCCCCCTGCCCACTTGTGGGCTATGTGCTTTCTTCTGTTGCAGTTGAGCCTTGATTGCTGTTGACACATCAGTGGAAGAGATTTACGCCCAGGGCTATTGGCTGCAAGGAATGGCTATGATTATAGTGGAGGAGCTGCTCTGCAGGGGCCTACCCCAGGTTTCAGGAATTGTTTCAGAAGGGATCTGGCCCTCAGTGACTTTGCCTCTTGAGTGTGTAGCTCATGGAGGTGGTTTGGTGGTGCTTGGTGTTATCTGAAGCTGTCCACTGGGTATATTGGCTCTAGGGCCTTCCAGGTGGTGCAGGCTAAGGTTAGCTATTGCCTGTGCCCTGCCTGGGGCCACTGGCAGGAGCTACAAAGTGATTGGCAGATGGCTGTAATTTGTGCTAAACTTGAAGGTGCTTGGGATAAGCTAAACTAGGAACTGCTGCTTGTGTCGGGCCTAGGCCCACTTAGCTAAAGGTACAAGCACACTAAAACTAGAGACTGCTTGTTTGGGATTTGTGAGCCTTTGAACCATTTTGCTGTTTGCTTTATGAGCCTAGCCAGGCCATTTGTATGTAAAAGTCACCAGAAATGGCAAGTTGGGTGAGGTAGCATCTCAGGGAATTATCAAGTTGGGTGAACAGTGTTAACCAGGCTGATGAAGACTCAGATATGCTCCCACCTGCCCACTCTGTGTGGAGAAAGGGCTCAGCAAAGGCATGGTGGCCTCTGCCAGCACTTATGTCTGGGAGAAAGCTGCCCCTCTGCTTTCACTGTGAATACAGAGAAATCAGTGCCTCCTTATATGTCCTAGGCACCTTTCATGATGCAGCCCCAGTGCTGGAGCTGAGTATGGGGTGAGTCAGTAAGGAACTGCCTGGGACTCCAGAATCCTCTGTCTCACTCAGTCACTATCCTTGCTGGTTTTTATAGCCAGAAGTTATAGGGACTATTCTTCCCAGCACTGGATCCCTGGGCTGTGTGTGTGTGTGTCTGTGCGCGTGCAGGGGGGGAGGGGCTGGTGTGGGGATGGAACCTCTTGTTCCTCTGGAAGGACCTAAGCAACAGAAATAACTCTTGATTTTCATCTGACACATGGGTGCGGGACCAGATTGTTTGGAGTCTCCATTACTCCCACCAGTCCACATGGCTTCTTTATATTCTTCTAAAGAATATAGGTCTTCTGTTCAGGTAGATTTCCAGTAGTTGGATGTGTGAGCCACATTTATCTACACTGCCAAATTGATTGGAAGCACCACTATTCCCTTTTTTTAAAAAAATATATTTTATTGATTTTTTACAGAGAGGAAAGGAGAGGGATAGAGAGTTAGAAACATCAATGAGAGAGAAACATCGATCAGCTGCCTCCTGCACACTCCCCACTGGGGATCGAGCCCGCAACCGAGGTACATGCCCTTGACCGGAATCAAACCCAGGACCCTTTAGTCCTCAAGCTGACGCTCTATACACTAAGCCAAACCGGTTTTGGCCTACTATTCCTTTTTGATTTGAGGATTTTTCTATCGAGGTGTTTTTGTTTTTATTAGATTTTTTAAAAAAATTTATTGATTGATTTGAGAGAGAGAGAGATATCAAATGTTCCACTTTTTTATGTATTCATTGGTTGATTCTTGATCAGAGGTCGGACTTGCAACCTTAGCATATTGGGACAACACTAACCAACTGAGCCAGGGCTCTATTGAGTTTTTTTTTTTTTAATATATTTATTGATTTTCTACAGAGAGGAAACAAGAGAGATAGTTAGTTAGAAACATCAATGAGAGAGAGAGACATCCATCAGCCGCCTCCTGCACGCCCCCTACTGGGGATGTTCCCGCAACCAGGATACATGCCCTTGACCAGAATCGAACCTGGGACCCTTCAGTCCGCAGACCGACGCTCTATCCATTGAGCCAAACCAGTTTCGGCTCTATTGAGTTTTGAAGAAGAAGCTGCTTACATTAAAGTCCACTTTTATTTTCATGGCAGACATCTAAAAATCTGTTAAGTTCCCTTGTCTTGATTTTGCTCATTTGTCCAATTATGATAAACTAGGGACCAGTGCACGAATCTGTGTACCTTGAAAGGAACTTTGGGCTACAAGGCTTTGGGGGGGCCTTTGAAGGGGGGGGGGTGTCTCAGCCCATCCTCTGTGCCTCCGCCCAGCTCTTCCCACCCCACCCCTGGTCCCCTGTCTGCTGGCAGCTCCGCTCATACTGCTGCTACTCCCACATGCTGACAGCACCAGCCCCACTCACACCCACTGATGGCGTGGAGCTATTTAGGCCAGTGCCAGCAGTGGTTGTGAGTGAGGTTGGCGCCATCAGAGAGTGCAAGAGGCGACTGCCGGCCCCAATCTCCCCTCATGAGCAGGGGGAGGTGGAGAAGCCCTGAGGGGTGATCGGGGCTGGCAGCTGCCACTCACATTGCTGATAGCACCGAGTCATTGGGGCGGTGCCAGGTGCCAGTAACAGGTGCAAGCGCCTGGCAGGACCCCAGCTTGCGCAAGCAAAGAATTTTCAGTAACCACCAGAGGCTCACCCCGATGACAGCAACTGGCACCCTGCCTTAGTCTGGCACCCCTGCTCACCTGTTCTACTGTCCCGCTGCAGCCAACACCTGCCATGTTCTGCATGCGTCGTCCCTTGGTGGTCAGCGCACAGTTGTTTGGTCTATTTGCACATTAGGGTTTTATATAGAGAGATAAACAAAACTATTTTTAATTAGATTAAATTGTGGCTTAATGTGCAGAGCCTGGGGGTCATTGCATCTTTCAGAAACGTTTCCCACTATATCTTTCCACTGCCCATGCCTCCTCTACACTTTTCCTAAATAATTTCTGCTTTCCTGCCTTATTTCACAAGTGTCTATTCTTTTTTTCCTACCAAAGTTACACATCGGTGCCCTGCCAGCCCCTGCTCAGTGCTTGTTTTTTTTGTTTTGTTTTGTTTTTTTGTTTTTAACTTTTGTGTCTGCTCATTTAAAGTTCTTATTTCCTTTAAACTTTGATAATTTGGCCTTTTCACCACAGACTGGCTTTTCCCTCCTCAAGTCATATTTGGCCTTATCTAAGACTGAAGAGAGAACTGAACAAATAGGATTTCCAAAGTGTAGGACAAGCAGGAAATTTGACAATATAATCAGTAAGGCTCAAAAATCTTATCACAGAAACTTAAGAAGCTCTAGCAATTACCTATGCAACATAACTCAATAAGGAGACAGTTCTTTGGAAGGAGAGTGATAGAGAATATTCATGAAATTATGTATGCAAATGTGTTTAAATGCGTCAGAAAGTTGATAAGTGTATGAATATAGTTGAATATTTGCTTGCATGTCTTCATTATTAAAAGATATGCTTCAATGAACTCCTTAATGTGGAAGAGGGCTTATTATTAACTTTAGGAAATTACTGTTTCCTGTTTCTTATTCATTATACCTTAACCTGCTATCACAAGGGAATCTTTACAACTCAGTTATTTTACCATTTAGGCATTGTACAAAAACAAATCCTCGAGAAGGTTAGATTATAGTAGTACTGTTATTGTTCTTAAGAAATAAACATTACTTTTTACATTAAAAAATATATTTCTTCATATACTATCCATTCCCTATTCTGAGACATCTTTGTCCAAAAACTGGTCTTTTCCACCATTTTTTTTCATTCATTATATATCATCCAATTATTGTAAGTAATCTGCATATTTAAGTAAAGAAGCTAATGCTCTCATATTTTATGAAGTTTTACATAAAGAATGAACCTGCTTTGGATTTTCTTTTGTTAATTATTTTGGCTGTTTTCACCCTAGGTTCTGCCCCTTCTACAAGACAGTTGGGATGCTGTCCAACATGATCGCATTTTATGATATGGCCCGTAGAGCTGTTGAAACCACTGCCCAGAGTGACAGTAAAATCACATGGTCCATTATCCGTGAGCATATGGGGGAAATCCTCTATAAACTTTCCTCCATGAAGTTTAAGGTATATTTAGTTTCTGCTGTAACTTTTTTTAGTAGGAAATGTTTCTTTTTATTTTTTTAAACTATTTGGAGTCCTGAACTGGTGTATAAAACTTACATTTATCATTTTCACACATGCTCAGGTTATGGAAAACCAGGACAGACCTAAAGTTATGTTCAAATAGGAGTTCTAGTGCTAAAAATTAAAGTATGTCATGTCTAAAATAAATGCTGATATATCTTCCTTTTGTTTTAACTTCCAGGCAATTTAGTGCTAAAGTCATTGTTGAGCAACAATTACCTTACATCATCTGCCTATTCACATCCAATCCTATGCGCATCCAAAATAACTTCTGCTGTTTACTTCTTTTAAGTATCCTATTACATAATATTTTTAACTTTTTAAAAAAATATATATTTTTATTGCTTTTTTACACTGAGGAAGGGAAAGAGATAGACATTTGGAAATGTCAATGAGAGAAAAACATTGATCAGCTGCCTCCCACATACTCTCCACTGGGGATGTGCCCTCAACCAAGGTACATGCCCTTGACTGGAATCAAACCTGAGACCCTTCAGTCTACAGGCCAATGCTCTATCCACTGAGCCAAATCGGTCAGGGATATTTTTTTAACTTTTAAGTAGACTATACTTTTTTTGGAAGTACACAGATATAAATAGATAATTAAATGAAATTATCAGTAGAAACTCAAATATATAAGATGGTTTTAAAATATTTTATCAATTGGATTATATATATTTCTGAGTTATAATTTTCAAGTATATTTACTAATCAACTATTGAGAAATTGAGAATGACTCTCTGAATGTCATATAGTGTTGTTTATACTAAAGGTTGAAAGTAAATCTGTACAATAGATACTCACTGTACGAAGAATTTTAAAATATTCATACCCTTGAGTCCTATCATTCTACTTCAATGCATATAACCAAAAGAAATCACCAGATTTTCATATGGATTTATGTCCAAGGTTGTTTATTAAACTTTTTAAATGTCATCCAAGAGTGGATAAATCAATATGGGCATGTGCATTATGATAAGATTATTATCAAGTCATTACATGTTTCTTTTAAAAGAATATTCAAAGACATGGGAAAATGCTTATGGTATAATGAAGGGGGAAATCAGGTTGTAAAGAAATTCTATATATAATTTGATTCAAATTTTATTTTCAAAAATTAAATATTTATAGGAACAAGATAAAAATATGTATATAATAATAATAGCAATGATTTCTGGTAGTATGATTAAAGGTAATATCTTTTTTATTTACATGAACATTGTATCAAATTAACATCATAGTTACCTTTTTTAAAATATTTTTTATTGATTTTCAGAGAGAAACGAGGGAGAGGAAGAGAAACATTGATCAGTTGCCTCTTGTACACACCCCTATCAGGACCAAACCCGCAACCTGGGCATGTCCCCTGATTGGGAATTGAACCCGTGACCTTTCGGTTTATGAGATGATACTCAACTAATTAAGCCACACTGGCCAGGGCAACATCACAGTTGCTTTTTAATGTCATTAAATTTCTTCTGTAGCATTATTTTGTTGCTGGAGAGTAATATTCTCCTATTTTTAGGGACTTAGGAAATTTCCAGTTGTTGATATAGCAACTTTGTTCATGCAGTTACGTAGTTTTGTGAATTTTCCTAGTATAGATTCCCAGAAGGAATGATTGAAGTGGAATGATTGTGTCAGAGAGCTTAAACATTTTAAAGTCTTTTTATACATGATACTCAAGTTGCTTTCCATAAGGATTTTAACTGTGGTGCATTTTAAGATTATTTTAGGAATCTTACTTTGCTGTCTCAATGTAACTCTGTCAGATGTTGAATAGTAAATTTTTAGTTTGACTAAATTAATTCCAACTGTCATACATCCAGTGAAATGCATTTAATATGTGATGCATAATTTTCCAATATTTTGCATGTTGTTGAGGATAAATTCATTGGTCATTGAGTACAGTTAGTAGGCAAAATACAAGATTGAAATATTGTTCTATTTCTGTTTAGTTGGTGTATTACACCATTTATATATTTCTACCCTTAAAAGAAAAAAAGGGAAATAAGGATAATTTTCATTTCTGCTGTTGTTTATGAGGGTACCTCAATTAACCTAGTACTCAAAACATATTAAATATAAGTAACTTACTTCATGTTCTGAAAGTTATTTCCCAAATGTAAATTGAATTCTGTCATTTTTTTTTTCAGGATCCAGTGAAAGATGGTGAGGCAAAGATCAAGGCCGACTATGCACAGCTTCTTGAAGACATGCAGAATGCATTCCGTAGCCTTGAAGATTAGAACTGTGATTTCTTCCCTCCTTTTCCTCAGCAAGCTCTCATATGTGTATATTTTCCTAAATTCTCCATTTCAAACCTTTTGCTGCTTTATTGTGTGGCTTTGAGACCTGTGCAGTTTTATGCCTGTTATCATTTGTTTCCCTGTTTATTTTGTAGGTCTTATACAAAACATTCCTTTGTTCTAGTGTTCCTTTCTCTGAAGTGGTGAATGTAGAAAATATTATATTCAGTGGCTACACTACTGTAAATTTGTATGTAGGCTGATGTCTCTCTTTGTCCTAGGTTTGCCCTTTCCTCATCGCCACTAAATTTAAACAAGACTACTGCATGCACTGTCTCTGCAGTGAATTGGGGATAAAAGGTCAGATTTCTTTACATTGTGACAGGTACTTTGTGAAATGATTTGATATCTACCTACATGGCAAGGTTATTTGCAGCTTAGCATTTTGCTAAGTAACTGCTTTGCAGGACATACTTGCTTTTTAATAACAAATGATTAATGTTTCAATTTTGCATTGCTTCCTTAGCATATATCAGGAATATTTATGGGGAACTGTTAGGAACTATGTTGTTTTTAAAACTGGCATTTTGGGGGCTCAGCATAATATATGGATCAGTACCTTCTAGAAAAGAGAAAAAGGAGCCAGATGGTCAAATTTAGACTTACATCATTTTGTTAAAGCTTATTTTGTTTCACTAGGAAAAATTCAGTATCAAGGACTATTCTGCATTACTTGGAAAGTCTTTAAAATTATATTTAGAACGATCACCAAGAACATGATCCCCATTACACCCTTTTTCTTTTCCTCAAACATCTTAGAAGCCTGAGATTCTAAGAATCATGTGGCAGTGTGGACACTAATATGTCACAAAGAAGATTACTTAGAAGTTAAAGACTGTTTGCACATTTAAGGATCACCTGGACTGTTGTCATCCTTGGGACCAGATTGGCATTATGTTTTTTCAAGATAATGGCGTGTGTCACATGTTTGCATATTTGTTTGCTTATTGAATTTTTGACAACCAATTTATTCATTATAGAAATTAGTACTTTCTTTCATGTGGAGTTTGATTCATTTGCTCATAAGAGTTCTCAGAATATCTGTTGTCCTAACAGTCTAACAGTTTCCATTTGGTTTAATAGGGATGAAATTGATTCTCGTATCTGCTGATAGCAGAATCTGAGTCAAGTGAAAAAAGATCATAACTGTCTATCTTTTAAGTATTTGTTCTAAAATAAGGTTTCTGTCTTTGTACAATAAGGCATACCACAGAATAGCTGAGAGCAACAGTTTCCCATTAACTCCTGACCAACAGTGCTAGCCCATTCCTTCCTCTGTAGGAGAGGAAAGGACATGTGAACGTGTCTAACAATCTCAAATACCCCAATGTAATAGCATAAATAAAGTATTTATTTTATGCCTTAATATGTTATTATTTAAATTTTTAGGTAATGTAGTTCTTTTGGTCTGGTAAGGAACGATGCATGCAGTAGAGAATTCAGCTATAGTTTATTTAAATCCTTGCAAATTGCATGTTTTTACAGTTCAGGACAAGCGTTCTTCCGTACAACTTTTTATAACCTTTTAGAATACTGGAAGATAAAAATTTTGCAATGGTTTGTTGAGGTGTGGACCTAATGGTGCTGCTTAATCAGTTGGCTTCCAAAGTGGCCTCCTACCCAGAAGCCCTAAGACTAGTGGAAAGTAAAATAATTTCAAAAACTTTCTTTTCTACCTTAAACTTACCAGCAAACTAGGATTGTGATGGGACTGACTGATTTGATGAAGAAAGTTTGACCAAATTTTTTGTTTTGTGGGGTTTGTGTTTTTTTTGTAGTTCTGAATTTGCAGAGTACATTCTTACTACTTTTTAAGAATGTTGATGATTGGGTGTGAAAATGCTAGATAAACTGCTCAGATATTCATTTTAAGTGTCCCTTCACCTATATGTTGTAGAATTCAGATTGGTCACTGATCATATTTCTTTAGTAAGAATGTGTTAAAATTGCAACAATCTTTTAAAAATGATGCAGTCTGTATTTATTGCGCTGTGCCTGGTCCTAAGTGGAGCCAGTTAAACAAGTTTCTTATGTATTTTTCCAGTGTTAAATCTCACACATTGTACCCTTTGGAGATTTCCTTCCATCCTAAAGAATGAATAGAAGAGACCCTATATATATATATTGCCTCCTCATCCTTGAGATTTCACTCTCTTTATGTGAAAAGTTGTGCATAATTGTTAAAATCTATGAAAGAATAAAAGTGGATTTAAATTAACATTTTTTCTGTGTGTGTGTGTGGCAAGAATTGCTAGAAAATATGCCACCTTGTTGTATTTTGATGATGTTTTCAGTATGATTTTTAAATTTTTTGTTTCTCTCTTTCTTTATAGATTGTTACTTAAGATAATGAAATTGAATTGGGGTTCTCACTATAGACTGCAAAAAGTCCAGTAATCATATACACTATGATTTGGAAATGTAGTAACAAAATCCCATACCATTCTGAATATTGTTTTAAATTGAAGAAGTAAATGGTTTGTAAAATACACTTGTAAATTAAAGGAGATAGTGGTACTTATTTCTGTTTTTAATAAATGAACTAAAGCTTGTAATTCAAATTTTGCAAGCCAAATTAAGATTCAGTCTAGCAACATGTTCCTTGGTACATATTATTTCCTTACATGTATTTTTTAAAAATATGTTTTTGTTAATTTCTGAGAGAGGAAAGGGAGAGGGAAAGAGAGACAGAAACATCAGTGATGCAAGAGAATCATTGATTGGCTAGCTCCTGCACGCCCCTAACTGGGGATCAAGTGCCCTGACTGGGAATCGAACTTGGACTTTTGGTTTCCTGGCTCAACAGCTCAATCCCTGAGCCACACTGGCTGGACTTCTTACATATATTTTTAACAATTCTCAAGGAAGTATAAAAGCAGTGTGAAGTGAACAATTATATTATTATTGAATGCCAAGGATATGTAGAGAGAAATATTTAAAAATTCATGAGAAAGCTTATAATAGAACTAGTGACCTGGTGCATGAAATTCGTACACATTAAAAGGGAATTAGAGGAAATATTTTAATATTGCTATTTGCCCTTTCTCTATAATAGAAGTGTCAGAGATGAAAGAAAATTAGTAAAATGTATATTAAAATCTTCCTCCTTTCAGAGTCTAGGTCGTGCCATGGAAACCAGTGTCAAGGCCCTGCGCACCCACATGTGCCTCAAAATCGCACAAGACCTAGACCTGATTGCCCCACCCTGTCAAGCCCCACCAGGTGGGGTATGTAGCCTCAGGTTGCCTGGCCTAGCACCAGAGTGGGGGGTGCAGTCTGAAGTCCCTCATCAAGCCCCGCCAGGTGGGGGGTACAACCTCAGGTTTCCCGGCCCGGGACAGGATGCAGGTCTGAGGTCCCTTGGGCTGGAGCAGGGAGCATGCTTTGTCCCCATCAAGACCCACCAGGGGAGGAGGGACGTGGCTTGAGTTTCCCTGGCATGGGCCAGGGGTGTGCCTTGAGGTCCCCCATTAAGCCCCATGGAGGATGTGGCCTCAGGGCCTCCAGCCCAGTGTCGGGGTGGCAGATATGGCCTAAGGTCTCCCGTCAAGCCCCACCAGGCGGGGGGGTGTTCCCTGAGTTCCTCTGTCAAACACCACTGGGTGGGGGCACAGCTAGAGGTTCTCCGGCCCAGGCATCAAGCTCTGCTGGGCAGGGGCCATGGCATGAGGTTCCACGTCAAGCCTCACCAGGCGGGGGGCACAGCCTCAGGTCCCTGCCGATTGCTTGTTAAGGCTAGTTTTGGGAAATCAGCCTCCACTGTGGGTATAGCCATCTTGTCCTTTATGGTGTGACAGTCAATTTGCATATTCCCTCTTTATTAGATAAGATGTTTGAGTAATTTTGTTAATCCTCACCCAAGGATATTTTTCCATTGATTTTTTGGAGTGGAAGGGAGGGGGAGATAAAGAGAAAGTGAAACATTGATGTGGGAAGACACATTGATTGATTGCCTCTCACATCAGCCCCACCAGGTGCGCGCCCTTGACTGGAATCAAACTCAGGACCCTTCAATCCATGGGCTGATCCTCTATCCACTGAGTCAACCTGTATAGGGCGGTTTGGATAATTTTTAGTCTAATTGATAATATTCCAATATCTTCTTAGTTTTAATGTATTGCTACAGCATAAGCACAAAGAAGGGAACCAACTTCCCCAAGTGGGGTGTGATAAAATTCCCCTGAAGTTGTTCTAAAGGCTTCTTATAGTTTGAATTTCCCAGAAGTTGACTCAGACACAATATATTTGACTGCAGGCAGTTTACTTGAGAGGTGACCATAAGAAACACTATTAGACTAGTAGAGAATTGAAACAATTGCAGGAAGCCAATGAAAGTTTTCAATATCAAGCAAGTCAATACTTTAGACTATTGAGAAAAATTCTGCTATGGATTTCTAGGAGCAAGTGAAGAATATGAACCTCAATTTTCCCCCCTGCGGTGCAAGGGAGCTAGAGTACTTTCATCAGTTATTGACAGCCAGCTCCTATCAATCATTCATGGAAGGCTGTTCCCATAAAGACAAAGAGAGTCAATGCCCAGCACAGGCATATAGAAAGATCAGACACTGGTGGCCACAAAAAGCCTTCTTTAAACAGGTGCAGATTGGTGTGCACTGAAATGGTAGTCACAGCCAAAGATTTATATAGGGCACTAGTAGCAGCTGCTTCAGGTTCCTTAATCAAGATAGTTTAAGTAGAGGAGAAATCCAAGATGGCGGCATAGGTAAACACCTATACTGCTGCCTCGCACAACAATTTCAAAACTACAACTAAAAGACAGAACGGGCATCATCCAGAGCCACAGGAAAGCTGGCTGAGTGGAAGTTCTACAACTAGAAGGAAAGAGAGGGGCTCACGGAAACCCAGAGGAGCTGCAAAAAGCTGAGGTACGGAGACGCGCGCTGAGAGAGCGGGTGCCGGAGTACCTGGCTGGCTTTCTCTGGCGGGAGGGAAACGGAGACTCCCAACGGCATTTAACCCCTTATCTTACGACACTAAACCCCAGATCCAGCCGAGACTCATACGGGGGGAGTTTGGACTGTGAAAAGGGAGAAGTGCACGGAAATTTAGGGGAGTTGCAAAGGATCGGAGGTCTGGTCGCGCACGGCACCACGCGGAGGACGGATTGCTGATTGTGCCGCTGGCTTTCACGAGTGGGCGGGAGACAGACCCTCCGAACTGTGCCACTTCTGAGTCCACTGAGCCCCTGTTTTGGGCAAAACCCTGGGGACCTAGACTCGTGTGGTCCTGGTTCGCAGGGGAGCCGGAAAGGCAGCGGTTAGAGGCACTGCGGGTGCGCGCGCGCACAGGGACCGCTCCAGCCATTACCCAGTCACGTGAGACTCAGGGGCCGTGGAGGGCGGGGCCGACTGGAAGGCAAGGCGGTCCCTTAAGCCCTGAGACTCCACCCCTCCCAAGCTCAACCGAGGCTTCTGTGGCTGAATCCAGCACAGAAGTTTCCCCGGCACAGTGAAAATGCCGAGACAAGGGAAGGGATTACAAGCAAAAGAAATGGAGGAAAAAAAACGACTGGATATAGAGTTCAAAACCACACTTATAAGGTTTTGCAAGAATATGCTAGAAAAGATGGATAAATTTAGTGAGACCCAAGAGGAGATGATAAATACACTGACTGAAATAAAAACTATTATGCAGAGTACTAACAGCAGACTAGAGAAAGGCAAGGATCAAGTCAAAAATTTGAAATATAAAGAAGCAGAAAACATTCAACTGGAAAAGCAAGAAGAGAAAAGAATCCAAAAATGTGAAGATAATGTAAGGAGCCTCTGGGACAGCTTCAAGCGTACCAACATCAGAATTGTGGGGGTGCCAGAAGAAGAGAGAGAACAAGATACTGAAAACCTGTTTAAAGAAATAATGACTGAAAACTTCTCACATCTGGTAAAAGAAATAGACTTACAAGTCGAGGAAGCACACAGAACCCCAAAGAAAAGGAACCCAAAGAGGACTACACCAAGACACATCATAATTAAAATGCCAAGAGCAAAAGAGAGAGAATATTAAAAGCAGCAAGAGAAAAACAGTTTATTACCTACAAGGGAGCACCCGTACGACTGTCAGCTGATTTCTCAACAGAAACGATGCAGGCCAGACGGGAGTGGCAAGAAATATTCAACGTGATGAACAACAAGAACCTACAACCAAGATTAATCTATCCAGCAAAGCTATCATTCAGAATTGAAGGGCAGATAAAGACCTTCACAGAGAAGAAAAAGCTAAAGGAGTTCATCAACTCCAAACCAGTATTATATGAAATGCTGAAAGGTACCCTTTTAGAAGAGGAAGAAGAAAAAGGTAAAAGACAAAAAATTATGAACAACAAATACACATCTGTCAACAAGTGAATCTAAAAATTAAGTGAATTAAAAATCTGATCAACAGAATAAACTGGTGAATATAATAGAATCAGGAGCACAGAAAGGGAGTAGACTGATAATTCTCAGGAGGACAAAAATCATAAAGCATCAAACAGACTGTGAAATTATAGCAGAAAGATTAAAGTTAGGTGAGGTAAATAAGTGATCAATCAAAGGACTTGCATGCATGCTTATAAACATAACCAATGATCACAGACACTGGGGGGTCGGGGTACGCCTGGGAGGGAGGGGGGGCAATGGGGAGATATGTATAAAAAATTAATAAAAATTAATAAAAAAATAATAATAAAGATTTTAAAATAAAAAATAGCCCTAGCTGGTTTGGCTCAGTGGATAGAGCATTGGCCTGCAGACTGAAGGGTCCCAGGTTCAATTCCCATCAAGGGCACATGCCTAGGTTGCAGGCTTGATCCCCAGTAGGGGGCATGCAGGAGACAGCAGATCAATGATTCTCTCTCATCATTGATGTTTCTATCTCTCCCTCTCCCTTCCTCTCTGAAATCAATAAAAACATAAACAAACAAACAAACTGATGAATAAAATAGAATTAGAGGCATGGGAACATGGGACAGACTGAGGAATCTCAGAGGGAAGGGGCGAGGAGGGAATGGGGAAAGGTTAACCAAAAGATCTTATATGCATATACCATTACCTATGGACACAGACAATAGGGTAGTGAAGGCCTGAGGTGGGGCAGGAACTGGGTGGAGAGGGCAATGGGGGGAAAAGGAGAATGTGTAATATTCTCAACAATAAAGATATTTTTAATAGTTAAAAAAAAAAAATTAACCAATAGCGCTAACTGGTTTGGCTCAGGGGATAGAGCAGTGGCCTGCAGACTGAAGGGTCCCAGGTTCAATTCCAGTCAAGGGCATGTGCCTTGGTTGTGGGCAAATATCATGGTCAGTATGATCATTTACAAAGTGACTGAGGAATTGAATTTTTATTGTAATTAATTTAAATTTAAATAGCAAATTGGGGTTAGTGGTTATTGTATGGGAGAGCACAGTCTAGACTCATGATTTCGTGGATATCCAATTTTATCATTTCTTCTACATGCATTAGCGAGGATTCTTCAATAAAAAAGGACTTCAGGATTTTAAACTAAATTTCCATCGTGAAGTGTCTTTGGAAAACCTAGGAAGAGTAAACGTGGTCTGCACAGCTGTATAATGGTTAGTTTGTAATTACAAATTATTAGAAATGTGCTCCTCAACCCCCCTTGTAATCTCTTGTAGGTGAGAGCCTGGGATGGGTTTTCTTCAAGTTCACTGCCAGCGTAACAGGGAGGTAGTTTCCCATTAGACTCTCCACACTGGGACTTTGTCTTGTGTCGTTCTCCTCACCAGGCCTTGAAAACAAAACCTGAAGGTTGGCCAGAGTCAGGGCAAAGGCAGCTTTATTACTTCATTCATTTTTCTGGGTTCCTTAGACCCTGGCCTGATCATTCCTACTATTTTGTTAGTTGTCTGATGATTTACAGAAGATTTAAAAAATATATATTTTATTGATTTTTCACAGAGAGGAAGGGAGAGGGATAGAAAGCCAGAAACATCGATGAGAGAGAGACATCGATCAGCCGCCTCCTGCACGCCCCCTACTGGGGATGTGCCCGCAACCAATGTACATGGCCTTGACCGGAATCGAAACCGGGAACCTTTCAGTCCGCAGGCTGATGCTCTCTCCACTGAGCCAAACTGGTTTCAGCTAAATGGGAGACTTTTAATGACTTTTGTGAAAAGTAATTTAACCTTTTAATTTTGCTTTTTAAAATCATTTGGTAACAAAAAACTCAGATAATAAATAAAAAGGTGTTTATATATTAGAATGCAGTTTTATTTTTTAATGGCTACTACCAAAAATGTTCTGGAGTTAAAATATGCAATTGAAATTAACCAATATTACCCCCAATAAATTCAATACCAAAATATGCAATTGAAATAAATGATGAGGTGTTAGGATCAAGTAAAAAAGATCACAAAGAAAAATAACCTGGATGAACAAAAGGATAGATACAGAGACAGTAAAGCTTCAAACAGACTGTGAAATTACAGCAGGAAGATTAAAGTTAGGTGAGCTAGATAAGAGATCAATCAAAGGACTTGTATGCATGCATATAAGCATAACCAATGAACATAGACACTGGGGGGTTGGGGTATGCCTGGGTGGGCGGGGGGCAATGGGGAGATATGTATAAAATTAATAAAAAAGAAAAATAACCTGTGTTTGACCCTGTTGGTGAACTGCCTGTGGTCCCTAACCTGTCCAGCTCATCATCCATCCTCCAGGTGAGTGTTGGATAAGAGCTCAGAGCAGCACATTCACACTGAAACTTGTCCTAAACCAACAGGAAGTGCCACATAGGGCAATGCCTGGAAGGTTAAGCGCTGTGTCTGCCCCCACACCTAGCAGTGGTCACGGACATTCTGAAAGTATCAATGTCCAATCCTCTTGCCTCAAGATGAGACAATCTGTAATGACATTCATGCTGAGTTCCGATGGAATCAGGCTGCGGACAGACTTCAGCTGCCTCTACATCAGCATCTACTTCTCTCCTTCTTCCCTCACTCCCTTGTAAGTTTCACCTGAACATGTTCCCTCAATAAGTCACTTGCACAGGAATCTCTTTCCCAGGCTGACATGAGAGGGAATTGAACATATTCCTTTCCACTTCATTTTCTCTCCCACAGAAACTCTCACTGAGAAGAAATAACTACTCTTGATTTTTCCAGCCATGTTGAATAGGATCAGACAAGCATCTTGTATGAGAAGTTTTCACTAAAAGATGATCTTCAAATTGTAGCCTGCGTTTTGAGAGAATTGAAAATTCAAGTCCACATGTTTTTTTTCTATGCCTTTCTTCTGTTCTAGGATCCGAATCACATATAGATGCTCTTCTACAGGGGGTGTATTTTTAAAAAATGTACTGTTGGGTGGTCCAGCACAAGATACTCACTGAAAGTAATATTCTCTTCTCTGTTTCCAACAAACATAGCTACATATAGTACAGATTTTACAATTTGTATATATTTAGCATTGAGTTCTACTCACAATGAGCACAATTTATATTCTTTTCTTTAGAATTAAAGCACTTACCCATGAATTATAATGGCTAAATTGTAAATGATCTCATTAGAGATTTAAAAAAATACTCCGGTGGCCTGTTAGATTCAATAAAATAGTTAAGTCATTTCTAAATAAGTCTAATTTCTAGAAAGAGTATTACATAAAGAAAAACATTGTTTCAACATGTTCAATGATCTCTGAATTTAATTATACTATCAACAGTCTATTAGAAAACATTGGCTTATATCTTTGTAACAACAAAGCATTTCTACTTAAAATAGCAATGCTCAAATTCTGAGGTTAATAGATATCATTAAAGCAAAGGGGTCAAATTTGGGTATGTTTATTTATTTAACACCATAGGTTATAGTGCTACATTAGATAATATAAGGCATTCCATTTCAGAAATTGGCTCAGGGTGAATTTAAATAATTCACAGTTTAATGAAATGAAATCTAGAAGCACAATACCATTAGCAAATGACATAGGAACTCTCTCAGCTTGCGCCTCTCTCTTTTCACCCCATCACCAGCTCCTGCTTCACATGTATGAGTCTACAGTTATTCTATCCACTGGATCTCATCCCGTTCTCCCAAGGAATGTTACCGCTTTATCTTAGACCTCTTTTCCTCTTTCCAATATTGCCCTCTCTGTGCTTGCCCTTGTGCAACTGCAGAAAAGCACACATCTGTGCAGACTAGTTTCAATTTCTATTCTATTCAGAGTAAAACTGAACATCTTTTTATGTTTTCTAAGAGACATTTGTATTTCATTTTCTGTGAACTTTCTGACACATACTTTACCAATTTTTACTTGATTGTAGTTTTCCCATAGCAATTTCCAGGAGTTCTTTATATATTAGTGTGATCTCACTTTAGATCCACTGTCATGAATCTCAGATATTGCTGTTGACCAACAACCCTACAGTTTCCCTAATACATGCATCCTTTCATTTTTCCTATGGTCCCAAGTAAGTATTTAATACTTTCTCTTTTCTCCTCAAACTTCCAACCACTTATCTTACATATTTACTTTCATGCTCTATCATATTCCTCTAAGAAATATCAATGCCCTTCAGCCAAGACCACTTGCAACACATTTGTAGTTGAACAACATTGGGTTTGTTGCGTCATTGCAATGAGGGTGAAAGCACACCACAGAGAATCATGCAGACACTTCAGTTAAAGGTTGTTAAAAAAGGATTTACTATAGGATTCGGGTTTGTGTTAGCTAATTTGGGGGAGGATTCAAGAAGTGGGGCTTTCTTCTGGATTATATGTTGTCAAAAAGTTGCAGTAATTCTATGATTGGGTGTGTGAAGAAATTAATCTTATTTAAAGGGTGGGAGGAACAAAGCGATGCTAACGTTGTGATTGGGGAAGAAGAGAAGTCATGCATATTAGCCATTATAGTGTGTGTGTGGGGGGGAGGGGGAGATATGTGCTCACTTTCACGCTTTGAACTATATCCACATTTTTGTCTCTATTTACTAGTAGACATGATTATGGAATAGCCTTGGCTTTTGTCTTGCTCTATCATGGTTACAGATTGGGGTTCTCTTCTGCTTTAACATTGGGGTTGTGTGAAATTTTGTATGTGTGACATGGTCTGGCTGTGAGTGCCAGGCATCCCTTGGCTGTCAAGGTCTGAAGGTCTGAAGCAACCAGTAGAGAACTTCCGCAGACACCTCACCACATCCATTCAAGTACATGCACTAGTGACCATATTTTGTTTCTTGATGCTAAGGATGAACAATTCATGTTCCTTTTCAAAGCCAGCCTATCCAATTGCATATGACATCCTTCCCCTTTTCCTATTCAAACTCTTTACTCCTCTCTCTTCTATATCAGTAATTTTACCTCTCATGAGTACTTCCATGTGTATTCAAACATGCTATTATTGTTCCCATCTTGAAAAACACACAAAGATTTTAAAACAAAGCGAAACAGGACAAAGGACTCAGCCTGCGTCTTAAGCATTTTTCTTTCCTACCCCTTGCCCCCACATTACCTTTACCTTTCTCTCTACTAAGTTCCAAGGCCCCTTTTGCCTCTGTAACTTGTTTCCTGAGCCCATTCCCTATACGGCTCACTTCTACCTCTGTGACTTTGTAAATAAACATTCTCTTATAAAACAACAGCAGCAGCCCTAACCAGTTTGGCTCAATGGATGGAGTGTCGGCGTGTGGACTGAAGGTTCCAGGTTTGATTTCTGTCAAGGGCATGCACCTTGGTTTTGGGCATATCCCCAGTAGGAGGTGTGCAGGAAGCAGCTGATCGATGTTTCTAACTTTCTATCCATCTCCCTTCCTCTCTGTAAAAAATCAATAAAATATATTAAAAAAAAACAACAATAACAGCAAAAACAGCAACAAAGCAAAACAACAAATCCTGTTTTGATTTTACTTCTCCCTCTAGCCTATTTCACTTCATTTAGAGCAAAACTTAATTGTTTCTACATGCTGCCTTATACTCCTTTTCCTTTCTCTTCAATGTACTCTCTATTGAAATTGTTATGTCCAGGTTATTTAATGACATCCAGATTGCTAAATGCAGAGCAACACAGAACTATTCTCAGTTCTTATCTTACTTGATTTACTAGAGGCCTGGTGCGTGAAATTTGTGCATGAGGAAGGCCAGCCTGCACCCTCTCCAATCTCTGACCCCTCAAGGGATGTCCAACTGCTTGTTTAGGCCTGATCTCTCTCACAATCCAGGACTGCTGGCTCCCAACCTTCTGCCTGCCTGATTGCTCTTAACCACTGCTGCCTGCCAGCCTTATCACGCCCTAACCACTCCCCTGCCAGCCTGATCGATGCCTAACTGCCCTTGCCTGCCAGCTTGGTTGCCCCTAACTGCCCTTCCCTGCTAGCCTGGTCATCCCTAACTGCCTTCCCCTGCTGGCCTGGTCACCCTTAACTGCCCTCCTTGCCAGCCTGGTCATTCCCAACTGCCCTCCCCTGC
>JAAGEH010000286.1:7269050-7336567 GCA_011751065.1 Lasiurus cinereus | reverse complement strand
AACTGCCCTCCTTGCCAGCCTGGTCATTCCCAACTGCCCTCCCCTGCAGGCCTGGTTCCCCCAACTGTCCTTCCCTGTAGGCCTGGGTCCCTCCCAACTGTCTTCCCCTGGAGGCCTGGTTGTCCCCAACTGCCCTCCCTTGCATGCCTGGTCCCTCACAACTGTCCTCCCCTGCTGGTCTGATCACTCAAACTGTCCTCCCCTGCTGGCCATCTTGTGGTGGCCATCTTGTGTCCACATGGGGGTGGCAATCTTTGATCACATGGAGGCAGCCATCTGTGTTGGGAGTGGTGGTCAATTTGCATATTATCTCTTTATTATATAGGATTAGCATCTTGATGAACTTTGATTTTCCAGCCTCCTTCAAATACTTTCTTTGGCTTTAGGGTAAAGTCCTCTATCTCATTGACCGTTCCTTCTTAGAGTCTTTGCTGTTTCCTTTTCATCCTCTCAACTTCTATATCTTGGAGTGTTCCTGGGACAAGTCATTGGATGTTTTTACTCCCTATCTTTAGTCACCTGGTAACTTCACCCATTTTCATAGCTTTAAAAACCATTGTTATTACGATAATTCCCAAATTTACAACCTCTGATTTTCAGGCTTATATATACAACTTCTCACTCCACATTTCCACTTTGACGTCTAAATGGAATTTCAAACTTAACATATTTAAAACTCATAACTCTCCTAATTGTTCTTCTCTAAAGCTTTCTTATCACAGTAAATAGCTGTTTTATCTTTTCAGTTGTCCAGGACAATAGCTTTAGAGTTGTCCTTAACTTTACTCTCTCATACTGTATAACCAATCCAACAGGAAATTATTTTTATTCTTCTTTCAAAACACATGCAGAATCTGACCACTTCTCACCGCTACTATTACTACCACACCAGTCCAAATTCTCACCTCATTTGTGAGTTATTGCAGTAGGCTTTGAATTAGTCTCTTTGATTTTATTATTTTCTCTTTATAAACCCTGCTTTGAGCATTTGTGGAGCGTGGGCCAAGAATACAAATGGATGCCCATGTTTGCATACATTTTTAAAAATGATATACAACAAATTTAAATATCTGCTACTTTCCTATCTTGGCAAATATACCTCTACAAAGATCTGAGAGACCATTAAAATTTAGAATTCTTGGGCTTCACAGAGTTCTATATCAGAAAGAAGTGGTGTAGCGATAACTTTCCTGACCACTAGCCTGCAATCTGCTCTTCTTCTATTCTAGCTCTGGTTCCACTTCCCACTGCAAGGAGCGCTGTGTTCATGTATATGGACACCATAGTCTACATGTCCAAACCTCATCCTTACCCTTACAAACAGCCATCTGTTGAAAACTCCACAGCCTGAGCATGTGCACACTAGTGATATTATCCACTGTTGGAAGAACAAACCTGTGGAGGAGGACTTTTAAATTCCTGGAAGTGGGTTTGGGATAGGTTGGGCAAGGAATTCCAGGGTTTTCACTATTCGGAGTGAGATCTTGAAAGGGAGGTTATGGTCAGAGGAGGCCTAGAATAGAGGCCTCAAAAACAGTTCAAGGCAGGATCTTTCTTATCTGGATGTTAGGTCAAACACCCTTTTACTGTCTGTAAGGGGAAAGGATACCCCTCTGTTTACAACCTTCTTATCCCAGTATGGTGGCACTCGGAAAGGTTTTAGAACTTGAGCATAGTGAAGAGGGTGTAGAATGCAAGGACTGTGATGGCTGGGCAAGGGTGTTAAGGTGGGGTGAATGAGGAGGGAGTCAGTGCAGGGGGCAGAGTTTAACATTGCACACTGAAGAAGACAGGGCAACTTATAGTAATGTGATTTGGGGCTAGATTCCCTTGCTATAAAGGACATTATTGGGGCAATCGGTGGAACTTTAACAGGGTGTGATAATTAGAATGTAGTGATACGATGGTAATTTCCCAGTTTTGTTGGTCATATGGTTTTAAATATGTTTTAATTTATTTATATATTAGGAGAACGTATTTGAATGTAGGAAATATCAACTAAGGTAGTCAGAATTGATAGGGGATGACGTTGATAGTTTGCTTTAAAATGGTTCAGGGAAAAGATTGTTGTAACATATTTGCAACTTTTCTGTAAGTTTGAATTTGATTCAAATTAAAAAAATTCTTTTGAAATACCTTAAAAATACTTTACTTAATGACCACATTCATCTTGAAGCATTGAAAAAATACTGGCAATATTAAACTCCTTCAATCCAAAATAGAATTCTTGGTGCTTCCATTTAAAAAAACAGGTAATCGTTTTTTCTTCAGGATATTTTTGTACATGATAGTGAAGAAAAACGCAGCTTATGCTAAGTTTTGAAGGACAAAACCCTATCTTTCCTTAAATATCTTATTGGGTAATTTGTCCTTTAGCATGTAATATATATTATAAAAATATACTCCATACTTAACTTTCTGTGGAACTGGATTTGACTTTCTCCCTTCCCATCTTTACATTATGATTATTTTCAAACAAAATAGAAAATCATTGATCAGTGAGTGGTATACCCTCCACATAAATGCAATAATTGTTAATATTGTGTTATCTATCTATCTATCTATCTATCTATCATGTATCTATCTTCATCTATTCAGGCTGCTCTACCAAAAATACCATAAACTAGGTGTGTAAACGTCAAACATTTATTTCTCAGGATTCTGGAGTCTGGAGGTCTGAGATCAAGACATCAGCAGATTCAGTGTCTGGAGAGACTCCACATGCTATTGGTAGAATGCATCCCTATTTCCTCACAGGGAGAAAGGAGATTAGGTGTCAACATATAAATTTCTGTGTGTGTGCATGCGCATGCGTGTGGGCAAGCACATTCAGTTTATGGCATCTATCTTTGTTGAAGCATTTGAAATCAAGTTGCAGACATCGTAAACTTCATTCCTAAATACTTGGGCACACATTTTCTAATAATAAAAATATTTTCCAGCATACCCACAAAGTATTATTCACAAATAATACTTATATGTTAATATCAATAAATGTATCCACAAATCATTAATTATTCCATCAAACCAAGCCTAATATACATTTCATTTTCAATCTTCCTAAATTGTTCTAGAATGTTTTTTTTTTTTTATAGCTTTATTTCTGGAAACCAGGATTTGCAATACCCAAGTCAGTAACTCCAATCCCATACTTGAAGGAACAAGACTTGGTCATGCAGTTCACTTTGGTGCACGTTGGAGCGGGGTATGTCTTGGAGCGGAGGAGGACTTTGTGCTGGCTTGTGCCTGGAAGCCATTTCAGGGTAGGCACAGGAGTTTGAGGTTGGTAGGTAGGTAGGACCAGGCTCATCCGGATCCGGATCCGGATCCCCGGTAAAGACTGACTTCCAGGCTAACAAATCAACGTTACATCGTTACCAGCTGGTCAGAGGCAGGGGTCCTCTACTGCCGCCAGAGGGCGCGCGGCGCAAGCAGGGGCCGTGGTGGCCGGGAGACGCGCGGGCGGGGCGCGGGGTGGGCGCGGGGCGCACGGTTGGCGCCCCCTCCACGCGCGGGGCGCGTGCGCGGTTCCGAGGCCGGCGGCAGAGGGAGCCGCGATGGAGGGTCCTCCGCCTGTCCGCCCGGTAAGTGGCTCCTCGCAGGGTCGGGCTCCCAAAAGGCGGCTTACCAGCTTTCTTCGCGTTGGTTGTTTGAACCCGCGCACATTGCGATCGTTAGTTCCTGCCTTCCCTTTCTGGGTGCTTTTTAGAGAAGTGGTTACCCAGGAGAAGGTTTCCTGTGCTTCCTGCGAGCCGGCCCCCTCGGGGTCGCGGTGGAAGGTCCGCTTCCCTGTGAGCATGGAGTGCAGGAATTTGACCCCGAGCTGTCCCATTCCAGATGTTTAGCCTCAGGCCCCGTGGACTCAGGCCCCACTGTCGGGACTCTGACCCGATGTCACGCTGATCCAGCCTCACCCCCTTCCCTTAACTACCAGCTCCAGTGTAAGGGGCTCAGACTAGAGATTTTTACATCACTGTGCTATCAACTACGTTTTTTTTTTGTGGTTTCAACTAGTTTTGTTTAGAACCTTCTTTGGTAAATGGAAGAACCTGTTGAGTAATTTTAAGAGTGAAAGCCTACTTTTGTTGCAGGAGTACCTGTGTTTCTGAACTCTATCCTCACTCCAGGAAGGAAGATGAAGGTTCCGTTGAATGCCTTGTTCAAGATCCCAATAAAATGCGTTTTTTGAGAAATAAAATGAGTGCCTTGGTCACTATGAGTAATGTTTGGAACTCTGATGGGAATAAGGAGTGTCTTGGCAAGGGCTATTGTTAGGGCTTTACTCTATGTTGAGACATGTGTGACCTTACTTTATATTTGGAGTATCTGGGAAGCAAGAGAGTTTCAGAGTTCTTTTCCCCACAGGGCATCACTCTTAGGCAGTGGCCCAAGCGTAGGTAAAAATGTGCAGATGGCTCCAATTGTTGACCCGAGCATTCACTGTTAAGATGACCGTGGGAAGTTCAGCCAGTTCTGATCCTTGAGTCCTTTCCTTTGTCAGGGACCTTTGGGGTAAGGCATAAAAGGCAGTCGGTCTCCAGGGAGCCTCCTCATGTGCAATGGCGGTGATGCTGTCCACCGAAGAGCATGTTTGTCCATCAGACTTCCAACTCCTATTGCTGTTCACTCAGTCGTACCCAGGTTGCTACCCAGGTATTCAAAGGGCTTTGAAGAGAGGTGACCTCTTCCAATACCGTGGCATCTGATAAAAGAACGAGGGCAGGGGAGGCCATGTCCTCCTGCAGGCGTGCTGTGCCAGAGGGCCCAGATTCGGTTCTATTCTACAGAAAAGAACTCAGCTGTGCTGAGCTTACAAGGTGTTTCTTCTAGGACCCAAGGCATAACTGGCAGCTGGGGATGGACAGTCACAGGTTCTTTTTGGCAGAGAGTCCAGTCTGCCGGCAGTAATTGCTGCTCAAATGGCATATCGAATGGGGATCGTTTCTTGCATCAGAAGCCTGTGGACAACTTGTGGACATTATGGTTACTCTGTAGAGTTTAAGAAACCTAAGATTAAGTTGAGTTTGATTTAACCCTTTGCTGTGCCACACAGGTGCCATGGGAGCTTCCCCCTGCAACCCGGAGGCTTTTTGTTAAACAGAGACATGGGTGGCAGCAGCAGCAGACGTATTTAAGAGCTGTGTGCTCTTATAATGGCTGCTTCCCCTTCCGCCCCACACCTCCTCTTTCTCTCTCCTCTCTTCGTAATGACTGCTCTTTCATGAGTGACCCACCTGATGGGCCCACATCTTGCCAAGGGTATATATAGCCTTTCCCCTGAGTGCTCTATAGATTGGGGGCCAATGCCTGGTTGAGACATCTGATCCATTTATTTTAACTCCATCGTTTGAACAAACCAGAATTAATTTACCAATTCCCTTATCAGTGGACAGTAAGTCATTTGCACTTTTTTAGTGTTACAAACATGGTTGACTCCATGTGTACATTAAACTGCTGGGTTGTTAGTATATACCCATCTTAGTCTCTACTAGGCATTGAGCATTATTCTCCCAAGAGGTTGGACCAATTGTTATTCCCATTACTTTTTTTTTTTTCTACTGTTTAACTCTTCCTCTAGTTGACTAAAGTCCTGGAGACAAGGACTTTGTTCTATTCATTTTTGAATCCCTAGTGCCAACTAAACTCCCTAGCAAATAGTAGTAGTTGTTAAATATTTGTTATACATGTAAATGCATGAACTATGGAAGTCAAAACATATTAGTTGCTGTTTTCTAAAAGCTTAAATATTATTCTTTTCAAGTTAATTGACATATTTTGAACATTAACTCTTTTCTTTTTAAAATGGACATTTCTCAATAAATAATTTAAATTGGTTGATACTTATTTTCAGGTAATAAATGAAGGAGAGTCAAGCATTGCCACTGAGCCACCAGAAGAATTAGAGGAAAATCCTAGTCCAGTTGTGGATGAGAATAATACAGTGTCAGCTAAAAAACAGGGGCCACATGGACATAACTGGAGTGGTGACTGGAGCTTTTGGGTAATATTTTTTTCCTTATATCTTCATTTTAATCTTAAGTGCAAAATTTTGTAAGTTTACAGCAATTCATATGTTATTTATAATATTTTTTATTAGCTTCTAGATTTTAGATATTTGTTCTTAGCCTTTGAGTTCCAAAACCATTTCTGAGTATGCCCTCCTTTGGCCACTAGAATGCACTGTTGTCTGGTTTGATGGAGTGGAATTATCTGTTTCAATTTTCTTGGGAGAAAACTACACCACAGAATTGGATCCCACTCACTGTATTGGCAAGAGTCTAACATTATACAGAAATCATATTTCTAAATGTTACTGAGAAGCCAGCTATTTTACATCATTTTAATTTAAATAATTAGTTCCTGTACCTAAAAGGAAATTTAACTCTGTTTGACCTGTAGTGTATACTGATTTTGAGATTGGTTTTAAAGTTTCATAGTGTGTTTGCACTCTGATCACTTGATTGCATAACCTGGATATGCTTTAGGTTTCCCCACTGTAAAATGAGACTACGGCTCCTTGGTTAGGTGCACAGAGTCTTTTGGTAAGAACATTTCTTTTTTATTTATTTATTTGTTTGTTTTATAAATTTCTTTATTGATTAAGGTGTTACATATGTGTCCTTATTCCCCCATTACTTCCACATCCCCCCTACTCATGCTCTCACATCCCTGTTATCTGTGTCCATTGGTTAGGCCCATATGCATGCATACAAATCCTTTGGTTGATCTCTCCCCCTTTGGTAAGGACATTATCTGTTACCATATGAATGCTTACATACTATCTAATATAAGAGTAATATGCAAATTAACCATCATTCCACTATACCACAAGCCATGCCCACCAGCCAATCAGGAATGAGTATGCAAATGAACACAACCAAGATGGCTGCAGCCATGGTGTGACCAGGAGGCTTGGGTTTCCCTAGTAATGGAGGAAGCCAAGCTTTCTGCACACCCTGGCCGCCCTAGGCCTCTACTCAAGGCTACAAAGTTTCAATTGTAGAAGATAAATAAATAAAAACAAAAATGGCGGCAGCCACAGAGCAAGCAGGAGGCTTGGTTCTGCTCAAGGCTACCAAGTTTCAATTACAGAAGATAAATAAATCCCAGATACCAGGGCCTTCATTTGGGACTCTGGAGTGTGTTTCTGGCCTGCATACTACCACAGGCCCCTTGCCCAGGCCGCCCCATGCCCCAGGGGAAAAGAGGGGAGGGGTGTACAGGGAGAGACTAGACAAAAATCATATACTTATGGATGAGTTCAATGGAGAGAGGTAAGGGTAGAGGGAAGGATGAGAGCTGGGTGGAGGGGAGCTTTGGAAGGGAAAAAAGAGAAACAAATGTAATCTGAATAATAAAGATTTAATAAAAAAAAATAAAAAAAATAGAAAATTTTCATGCATATCCTCTTTGAATATTTCCTCTTGCTTATTCTATATGTTCACCTCTAAAACTCCTATTACATTAATAATGAACTTCTCTACTTTTCATCTTGTATCTTAAACCATTCTCTTTCAAATATTCCATCTTTATCTCTCAGGGTACAATATCAATAATTTCTTCATATATGTCTTTCAATTTACTGATTTTCTCTTTAGCTGCTTTTTCCCATCTCTACTGTATTTTTAAATTATTATTTCAACACCATATTATTCCTTTCTAGAAGTTGTATTAGGTTGTTTTCCAAATCTGCCTACTATTTTTGAGAATGTCTTATCCATGCATCATATTTTAATGCCTCCTATTAAGTCTTTAATAATATCAACTGATTGTTTTATGTCTTTATCTCATAGTTTATCTGAAGTTTTGGAGGGTCTAATGTGCTATTTATTTAATCTTCTGCTTCCTCATAAAGTGTTAAATTGAAGTCCCAAAACTTCACGAGAGATGAACTACAGGTTATGTGCTCTGAGGAAGATTTCCTACCACCACACCACCCTAAACCCAAGTTTAACAGATAAGCTTCCTTATCTTCAACCTGCATATGTAGGAAGATTTTTTTTTCCTAGTCTACCTTTCCCAGAGAGTATAGCTCTTCAAGAGTCATGGCTTTATAAACAGTTCTCAGTTTCAACTCATACAAGTTCCAGGCACCATCTCCTATCCCAGTGTGGCCATTAAAGCTGGGTTACTGAGGCTAATACACTCCACAGGGCTGCTTCAGCATTGAGCTTATGAGCTAGCATCTCTGGAAATCACTTCCTTCTTCTTTTTTAGCCCTTAGGTGTTTCTCTTGCTATTTTATGAGCCCAGACATGCATTTCAAGAAGATGCTGGATGCATTTCTAAGAATTTAGGAGCAGAAGAGCTTTTAAGTTAAAAAGTCCTATCTTCATATTCTAAAAATGTTAGTAGCTATTCCTTCCTAATTATCTCTGAAAGTATTAAAAGATATCTGGGCTTTCAAACAATATTTACCTACTAGAAGCCTGATGCACGAAGATTCATCCAAGAATGGGTTTTCTCCCCCTGGCTGCAGGCACCACCTTCGCTCTGGCTGGAGCCACCTTTCTGCCTTCCCATGCTGCCCAGAGGCCCAGAGTGGCTGGGGTGGTGTGGAAAGCCTGCGTCATCGCCATCCTGTGTTGTCACACACATCCTGCCCCACCCCTAGCCACTTGGTGCCTGTGTATGCAAATCAATCTGCCATCTTTTGGTAATTTGCATACTCGCTCCTGATTGGCTGGTGGGTGTCACGAAGGTATGGTCAATTAGTATGTCACTCTTTTATTAGTCTATATATTAAAAATTTTAATTGGATAAAATGTTTTTTTTTAATCCAACAGACATTGGAAAATAAGTTTATTTATTTTTTTATCAGTTACCAAAGTGAAAATCTGAAATATCCTTTTTAGATTGAATGAATTCAAGATATGTTATGGAGGACAACAAATGATTCAAGAAAGCATCTTCTCCAAAGTTGCCAAAGTATGTTACAAACATACTAATTAATCCTCTTGGGCAATTTTTTAATTTAACAGTGCAACATGAATTAATCCTCATGATGTACCTCTAAATCAGGTTTGTGGCAGATTTTATCCCCACTTCTATAATAATAAAAGCATAATATGCAAATCAACCAAACAGCAGAATGACCATCTGGATGACCTTCCAGACGACCATGCTATGACATGCACTGGCACCATGCCAGCCAAGGGGGTGCTATGTGATTAATCAGGGTAGTGGGACCCCTATTGCCCCAAGATTTCCCCCAAGAGGGAGAGGCCCAGATTACCCTCCGCATGGCCTGGAGAACAATCACCTCAGAGAGGGAGGCCCAGGCCACCAGGCTGGCAGCAATCCAGGACCACCCAAGTAAGGTCCCTAGGCCTGGCTGGTGATCAGGACCTACCAATATGAATGAATGTTTAATACAAGTCCCTGACCCAAAGTACTTTACTTTTGTGAAATATATAGATAAGTATGTCATCTTTTAAACATAACACAACAGAAAATCTCAAAGGCTTTTTCTCTTCCCAACAGTTGCTAGAGAAGTTACACTTAAACAAATGTGTCCCCGCAGATCTCTGTAATCTTTTCCTCTGGGACCTTAACCCACCAGGAATATACCATTATTTTAACTGGGAAAACAAAAGTTTGGCTTGGAGTTGTTGTTGTTTTCTTTTGCCATGTATTTTTACTAATAGTTAAAGGGCAAAAGCATGAATAGTTATTTGCCATTAACTTCACTTTAAATCTCATTTCTGCATTTCACAGAATTTCTACTGTGACATTAGAATTTAAAAATTCATAATGAAACTCAACTTCCCACACACTAGGCTTCAATATCTTCACTTTTAAAGAACAAAGAAAACAAATATAACAATATTCCTATTTTATATTACAGGATTGAAATAGAAAATCTGCAGCTGTGGGTCTCACTATCAATTGCTATGCAAAGTTAATCATATTCCTTTAAATGAAAGTCCTACTGTCAGAAAGACAAGATGGAGACACTTGTGCTCCATCAATCTGTTAAGTAGCACAAGATTAAATGGACAGGGTCTAAAAGATATCAGCCTCTGCAAGAAAACAACAGAACTTTAATAAACTTGGGTTCACTTTTTTGTATCCTTTTTTTTAAGTTTTCACAATTTTTTAATTATGAGGAATCATGGAAACACATTTTCTAATATTACTAATGAAAGTGTTCTTATTCAGCACTTTTCAACCTTTTAACCATTGGGAAAGGTGCTGCCGTGTAACATCTTCCTGTTGAGCATGGTCAGAGGTTTTTATTGTAGAGTCAGTGGTAGAGGTAGATGGATTTAAAGTGATAGGAGAAATAAAAAAATAAAGTGGCAGAGAAGTGCATTATTTTGCAGACTTCTTAACCACCATTTTTAGCAGTTATAGTTGTACTACATTAGAGCCACGTGTCTACACAGACCTCTGTCCTCCATATTAAGAGGTTAAGGCTGCTACAGCTTTTGAGTTTTTGCTGTCATTTCTTGCTAGTGTCTATGTATTATCCCAAAGTAATTCCCTTATTTCCAACATCCTATTAAACTAAAAGAAGGGACCAACTTATTTATTAGGTGCATAAAAATATGTCAAAAATACATTAAAGAAATTCCAAATGAAGCCTTGAGGAATTCTCTCGCAATATACACCAGCGTGAGCTTGGATTTAGCTGTTCAGGTTTTTTTTTTATTTTTGTTTGCTTCTGAGTTCTGATAGTTCTGGTTTCTGTGTAAGTAGCCTCTGGAAAAGTCAGTAAAACTTCTGAGATGTTGTATTTGTCTTTACGTCTATTTCATATAAAATGAATCCATATAAAAATTCTTCAAGCCTAGCTGGTGTGATTCAGTGGCTGAGCAGCAACCCATGAGCCAGGAGGTCAAGGTTTGATTCCAGGTCAGGGCACATGCCCATGTTATAGGCTTGATCCCCACTAGGGGATGTGCAGGAGGCAGTTCATCAATGATTCTCTCTCATCATTAATGTTCCTATTGCTCTCTCCCTCTTGCTGCCTCTCTAAAAATCAATAAAAAAAATACATTTCTTAAAAATTGCTCAAAATAAAGTGCTTGCCGTCATCAAAGAAAACTAAAACTGAGCCAAAATAAACCTTCAACATTCTAAACCAATGCTTCTCAAACTTGAACGTGCAAATCCCTTGGAAATCTTGTGAAAATGAAGATTCTGACTCAGTAGGTCTGAGGTTGGGCCCAGGATTCTGCATTTTTAATCAACTGACATGTGATGCCAAATCTTCTAACTCCACACTACATACCTCTTCCCTCCCCTTTTATCTCTAAATCCTCATTTCCATACCTTTTCATTATCTTACTTTATCCTTTTTCTTGCAACAAATCTGCCAAGAGTAACCACAGTAATTCTTTAGCCCTATACATAGCCCTTGGAACTATAAAAAGCAGAGTGCAGTCAAAACACAACAGTCATAAACTTTCTCAAAATGTGTCCAAAAATAATATAATAGAATGTAGATGATATAATTTTTAGGGTATGTAGTTATTTTGATATATTTCTTAGCAATAAAGTATTTTCCTTCTTAATGGGAAGTAAGAACCTATTATTAATCTGAAGATTCAATAATATTCAGTAACTGAGCTGTTAATTATAAACAGAATGATGGTACTTGTACTAATCCCTATAACCTGTTAATAATATGTCTTATTTTTTTTTGGTCTACTCTAAAATTATTAGAAATTCTGCAACCACATACATATACCTAATCCTCAAGAGATCAGCTTTCTAATAAATTAATATTGGAACTATATATGCCTTATGCTCTTATGTAAGATTATTCTATCAAATGACTCATAATTCTCACAGGCATTGTTAGATTTAGAGTGAGTCCTTTAATATAATAAACTAGAGGCCCGGTGCTCAGGGAGGTGGGAGGGAGAGGTGTCCCTCCAGCCTGCACATCTCCAATCTGAGACCCCTTGAGGGATATCGGACTGCTGGTGGGATCGGGCCTAACCGGGCAGTCAGACATCCCTCTCACAATCCAGGACTGCTGGCCCCCAACTGCTCGCCTGCCTGCCTTCCTGATTTCTCCTAACTGCTGCCTGCGAGCCTGATCACCCCCTAACCACTTCCCTGCGAGCCTGATTGATGCCTAATTGCTCCCCTGCCAGCCTGTTTTCCCCTAACTACCCTCCCCTGCAGGTCTGGTCACCCTAATTGCCCTCCCCTGCAGGCCTGGTCCCCCCCAACTGCTCTCCCCTGCAGGCCTGAGTTCCCCACAAATGCCCTTCCCTGCAGGCCCAGTTGTCCCCAACTTCCCTCTTCTGCCATCCTGGTCACCCCTAACTGCCCTCCCCTGCTGGCCTGATTGCCCCTAACTGCCTTCCCTTGCAGGACTGGTCCCTCCCAACTGCCCTCCTTTGCTGGCCATCTTGTTTTGTGGCAGCCATCTTGTGTCCACATGGGGCAGGATCTTTGACCACATAGGGGCAGCTATCTTGTGTGTTGGAGTTATGGTCAATCTGCATATTACTCTTTTTTTTTTCTTTATTTTATTGATTTTTTACACAGAGGAAGGGAGAAGAATAGAAAGTCAGAACCATCAATGAGAGAGACACATCAATCAGCTGCCTCCTGCACACCCCCCACTGGGGATGTGCCCACAACCAAGGTACATGCCCTTGACCAGAATCGAACCTGGGACCCCTCAGTCCGCAGGCCGAAGCTCTATCCACTGAGCCAAACTGGTTTTGGCTGCATATTACTCTTTTATTAGCTAGGACAGAGGCCTGATGCATGGGTGGGGGCCAGCTGGTTTGCCCTGAAGGTTGTTCCAGATCAGGGTGGGGCTTCTGCTGCAGTCTCCGCTGCCCCACCAGCTTCCCTCCTTTCTCTCCTGCCCCACCTGCTTCCCTCCCTTCACCACCACCCCACTTGCTTGCTTCTCCCAGCTTTCCTATCTTCTGCAGCACTTGGCTTCCTTTTACGCTGTCTTCAGTCTTCGCTCTGCACCAGGATATGCAAATTAACTGCCATCTTGATTGGGTTAATTTGTGTAATCGCTCTGATTGGCTGGTGGGCAAGGCTTGTGAGTGTAGTGAAGGTACGGTCAATTTGCATATAACTCTTTTATTAGATAGGATGATCCAGGCCACATTCAGACATTTGCTCTTATTTAAAAAATATTTAAATTAAATACAACCTGAAATGTGTTTTGTTATATATATATAAACAAAAAAGTTATACAACTCAGAGTAATGTTTATTTTAAATGATTATATTTCACTTAAACTAAATGGAAGGTGCTCAAGAGTTTATCACTCCTTCCAGAAATTCTTTTTCTACCATCTCTTCTATTTTGCCTGGATTTAGTGGAATAACATTATTTATGTTGTTATACTATTACATATGTCCCCATTTACCTAACCCCTTTGCCTGCCCTGCACCCCCTTTCCTCTGACCATCACCACACTGTTGTCTGTGTCTATGCATTATGCATATATATTCTTTGGCTAATCACTTCACCTTCTTTCATTCAATCATCCCCTTGAAGCCCTACTAACAACTCCCAGTTTGTTCTATGTATCCATACCTCTGTTTCTGTTTTGTCTGCATTCCCAATAGCAATGAACTAGGATTCCTTTTCCTCCACATCCTTGCCAGCACTTGTTTGTTGACTTACTGATAGTAGCCATTCTAGCAGGTGTGAGGTAATATCTTATTGTCATTTTAATTTGCATCTCTCTGATGATTAGTGATGCTGAGCATTTTTTCATATGTCTATTGGCCATCTGTATGTCTTCTTTGGAGAAGTGTCTGTTCAGGTTCTTTGCCTGTTTTTTAATTGGATTGTTTGTCTTCCTGGTGTTGAGTTGTATAAGTTCTTTATATATTTTGGAAATTAACTGCTTATCATATATATCACTCGTGAATATGTTCTCCCATGTAGGGGTTTCCTTTTCATTTTGTTGATGGTTTCTTTTGCAGTGCAGAAGATTTTTAGTTTGATGTACTTCCATTTGTTTGTTTTTTCCTTTGTTTCCCTTGCCCTAGGCCTAGGACAGTGGTCGGCAAATGCATTAATCAACAGAGCCAAATATCAACAGTACAACGATTGAAATTTCTTTTGAGAGCCAAATTTTTTAAACTTAAACTTCTTCTAATGCCACTTCTCCAAAACAGACTTGCCCAGATCGTGGTATTTTGTGGAAGATCCACAATCAAGGGGCCAAAGAGCCACATGTGGCTTGCAAGCCGCGGTTTGCTGACTACTGGCCTAGGAGATGTCTGAGATTTTACTGCCTATGTTTTCTTCTAAGATTTTTATGGTTTCATTGCTTGCATTTAAGTCTTTCATCCATTTTGAGTTTATTCTTGTGTATGGTGTAAGTCGGTGGTCTAGTTTCATTTTTTTAGCATGTAGCTATCCAATTTTCCCAAAACCATTTCTTTAAGAGATTGTATTTACTCTATTATATGTTGTTGCCTCCTTTGTCAAATATTAATTGACTATAATGGTGTGAGTTTATTTCTGGGGTTTCTGTTTTGTTCCATTGTTCTCTATGCTTGTTCTTGTGATATTACCAGGCTATTTTGACAGAAAACATACTTTGTATGGTTTCACTGCTTTTAAATTAATTGAAACTTGCTTTGTGACCTAGCATATTATACATTTTGGAGAATGTTCTGTGTGTACTTGAAAAAAAGTGCAGATTCTGCAGTGGTTGAGCGAAGTGTTTTATAAGTGGCAGGTATAGTTGGTGGATAATGTTTTTCCCCTCCTCTCAGTTTTATTGACATACTAGAGGCCCAGTGCATGAAATTCATGCACAGGTAGGGTCCCTAGACCTGGCCGGTGATCAGGGCCAATCAGGTTCCTTGCCTTCCTGCCTCCCCGCCTCTCCACCTCCTCCTTCCCTCGCTCCCTCAGAGCCCTGTGCCATCACCATGTTCTGTGCTGCCCTCTGGTAGTCAGTACACATCATAGCAAGTGATTGGATTCCCAGTCTCATGGTTGAACTCCCAAGGGGACACTTTGCATATTAGCCTTTTATATAGTGTCAGTCTCTGTGTTTAGTCCATTTATATTTAATGTAGTTATAATATGGTTGTATTCGTAGGTAGCCATTTTGCTATTTCTTTTCTCAATGTTTCATATCATTTTTTTTCTTATTTTCCCCTTTTACTTCTCTCTTTATGAATCAAATATTTTTTAGGATACCATTTAAAAATTTTAAAAAATTCAATTACAATGTGCATTCAATATTATTTTATTTATTTATTTTTAAAATATATTTTATTGACTTTTTACAGAGAGGAAGAGAGAGTTAGAAACATTGATGAGAGAGAAACATTGCTCAGCTGCCTCCTGCACACCCTGCACTGGGGATGTGCCCACAACCAAGGTACATGCCCTTGACCGGAATCAAACCTGGGACCTTTCAGTTCGCAGGCTGCTGCTCTATCCACTGAGCCAAACCAGTTTCGGCTCAATATTATTTTATAGTAGTTTCAGATGTATAGCATAATTTAGGATATCACTTTAATTCATTTTGATTAAAAATATAGTCCAGACTGGTGTTGCTAAGTGGCCTGTGAACTGAAGGGTTGAGAGTTTGATTCCTGGTCAAAGGCTTGTACCTGGGTTGCAGGTTTGATCCCTGGCCCTGGTTAGCAGACAACCAATTGATGAGTTTCTCTCACATTGCTGTTTCTATCTCTCTCCCTCTCCTTACCTCTCTGAAATCAATAAAAACATATTATTAAAAAAATTAAAAATTTCAAACACTTTATATTGCCTGACTGGTGTGGTTCAGAGGTTGAGTGTTAACGTATGAACAGGAGGTCACAGTTTAATTCCTGGTCAGGGCACAGACTCGGGTTCTAGGCTTGATTCCCATTCGGGGGCATGCAGGATGCAGCTGATTAATGATTCTGTCATCATTGATGTTGCTATCTCTCTCTCTACTCTCCCTTCCTTTCTCAAATCAATGAAAATATGTTTAAAATTTTATTTGTAGAAATTATCTATTGAGTCATTGTTGTCAAACTTTCCTTTAATTCTTTAAGCATGGTTTTCTTTAGTTCTTTGAACATATTTATAATAACTGCTTTGATGTCTTTGTCTGCTAAATCTAGTATATGGGGACCCTAAAAGAGCCAATTGCTTACTTCTTTCTTTCCTTATTATGAACCACACTTTTCTGTTTTCTGTTTTCTGCTTTAAACTTTTTTTAAATCATTGTACAATTTAGATAATATATTGTAGCAACTCTGGATTCTGATTGCTTCCTTTCTTTTTTTCTTTTTAATATATTTTATTGACTTTTTACAGAGAGGAAGGGAGAGGGATAGAGAGTTAGAAACATCCATGAGAGAGAGACATCGATCAGCTGCCTCCTGCACACCTCTTATTGGGGATGTGGTGGCAACCAAGTTACATGCCCTTGACTGGAATTGAACCTGGGACCATTTAGTCTGCAGACCTATGCTCTATGCACTGAGCCAAACCAGTTTCGGCCTGATTGCTTCCTTTTTGCTCCTAAAGCTTATCATTGCTGATTTTTGTTTAATAACTTACCTAGAATATATATCTGTGAAATCAGTTTGTCCTGTGGCATGTGGCAACACATGTCTCTGCCTTGTTTATTATTGTTTTTATTTAAAGATGACTTCCCAGGAATCACCCTTTATGCCAGTCAATGATTGGTCAAAAATTGTGCTCAAATACATAGAGCCAGTAATAGGTGTTTTTGTCCCTCCCCTCCCCCCCGCGCCCCTCCATACCCCCCCGCCCCCTACTGACAGACTTATGTGTAGACTGGGGAAAGCTTTCAAAGTTCAGACCATTTTCAAGTATGCCTAATTTTTTATGTTCTCCTGAGGCTTATTATGAGTCTAGCCAGGGATGTGTGGGTAGTTTGGGATCTGGATCTACAATCTACATTCACTTTGATAGCGTCAGAGTTTTCCTTTGCACTTTTGGGCTTAGGTTTTCTGCTTTTCACTCAGAATCAACTCAATCCACTCTCTCAGCAAAGCTGCTAGTTTTCATGACCTGTTTTACCCTCAGAGAATTACCACACTGACTTAACTGATAGGGTAGGAAGAAACAGTACCCCACACCTCTATTATTAGTATTTCCAAGTTCAGTAGATTTTTATGAACAAATATTTTTCAGCTTATTGTATGTATTTGGTCAACTTTCAATAATTTGAGGTGATTGTTTTGTTTTTTAATCATCATGGGGGGATATGTTTCCACTGAATTTGAGAGAGAGAGAGAGAGAGAGAGAGAGAGAGAGAGAGAGAGAGAGAAAGAGAGAGAGAGAGAGAGAGAGAGAGAGAGAGAGAGAGAGAGAGAGAGAGAAACATCAACATAAAAGAAATATTAATTGGTTGCCTCCCGCACGACTGATTGAGGATCGAACACACAACCTAGTTGTGTGTCCAGGAAACTGAACCCTTTGGTGCAACGGGCGATGCTCCAACCGAGTCACAGCAATTTATAAAATTGCTCTATAGCTTGTTAAGGAATTATCTTTTATTTATTGAACATCAAATTTAAATTTTTCTTACAAAACCATTTGAAAGAAGCACCAGTAGATTGTTTTTTGCCAGTTTTTGCCAGCACTGACGTGATTGTTTTTTGACAGTTTTTTTCCCAGCTATAAATTTGCTTTTGCAGAAAGGATTTGCCACACTTTTCACTCCATCATGCTGGTAACTTCCTTGACTTCTTTTTAGTGTTTTTGAAATGTTTATTTATATGGTTTTCCATACAAAGACATACAAAATGTTGCATCAAAAGCATATTATTTTAAAGTCCATTTAAAATTTATTTCTAAGATGCTACATTTCAGTTCCTTTAATGAGTATAATTTTAAAAAATTTAATTTTTTCATTGTTACAGATTTCAAGTTCCACCTATAAAGATAGGAATGAGGAATACAGAAGACAGTTCACACAACTACCTGATACAGAGAAGCTGATAGCAGGTAAGAAAGAAAAGAATTTGCAAGAATTTGCAAAAACCCACTTTATTACCTCATTATCAAAATAGAACTGATGAGTGACAATACTATAGAAAATTCCAGCTTTTGTGCTAGACATAAAATGTTTTTCAATATAAGCAGCATGTTATTCATAATTACACAATGTAAAACTAAGTCATAATTTGAGGAGGGGTGATCTTTAACTTATAAAAATATTAAATAATGGCTAAGAAAATAAAACTAAAGGGAAATGCTTTGTCACATTTTCTACTGGTGCTTCTTTCAAATGGTTTTGTAAGAAAAATTTAAATTTGATGTTCAATAAATAAAAGATAATTCCTTAACAAGCTATAGAGCAATTTTATAAAATTTTCTGGGGTTATATCAATATTTGTATAATATTTATTTAATAACTTACCTAGAATATATTTGTGAAATTAGATGTTTTAGGAACAGATTTTAGTCATTTTTCTTACAAAAGTGCGTTATTTATTTATTTTTATTTCCGAGAGGAAAGGAGAGGAAAAGATAGAAATATCAATGATGAGAGAGAATTATTGATTGGCTGCCTCCTGCATGCACGCCCAACACTGGGGATCGAGCAAGCAACCTGGGCATGTGCCCTGACTCGGTATCAAACCGTGACCTCCTAGTTCATAGGTTAATGCTCGACTACTGAGCCATGGCTGGGCAAGTTTTGCTAGCTTTCAAGGTCATTCTGTTAGGAGTGTAGAAGACAGAATAAAGGTTGAAGAAATTGGAGGCTGAATGCTCTGTCAGAGGATGGTGAAGACCTGGTTCTGAAGTCTAAGATTAAGGTGCTATAAAGGTCACTTTCTGGTGAGAGCTCTCTTCCTGACTTGCATATGGCTGCCTACTCACTGTGTCCTGACATAGCTTTTCCTCTGTGCATGTGTGCCCAGAGAGAGAAACAGTTGTTATTTTTAATATAAACTTAATATAGATATCTATATATATAAAAGGCTAAATGCCCATCTATCTGACTGGCAGCTATGACACACACTGACCACAAGGGGGAAGATGCTCAACGCAGGAAGTGCCATGACACGTGCTGACCATTTAAAAATAAACAGCATCATGGACCTGGTGCCAATAAACCAACACTCAGCTTCCCCCAAGTGGGACACAGACCCTGCCACCACCCCATAGCAACAGCCCACCAAATCACAGCCAATGCTTCCAAGACCTCATGGTACAAAATGTGGCCCACAGCCCAGCCCAGCCTTGAAATGGTTGCTGTGGGTGCCGGGTAATGACCTCACATAGCAACACCTGGCTTCCTCTTCCTAGTGACTAGAGTTTCTTCAGCCCAGCAACATGACTTGCTTTATAGCCAAGTGCAAACATTTTACAGTTTAATCAAATGTCTGTGAAGCATTTTCCCGTGCCTCATCTCATTTGATCCTCACAGAAGTCCTGGAGTGGGTAGATAGGAGACTTGGTGAAATCCTATTTTCTTTTTATTAGCCAGAAAACAGAGATTTAGAAAACTTAGAAACTTGACTCCACTGGAAAGAAGTAAGAAATTGTAGACCTTGAAAATGACTTCAGGTTTTCTCGTGGCACAAAATATAGTCAAACACTGCTGCAGTTAAATGTTTTACCCTTTGTTTTCCTTGAATGATCTACAATAATAATCTACTTTGTGTTGATATTTACTGCTGTGTTGCTTACAATTACTTGAAAGAGAAGTTGGGGTGCTTCACTAGTCTGGAAAAAGTTTAGCTAAGTCAGAAAGCAGGCCTAATTAAGCAAGTTTATCTATATACTAGATGCCCAATGCATGAAATTCATGCATATGGGTGGTGTCCCTCAGCCTGGCCTGCACCCTCTGCAATCTGGGACCCCTCGTGGATGTCCAACTGCCAGTTTAGGCCTGATTCCATAGGGCCTCGGATCCCACTGTGGCTTTGTCCAGAAGGAAGTTGGATGTCCAGTCGACCCGGTCTAATTAGCATATTACCCTTTGGTTAGTATAGAAATAAAAGGCTAAGTTGACTCATACATGCTCAATACATATACTAAACCTCTTGCTGGCACCAATAGCATGTGTTTCAATCTGTCATTGTTGATCTTGAATTTAGTTGACACTTCTATTATAGAGAAAGGGCAAATAACGATATTAAAATATTTCTTCTAATTGATTTCCTTTTAATGTGCACAAATCTGTGCACCAGGACACTAGTTTTACAATAAAAATATAAAACTATGTTTTAGTTTTATTATATATTTTATTTAACCATTTATCCATTGAACTTTCTCAGATTTTTGATACTCTTTTGCAGTACTTAATACAATATGACTGAATTTCTAAAGAGCTAAGTACTTTAAAGCCCAGTATTTAAAAAATCATAGCAATGAATTAAAGCAACTTTTAAGAACATTTAAAAGTAATACATTCTCATAATAAAATCTTCAAATTCTACAAGAGGACATATAGTGAAAGTGAGTGCCCTTTCCAATGAAGATCACTCCAACCTTCTTCCTGGGAGATAACTACCTTCAGTAATTTCTTTTGTGTATTTTCAGAAATTTTTTGTTTATATTCCCAGAGGAATATACATATATTCCTAAGAGAACTTAAATGGGAGCACATTGTGCTTACTGTTTGAATCTTGTTTAGAGCTCTTTCTATTAGCACTGCTTATGGATCCACTTTATTCTTTTAATGGTTGCTTAATATTCAATATAAATTTTTGTACCATAATTTATTTGACAAATCCTCTATTGTTGGAATTTTTATTGGCTCCTGTCTTTTACTATTACCACTAATGTTACCTTGAATCTTCTTTTATGTTTGTTTTATCACACATGTGCACACATTGTAGGATAAATCTATGAAGTGGAATTGTGGCAAAAAGGTAATGAATATTTAAAAAGTTTACTGTTGCCAAGTTATTCTCCAAAAGGGTTTTACTAGTGTATATTATCATCAGCAGTGTTTCTAAGTACCTGTTTTGCCATACTTCAGGAACTTTGCTTTAGCAAGATTTAGTAGATAGAAATGGTGCATAGTCATTGCTTAAATATGCATTTCTTTAAGAAGGAGGTTGAGAATTTATTTATATATATTTTTCTGTGAGGCTTTTGTTTCATAAAGTTTGCTTATTTTTCTAGTGGTTATTTGTCTTTTTCTTAATTCGAAATAGCTTGTTAGATGCTTAACAAATTAGATTTTTTTCTATGTATGGTGCAAATGTTTCTTGTCAGTTTGTCAACTTGAAATCAAATACTTTTCATGGAAACCTCTATATGTGTATCACACTCATTATTGCTTTATTGAAAGAAATTAATTTGATGACACAGTGTTGTATAAAACATCAAAGCTTTACAAAAAAGAAAATATTAAATCATTGGTGATCCTACCACCTATAAATAATTTTGGTTAATATTTTATGGATAGCTTTCTAGATAATTTTTCAGTGTGTATATTTGCTTTTCATGTAGAAAATCTCAGATAATCTCATTAAATATCAAATAATCTATTTGACGCGTGAGTTTAGTAAGGTCGCAGATTGAAAGTTAATTGGAGGTAAAAGAAAGAATCATATGAATATATACTTATATAAACAATTTGAATTTTACAAATACTATTTATATCAGAACCTTCCAATAATGAAATACTTATGTATACATCTAACAAACATGCAGGCTTTCTATGCTGACAGCTGTACAACATTAATAAAAGAAGACCCGATAAGTGTTTATGAATCAGAAGACTCAATATTGTTAAGATCTCAGTTCCCTCAAATGAAAATCCCAGCGAGCTTTTTGGGGGTTCAGGCTTGCAGGAGAGGACACTTGGGGGTACCAGGCCTACAGGAGAAGGCACTTGGGGGAGGACCAGGCCTGCAGGGGAGAGCAGTTAGTGGTGACCAAGATGGCAAGGGTGGGCAGTTAGGGTCAAGCAGGTTGGCAGGGGAGCAGTTAAGGGGTGATCAGGCTGGCAGGCAGAAGCAGTTAGGGGCAATCAGGAAGGCAGGCAGGTGAGTGGTTGGGAGCCAGCAGTCCTGGATTGTGAGAGGGATGTCCCACCAGGATCAGGCCTACACGGGCAGTCAGGCATTCCTTGATGGGTCCTAGATTGGAGACAGTGCATGCTGGGCTGAGGGACACCCCTCCCCCCAATTTATAAATTTCATGCACTGGGCCTCTAGTAAAGTAATAAAAACCCATGAAATGATTTTATTTTTGATAATTCTCATCTGAGGATATTTTTTCCATTGATTTTTAGAGAGTAGAAGGAGGGGATGAAGAAAGGGAGGGAAAGAGAGAGAGAGGCAGGGAGAGAGACAGAGACACGAGAGAGAGAGAGAGAGAGAGAGAGAGATTTACATTGATTGGTTGCCTCCTGCAGGAGCTGAGGAATATAACCTGCAACCCATGTGTGTGCTTTTGATCCAAAGCTTAACCCTTGACCCTTTGGTGCAAGAGCCAATGCTCTAACCATTTAGCACACTGACCAGGGCCATAAAATGATTTTTTTGTATCTTGGTTGTGGGCACATTTCCAGTGGGGGCATGCAGGAGGCAGCTGATAGATGTTTCTCTCATTGATGTTTCTGACCTCAATGCCTCTGCCTTCCTCTCTGTAAAAAAAATCAATAAATATATAATTTTTTTGTATTGATTTCATAGAGGAAGGGAAAGAGAGAAAGACAGATACATCAATGATAAGAGGGAATCATTGATAGCTGCCTCTTGCATGCCCCCCATACTGGAGATTGAGCCTGAAGCCGGGGCATGTGCTCTGGCTAGGAATTGAATCATGACCTCCTGGTTCACAGGTTGATGCTCAACCACTGAGCAACACTGGTTGGGCCATAAAATGATTTTTGAGAAATGTTACTTCTTATTTCATTATATATGAATCAGATTGTTAACATGACTCAAATCAGGTAGACTATTGTTTTCTGGAATGCTGATAATTATGTGCTTGTTTATCAATAGGAAAATCGGGAGCAAAAAAAGTAAAATCCTTTTGCTTTTAAAATATTTTGATAATTTCTCACATAGAATATATTGCTAGAAAGCTATTATATAAAAACTAAATTTTATTGAGGTACAAATTTATTGAAATAAAATATACCTGTTTTGGGGAAATAATTTTTAAAACCATTATAAGAAGTCTGTCAATCTATCCTATATAATAAAAGCCTAATATGCTAAGTATTCAGTTGGCCATTCAACCAATCAAAACATAATATGCTAATGATATACTAAGGCTGCTCAACTGCTCACTATTATGTGCATTGATCACCAGGGGGCAGACACTCTGACTGATAGGTTAGCTTGCTGCTGGGGTCTGGCTGATCAGGACTGAGCAAGATGAGCTGGACATGCCCTGGAGTCCTCCTACTATCCCTCCCCAGTCCCGATCGTGCACCAGTGCGGTCCCTTGGCTTGGCCTGTGCCCTCTCACAATCCCCATCATGCCCCGAGTGCACAAATTTTGTGCACCAGGCCTCTAGTCTCTACTTATAATAGGGTAATATGCAAATTGGTTGGGTTACTTTTGTGTAATAACCAGTCAGCAGGAGGGCAGGGCAGCAAGCTACCTGTGGTGGAGAGTTACAGGAGGGTGGGGCAGTGGGTGGAGTTACAGGGGGGCAGGGCAGTGAGCTACCTGTAGCCAGAGAGCTAGGAGCAGCTGTGGGTGGGTCGGCCAGCTGAGGCAAGTTGCAGTGAGCTACTCTCGCACAGATTTGTGCGCAGGGCCACTAGTGTTAAATAATCTTCAGTTAAAACAACCCAGTTGCCTACTATAGCTTTGTAAATAGTTAATGTAAAGTAATGCAGTGGTCCGCAGAGTGTGGCATCACCTGGGAGCTTGCTTCATATGCAATCTCTTCATCCCTGCTCAGACATTCAATCAGAAACTCTGGGGGAAGGGCCCAGCAAGCTATGTTTTAATGTCTTCCAGATATTTCTGATGTGAAATTTGAGAAGCATTATGCTAATAAAATGTGTCTGTGGTTTAGATAAAAACTTCAGGACACCTCAAGGTGATCTTTAGCCCAATCTCTGTTTTAGAAATGCATACTAGTAAATGAGTAACTTAATCTGTTTAATTATTTGCTAGGATTTTTTTGTTTGGTGGCATCTCAAATTTGTTTTGCTGGAAGGGAGCATTTTGAAAGAGTGCATTACTTTGCTCAATTTTTAGTATTTGCTTAGAATTTTAATGACTAAACTTAAATATTTTGGGGTTTGTAACCTCCATAAGTTTTCCTAAAATTGCTAATCATATATATATATATGGTTTTAAAATTTATCAGTTTAATAAATCTCCTTATAGCAGCCTTTTATATCTTGTATAATTGGTAATTTAGCATTACCATTTACATTAGCCAGAGAGTCAGATCTTAATCTTAGAAGCATGGTATTAACTTGTTATAGGCAGTGCATTTACCAGTACTCTTGATTTTGCTGGATTTTAATGCTGGTGTGGAGATCAACTTTAAAACACACACACACACACACACACACACACACACACACACAAACACACAAACACACATACACACACTTTTTGGAGTTATCATTGTTCCCTCCCTCATCTTTGTCCAACAGTCTAATTAATTACCAATTTCCATCAGTACTGCCTCTTAATATTTTTGACTCTAACTGCTTCTTCTCTAATACTGTCATCTTTTGGTCTGGGGCACCATCAGTTTTCCCTTGGATTTCCAACTAATTTATCTGAATCCATTCTCACAGTGTGAATAAAGCGGTTTTTAATAAGATACAATTGATCATTCCCCTTCCACTTAAAACTTATCAGTGGCTTCTCCTCAAGTCCACAGCTCACCAGGACCTGAGACACCTTCCCTTGCCTGCCTTCTCTAGGCCCGAGATCTCTCTTTGTAGATAGTAGCTTAAATGAGCTGTGCTTCTTTCTACCATGGGGCCTTTGTAAATACTGTTTGATCCCTCATGGTCTAGCTGACCCTTCATTGATCTGATCTGTAGGTCTCAGTTTAAAGATTATTTTTTCTGGAAAACTTTTCCCGATTAACTTTCTACCTGCTCCACTCCTCATACTTATGTATGCCTTGTTATATTCTCTCATAGCTTCCTCTACACTTTGGTCATTATACTTACAAATTTATTTGTTTATTGTTTGCCTTCCTCTCTAGATTGTATTCCATGAGGGTAAGGTCCTTTTCTGGTAACCCTAGTATAGGGTGCACAAAGAATATGAATGAATAAATGAATGAATGAACGCATTAACTAATGAATGAAGAGTGATGATTTTATGTGTACTAAAATAGTATAAGATTTAGTAAGTTGCCATATTTTTGTGACTCAGCTGTTCCTTATTTGTGTAGATTATGCTTGTGCTCTTCAGAAAGACATTTTGCTTCAGGGACGACTATACCTTTCAGAAAACTGGCTATGTTTCCATAGCAACATCTTCAAATGGGAAACTACAGTAAGACATATTTTGATTTGATTTGTTGATACAAATAATTGCATAGATAGAAACTGTATACAGTTCTCCTAAAAGTAATGTACTTTAAGTTCTAAAGTAAAATTTTATATATTTGCATATCTATATTGCATATATGTCAACACAATGTGTTGTAGAAGTGTGCAATATATTTTTCTTAATACTTTGAGCTACATGTGTGCATATGTAATACAGTTGGAGAAAGATTTCAGACTGAAAAAAGCTTGATATACATCCTGCCGAAATCATGTCTTATCACAGTCTGAATTGTGTGTGTGTGTGTGTGTGTGTGTGTGTGTGTAGAACATGAACACCCACATGTCTTTTCACACTTTATCCTAATGTTAGAGATAGGAGTTGATGGCGGGAAATTATTGAAAGGAAGAGTGTCTGACTGCTGACCCTGTTTCTCTCAGAGAAAACAAATATGTAATTAATATGAACTCCTTTACATTTTTCTAGTCTGGATGAGATTGATAAAATACTTGGTGTTTGTGTGATATGTATTATGAAAATAAATCCATTTTATAATTATTTTCTTTTGTGTATTTAGATTTCTATTGCTTTAAAGAATATAACCTTCATCACCAAGGAGAAAACTGCTCGACTCATCCCAAATGCTATCCAGATAGCTACTGACAATGAAAAGGTGAAAAACTTTTCTGCCTTTGTCTTATTACATAATGTGGAGGAAATCTGCCTCATACTAACTGCCAGTGTTAGGAATATAAGCAATTCTTCTTAGAATTATGGATATCTACTAGTAATCAAGATACACTGAATTTCATGCTAGGTTTCTGTATACTTAAATACTTATTGATGATTAAATGCTGCTAACATTTTTTTGTACTTTATAGTTTAAAGAGAACTTTATCCCATGCTTATCATTTCTTCATTATAAGAAGTAGATAGATTAAGCATTAGCAAAACATCCTTATTATTTCTAGTACATTAATAATTCTATAATTGTTTTCTATGCATTATAGCAACTAATACAGACAAATGATTCTGGTGAACAGAGGTTTGGGTAGCATACAAGTAAACATAAACATTGAAATAATGTTTTAGGATGGCAATTATCTTTAATTGCCATCATTTATATTATCCGCCTATAATATCTGCCATTTCTTAGTGGAGATATATGAAGAATCTTTCTATACCCAGCTGGAAAATTGATTAGGGCTTTGTGTGTGACATTAGGTCACATGTTATGTATATAATCCTATTTGGAAAAGTATGTTCCTTTTATAAAAAGTTTGCTCATGGAGATTTTATATAGCAAGGTTTTAATTTATTAATTAGAAAATTATACTTTAACATCTTTGTGTGAAAAATGTAAACACATGAAATATTATTAATTTGATATTTTATTTAATAAATCAAACATAGGACTGAGCTTTCTCATTCCTAGAAGTAAACACTTAATCATAAAAAGTCACAAACTAGGGGAAGGGAAGAGATGATACACTGAGAAACTATATTTAGTGCTGCCACTTGTCAGATTTTTTCTTAAGAGCCTATATTAAAATGTGACCACAAAATCCACTTAAATGCATAGGAAAAAATAGGGCTACATGTAAACATAGACTTATAGGTTGAAACATGATTTTTCTCTTCTACAAAATTCAAAGCAAAGTTTATTGTTAATATGGGTGTTTTATATGTACATTAGCAGAGATTGATATTTCTAGATATTTGAGACTATGAAAGATGATCTAATTTTTAAAAAATATGTATTTTTATCGATTTCAGAGAGGAAAGGAGAGGGAGAGAGAGAAACATCAATGATGAGAGAGAATCATTGATTGGCTGCCTTCTGCATACCCCACACTGGGATGACACCACAGCGTGGGCATGTTCCCTGACCAGGAATCAAATCGTGACCTCTTGGTTCATAAGTCAACATTCAACCACTGAGCCATGCCAGCCAGGCAAAAGATGATATAATTTAAAATTAAGATCCTTAAAAATTAATTTATCTCTGAAATCCACTATATTTTTTCATATTCTTTGTTTATACTTGTCTCAAGTGGCTACCAAATCACATCTCTTTGCAAAGTTTAGAATAAATAAAATTTTAACTTTTTTCATAAATTTATTTAGATTGATTTTCATAGTTAAACTCTGATGAACATAAATAGCTACATATTTCAAGCTCATTTCCCTAGAAAATATTGATAAAATTGTATTTGCTGTAAGATACAATGTGAAAGATCTTTGTTCATGCACCAATTACCTGTTTTTTATCTATTGTAATAAAAAGTTAAAAAGAGTATATAAAGTAGGTGGTGGTGACTTACTAGTTTGCTTTGACCATAGCAAATACCAATAGAGCTTCATGACAGATACTTTCTCCCTTTTTAAAATGTCACTAAAATTATTCTACTATTTTTATTTTCAGTTTTTCTTTACATCTTTTGGTGCCAGGGATAGAAGTTACCTCAGTATCTTTAGATTGTGGCAGAATGCACTGTTAGACAAGGTAAGTGTTCATATCAGAGGCAGGTAGTTGTTATCATAGCAACTCCTAGTGTTTATCTAAACAGTGTTTGTGAGTTGAAAAGCTCCTTTTCATTTTTTTGGACTTAATGTTGACTAGACTATTTAAATTCTAAGAAGATACTTGAGGCAAAACAAAATCCATAGTTACAAGTTAAGATAGTAATTGTAATCTCCAAGATAACGAAGAAAATAACTTTAGAAATAAATAAAAAAACTTTAAATGACTTTAAGTGGTACACTGGCACTATCTAACATACAAGAAGGCAGTAATGGAGGAATAGAAGGGCAAAAAAGACATGACATAGGAAAAAATAGCAAAATTGCAGATATTACATTAAATTGTTAAATGGATTAAAATCTTCAATATAAGATAGCGATAGAAAAAATATGTACCTATATGCTGTATATAAGAAACACATTAGATTTAAAAGCATAAAAAGATGAAACATAAAAGCACTGAAAAATATATACCATACAGACAATAACCAAAAGAGAGCTATTACTATAGTAATGTAAGACAAAAAGTAATAGCAAAAAGGAAGAATGTTTTATAAAAATAAAAGGATAACCTGTCTGGAATTTATAATAATTATAGACTTACATGCACCTAATAACAGTGCCCTAAAAATACATGAAACAACTACTGTCAGAGTTGAATGGAGAAATAGATAACTCAGCAATAATAGTTGGAGCTTTCAATACCAGACAGAAAATCAAAAAAGAAATAGAAGATTCACACAAAATTGTAAGCTAACTAGAACTAATGAAATATATCTATGGGACTCTCCACTCAAAATAGAATACGCATCCTTCTGAAGTATACATGGAACATTTTCCAGAACAGACCATATGCTAGATCATAAAGCAAGCGTTAATATATTCAAAAGGATTAAAATAATATAAAACATGCTCTCTAACCACAAAGGAATGAAATTAGAAATCAATAACAGAAGAAAATTTGGGGAATTCACAAATAGTAGATATTAAACAGAACACTCCTAAATAACTAATGGGTAAAATAAAGGGAAAATTAGAAAATACTTTGAATTAAGTGAAAACAAAAATACACATACCAAAATTTATGGGGTATAGCTAAAGCAGTGCTTGGATGGGGATTTATACTGTAAACACCTATATTAAGCCCTGACTGGGTAGCTCATTTGGTTAGAGCATTTTCCTAGTATGCCAAGGTTTTGGGCTTGATCCCTAATCAGGGCACATTAAAGAAAGCAACCAATGAATTCATGAATAGGAAGAGCAATGAATCGCTGTCTCTGTTTCTCCCCTTCCTCTCTCTCTAAAATCAATTTAAAAAATGTACCCCCCCCCAATATATTAAAAAAGAAGAATGATCTCAAGTTAATAGCCTAACTTTCCACCTTAAGAAAGAAAAGGAGCCCTAGCTGGAATGGCTCAGTTACTTGGAGAGTTGTCAGGTAGGCCAAAAGATGGCAGGTTCCATTCTTGGCCAGGGTGTGTGTGTGAGGCAGCAAATTTCCTCTCTCTCTCTCTCTCTCTGTTTCTCTCTCTCTCTCTCTCTCTCTCTCTCTCTAAATAGAAGCAAATAAATGACAAAGATTGGAACAGAAATGAATGAAATTGAGAATAGAAAAATTAATGAAATGAAGAATAGAAAAATAGAATCAACAGAACCAAAAGTTCTTATTTGAAAAGATCTACAAAATGGATAAAACTTTACCTAAATTGACCAACAAATTAATTAAATGATATAGGAAAAACACCTAGAAAGTCACAAACTATTGAAACTGATTCAAGTAGAAATAGAAAATCTGAATAGACTGATAGCAGGAAAGAGACTGAATTAATAATAAAAAAATCTACTCTCAAAGAAAAACCCAGAGCCAGATAGCTTCATTGGTGAATTCTGCAAATGTTTACAGTAGAATAGACACCAATCCCTCACAAAGTATTCAAAAAATGTAAGAGGAGGGAACACTTACCAACCCACTCTGAGTTCAGTATTACCTTGAATATCAAAATCATACCAAAAATATCACAGGGAAACTGCAGTGTTTATATTCATTATGTCTAAGAATATAGAAACAAAAATCCTCAACAAAATGTTAGGAAACCAAATCCAGCAACATCAGTAAAGATTATATTCTAGAACTGAGATTTGTACAAGTTTTATTCAACATATGAAAATCAATCAGTGTAATACACTGTATTAGGAGAATAGAGGACATGCCTGGCCAGCATGGCTTAGTGGTTGAGCATCGACCTAGAAACCAGGAGGTCATGGTTCAATTCCCGGTCAGGGCACATGCCTGAGTTGTGGGCTTGATCCTCAGAGTGGGGTCTGCAGGAGGCAGCCGATCAATGGTTCTCTCTCATTGATGTTTCCATTCTCTCTCTCTCACCCTTCCTCTCTGACATCAATAAAAATATTTTTAAAAACAAAACAAAAATCATCTCAATAAATACAGAAAAAGTATTTGACAACATTCTTTCCTGATAAAAAACAAAACAAACAGGAATTAGCGGGGAATTTCCTTGACCTGAAATACAGTAGCTAACATATGATATATTTAATGGTGAAAAGCTAATGCTTTCTTCCTTAGATCAGGAATAAGACAAGGATGTCCTTTCTAGCCACCATTGTATTTAAGGTTCTAGCCAGGGAAATTAGGGAAGAAAAATAAAGGTAGAACACATCCAGATTTAAAAATGAAGAAATAAAACTACCTCCATTATCAGATGATATATGTATATATTTCTAAGGAAGCCAATAAATACTTATTAGAACTAATAAGTTTAGCAAGGTTGCAGAATACATTGTCAAAACACAAAAATCAATTATATTTCTATATGCTCACAATGAACAATTTAAAAAAACCAACTCCAGTTTATTTACAGTAATATCAAAAAGAATAAAATATTTGGGAATAACTTTAAGAAAAGAACTATAAGATATGGATACTGAAAATTAATAAACACTGTTGAAAGAAATTAAAGAAGACAAGCAAATGAAAATAATCTCTTGGATAAGAGACTTAATATTATTAAGATAGCAATACTCCTGAGCTCCCAACTGATGTGCAGATTCAATGCAATCCCTATCAAAATCCTTACTGGCATTTTTGTAGAAATTGACAAGTGGAGTCTAAAATTCATATGGAAATGTGAGATATCCAAAGTAGCCAAAAACCATTTTGTAAAAAAAGAATCAAGTTGGATGAATTAGTCTGTTAGGGCTGCCACAACAAAATACCACAGACTTGTATGAGTGCTTTAAACAACAGAAGTTTATCTTTTCAGTTCTGGAGGCTGGAAGTCCAAGACTGGTGCCAGCAGGGTGAATTTCTGGAGTGACTTCTCTCATTGGCTTGCAGCCTTCTCACTGTGTCTTCACATGGCTTTTTCTCTGTGCACACACACTCTCAGTGCCTCTTCCTCTTTTTATATTAATGCCAGTCCTATGACATTCGGGCCTCACCCTTATGACCTCTGTCTTAGTCAGTTCAGGCTGCCATAACAAAATGCCAGGCTGAATGGCTTAAACATCAGAAATTTATATTCTCATAATTCTGGAGTCTGGAAGTCTGAGGTCAGGATGCCTGTATGGCTGGGTTTTGGTGAGAATGCTTTCTGACTTATACACGGCCCCCTTCTACTTGTCACTTGACATGGGGAAAGAGAGATAGAGGGAGAGAACAAACTCTGTGGTGTCTTTTTAAATACAGTGCTAATCCCATCAGGAAGCTCTACTTTCTTCATCTCATCTAAACCTGATCATCCCCCAAAGGCACTATTTCCAAATACCATCACATTGGGAGTTAGGGCTTCAACATAGGAATTTTGGTGGGGGACTCAATTCAGTCCATTACATTGGAGGTCTTGCATTTCTTGATTCCAATGTTTACTACAAAGTACAGTAGCCAGGGCATAGATTTACTGGTGCGTCTAGACATAGATTAATGGAATAGAATCGAAAGTCCAGAAATACAATCTTACACTTATTGACAAAGATGCCAAAACAATTCAAAGGGAAAAGAATAATCTTTGTACCAACTGGTGCTGGAACAATTAGATATCCACATTCAAAAGAGTGAATTTTGACCCTTACTTCACATCATATACAAAATATCACTCAAATTGGATCATAGACCTAAATGTAAGATCTTGAAGAAACTATAGGTGTAAATCCTCATAATGTTTGGATTAGATACTAGTTTCTGGGATATGACAGCAAAAGCTCAAGTGACAAAAGAAAAACTAAATTGGACTTAATAAAAACTTTTATGTGTGAAGGAGTCCATCAAGAAAATGAAAAGACAACTCATGGCTTGGGAGAAAATATTTACAAGCTATATATTTGATAAGATATTTGTATTCAGAATATATAAAGAATTCTTACAACTCAACAAGGAAAGACAAGTAACCCATTAAAAAAATGGGCAAAGAATTTGAATAGTGGCTCCTGCAAAGTAGAAATGGTCAATAAGCTCATGCAAAGATGCTCAGTGTCATTAGGCATTGGGGAAACAAATCAAAACCACAGTGAGATAGATACCACTTCCCAATCACTGGGATGGCTAAAATAAAAAAAAAAAAAACAACCCAGACTCCAAGAATATTGTTGAGGACGTGGAGAAACTGAAACCCTCATTGCTAGTGGGATTGTAAAATTCTGAAAACCATGAAAAAGTTTGACAATTTTTCACAATGTTAAACCCATGAGTTACTATATGACTCCAGAATTCCATTTCTAGGTTTATATGCAAGAGAATTGAAAACATATGTTTGTCAGAAATGTGCACTCAAATGTTCATATTCACAATAGCCCCAAAGTGGAAACATCCAAAATGACCTTCAACTGATAAAATGATAAACAAAATGTATATTCATCAAATGAAATACCATTCGGTTATAAAAAGGAGTGAAGTACTGATATATGTTATAATGGAGGTGAACCTTGAAACATTATGTTATGTGAACAAAGCCAGCCCCAAAGAAAACGTTATATGATTCTATTTTTATGAAGTGTCCAGAATAGATTAATTCATAGAAATTGGGAAAAAAAATTGTTGCCAGGGGGAAGGAGGGATGAGGATTTGGGTATCTTTGGGTTTATAAAAATGTTCTAAAATTAGTGGTGATAGCTTTATATGCTAAGTGGTTCTCAACCTTTCTAATGCCGTGACCCTTTAATACAGTTGCTCATGTTGTGGTGACCCCAACCATAAAATTATTTTAATTGCTACTTCATAACTAATTTTGCTACTGTTATGAATCGTGATGTGAATATCTGTGTTTTCCGATGGTCTTAGGCGACCCTGCTAGCGGTTCTCAACCTTTGAAAGCTTATGAATTTTATGGTAGGTGAATTACAGCTCAATAGAAGTGTTCCATTAAAAAATGGCTTGGGTGGGGGTGGGGGAGAGTCGAGATTTCCAGCTGATATGAAAGGCTCCTTCTTTGCTGCTGGAGCTTAACCTGATAGGCCTGCCCTTCCCCTCCTCTCTCCCCACTCCCCAGCCCAGCCCCTCTGCAGGTGGACGGATTTGACTTTCGGTCTCTGGGGTTGAATGAGTTTCTAGCTTTCTGGAGGCATCTGGGGACCAGATCTTCCCTACTCAGATGCTTGCTTTCACTTTCCTGGCGGGAGATTGGGGAGCGCAGAGAGTGGGCCTGCAAGGGCAGAGATGGAGGGGAGAGCGGAGAGGAGCGGCTGGAGGTGGGGGAGCTTGCCGAACCCTGCTCATCTTCCCTCCCAGAGGGAAGAGGCGAGGCTGGCAGGGAACCCCAAATTCAAACTCCCCAACGCCCAGCTCCCCGGAGGCCCAAGTGCAGCCTCCCGGCTTCAGGGCGATGCCAGGGACTGCGGGCTCGCGGGTGCGGGGACCAGCCGTGCGTGGCAGTCGCCTGCGGGAGCCTGGGGCCCCTTTTGGCGGTGCGGCCGCACTTCCTGGTAGTCTTGCGGGAAGCCTTCTCCCCACCAAGGCAGCCCCGCGCGTCCAGGTGCCTTGTCAAACATAACTCCAGTGCTGCCCAAGGTCCTGGCTCACCCACCCCCAAATGCCGCCTTTTCAGAGTGCTTGGGAGCCCCGGGCGCATTCCTTACTCCAATAAGGAACCCAGCACTGCAACCTGCATTTGGTTATGCAAGTTCTGTGTCCTCCCCAAATCAGATTTGCGCTAATCACACGAGAGTTAGTTGAGACACATCCTTATGAAAACAAGTACCTGCAAGGAAGGCATAAAGGTCAGGTTTACAGATGAACCACGGGAGAAAGTGCCATCTGAGCTTGAATGTAAAGAGCGGTAAGTTCTTGAAGTGGGAGAAGAATTCCAGGGTACTTCCGAGGGCACCCTAGCTGAGCAATCTTGCACCGACCGGCTCTCAGGCAAATATAACCCTCTTTGAGAAGATCCTGACGGCAGCTGTGTTCTTGATGTGTACCTGAGGAGTATCCCCATTTGTACTGTAGTCACACCTTTCAAATCTCTGGGTACTTTGGTTATCTTTAACATTAAACATGCAGCTGTTTTTTATGGGACACTAGACTCTCGCTATAATAAACAGAATGGTGACCCTTTCTGCTCTATACTAACAAAAAAGAATATGTTAAATATATGCAGAACTTAATGAAAACCGAAGGTGAGATCTCAGTTTTAAAACTGTAGAATTTACCCAGAAAAAGAACTAGGAAACAAAAACAAAACTACCCTTCTTATATTCTTTTAGGGCTCCTGGAACAATTTTTAACACTAATATTTATAACAATAATAGCAATGCCCACTTATTAGGTATTAGGTGCCAGGCATAATTTTAGGTGCTTGGCATAGTTTGAGTATTGTCTGTAATTTTCCAAGTTGCAGTTGTATTCTAATTTTTAAAGTGATAAAGCAACATTTTAAAGTGAGTTAGACTTGTTGATCTATTATTTAAAATATAAAGAAAAGAGCAAAATCTGTAGTGTGCACAGCATAACTATACAACTGTGTAAAATATCAAGTAATTTGAATAATGCATCTTATATACAGTCAGAATATTTTTAGAGAGCTTAAGTTCAGAATATTATATTCATGTTTACTTATATAGGGAATCTGAGAATACAATATGTCTAACTTTGCTTACTTCTTACATGAAAAAGCCTTAAAAACAAAGCAAATTAATCTAGAAAAAGATTACTTAAGTTAAATACAAGAAAATGGTTTTAAAATTTTGTGTGTGTGTGTGTGTGTGTATTTCTCCAAATACATCCACAATAGGAGGAAAAAGCTGGAGGCAAATATGGTGCATTTGAGAAAGAATGCTTTTAAAGATAACCTTTTTTTATTCGTAAGATTCCTCTAATGCATTGCTTCAGAAAGGATAGTTTATTTCAGATATCTGAATTAGCTTAACATTAGTCCTCAGTGAGTAGATGTGTTTAAACTGTTACTGTGATCTTTCAAGCAGTAATTTATAGCACTTAAGCTCAGTTCACAACCTTTAAGTTTAGCACACTTTTCCTAGATCCCCCAGAGAATAGTAGCTGCTCCATTCTTTGATACAAACAATGGATATTTTGTGTCTTTTATAAAGAACTGTGCAACCATAGTTTAAGAGAAGTCTTTAAACTCTTCTCCACCCCGCCTCAGCTATTTTGTTTAGTGTAAATCATATCCCACTTCTATATTCTGTGTCAGAGCTAATGTCTTGTCACCTGTCTTTGTATGGTTTGTAAAGTAGGGATTTTACTTTTTAAAAAATATACATTTTTATTGATTTCAGAGAGGAAGGGAGAGGGAGAGAGAGATAGAAACATCAGTGATAAGAGAGAATCTTTGATCGCTGCCTACCGACACCCCTCACTGGGGATGGAGCCAGCAACCTGGGAATGTGCCCTTGACTGGAATTGAACCCAGAACCCTTAAGTACATAGGCCGACACTCTATCCACTGAGCCAAACCAGCTGATTTTACATTTCTAGTGTGTTTTTTTAATCAAAAGAAGAATACTATTTTATGACATAACTATATAAAATTCAAATTTCAGTGTCTAATAATAAAATTTATTAGAACACAGCCACTCTCATTCATTTGTGTATTGTCTGTGGCTACTTTCACACTGCAACAGCAGAGCTGAGGAGTTTCAATGGAAACCCAATAGCCCGCAGAACTGAAAATATTTAATATAAGGCCTTTTATTTTTTTACTAGAGAAACTGTAGGTCATGAGGCTGCAGTGGGCACAAGGGTGAGTCTTGGCCCATTCTCCATCCCCCCACCTGGCCCCTACCAACCCTGGGCCCCTGTCTGCCGTCAGTCCCCTGTTCGTACCTGCTGATTGCATGGAGTGATTGGGGCCAGCGAAAGCAGTGGGTGCAAGTGGGGCCAGTGCTGTCAGTGGTTGTGAGCAGCAGCTACTGCCCCAATCTCCCCTCAGGAGCAGGGCGAAGGTGGAGAAGCTCTGGGGTGATTGGGCCAGCAGCCGCCCCTCACACCTGCTAATGGCACTGAGTGATCGGGAATGGCACCAGGCACTGGCAGTAGGTGTGAGCAGGGCTGGCGCTGGCAGCAGGTGTAAGTGGGGCCGGCTCCAGCAGCAGGTGTGGGTGCCAGGCAGGACTGCGGTGTGCAGGAGCAAAGAATTTTCAGTAACCAGAGGCTTGCCCCAATGATAGCGACCAGTGCCCTGCCTTGGTCTGGCACCCTGTTCACCTGCTCTACCATCCTGTTGTGGCCAACGCCTGCCATGTTTCACATATGCCCCCTGGTGGTCAGTGCACATCATAGCAACTGGTTGTTCAGTTGTTCTACTGTTCGGTCTATTTACATATTAGCCTTTTATTATATAGGATTTTAAAAATATGTATATTTTATTGATTTCAGAGAGGAATGGATAGAGAGAAAGATGGAGACAGAGAGAGAAACATCGAGGATGAGAAACAATCATTGATCCACATCAGCTGGGCTTTTTTACAGAAATAGGTTTTGACCATACATTTTTCTCTGTATACTGGCCTGGCCAGCATGGCTCAGTGGTTGAATGTTGACCTAAGAACCAGGAGGTCACGGTTCTATTCTTGTTAAGGGCACATGCCCGGGTGTGGGCTTGATCCCCAGTGTGGGGCATGCAGGAGACAGCCAATTAATGATTCTCTCATATCACTGATGTTTCTATCTCTCTCTCTCTCTTCCTTCCTCCATAAAATAAAAAATATACATTTTAAAAAATGTATACCTGCTGATATAAGCTTTCTGCTTAAGACCCATTTCTCTTGGAATAAAAATCTAAAATTTTGTATAGGGATCAGCGCATCTCTCCAGTCTCATCTCAGTGCACCTTCCCTGTTCTTCAATGTTCTGCCCTTCCCACACTTCCCGTACTAGGTCTCCAGACATAATCTTTCTGCCTGGTTCTTCCCCACCCTGACTTCTAACTGGAGGTCATTAGTAAAGCTGCAGTCAGGTCCATTCTTCCATTTTCCTATATCATCTTGGACTGCTCCTTAAAACACTCATTACAATTATAATACTTTGTTCTATTTTTCTTTTTGCTTCATGACAATTCACCTTGAGGTTAAGGACCAGATCTGTGTATGTTCCAGTGACAAGTTCAGTGTTGACTGCATAGCTGATTTGGCATGCAGCTCGCTTTACCCAGTACAGTTTGGGCCTGTCTGGGTTTAAGCCTCTGTCAATGTGTCAGTAGAGCTCCTTTATTCTTGGAAGTGTGCCAGTTTGGACAATAAGTTACAGGGTTACATTACACATAACCAATGCTCAATAAATAGTTTTTGAGTGACTCCGTTTAGTGAAATCTCAATGACTTATATTCCAGATAATCATTTCACTTAAGACATTTTCAATTCTCTGCTCAAGCAAAAGGCAGAAAATGGGGAGAAAACAGAAAGGAATTTAGTTGCAGAAACAACATTAAGGGTATACCCTAAGTTTATTGTTCATTTAACTCAATTTCTTAAACCTATATGTGCCATGAGAACAAATGATTATCATGAAACACTAAACTATCCTCAATTGCCAAAGAAATCTTATTTTCTGCATACTTGAATTACAAGAAAATAGGATGTATATACAATATAAAGTTATTAGTTTTAACAAAGCTTAAAACATAAAAGTTTTTTTGTTTTGTTTATTTTGGTTAAAGCTCAATCCTTAGAATGATTCCATTCATGTTCCTAGTGGTATTATTTTTGGATTTAGGATTTACTGATACTAATAATATAGGTAAGATGTGTAGAAAATCAAAATGTCATTTTTGCACTATTTTTTTTTCTCTATCAGATAATAGTGGTCTCTCTTGCCAGTACATGGGGGCTACTGGGAAACTAGCTCTTCCTGGAAATTTCAGAGTACTTTTTGATAGTAAATATTTAAATTTAGGGTCTCATAGAGCAGAAATATGCACTTATATTCTAAGGCTTAAAGGGAGAGAGTGGCTTTCAGAGTCACTCCCTAAGGACAGAGGGGGCATGTGTCAGAATTAGGGATGAGGGAAGCCTTTTTAATGTATACAGACCCACCTTCTTCAAATTCTAGTACATGTCAATCCAGCTTCTATTTTGGGAATTGCTAGCATTTCTCAGGTGTGTTGGCAAAAAACAAACAAACAATTTAATCAGTTGATTGATTTTATTAGTGTAAAGAAAAAATATATCTGAGGAGGCTTGGCCAGACTTAGGCCAAGAATTTAGGATTTAGGACAGAAATGTATAGTCACAGAGGCAGACTTTGATCACTGGAGTAATGTACAGAGATGAATCATTGGTCGCCATCAATGTGAAAGTAATTGTCCCTTAAAACTGTCTACCTTTACTCTGGTTCCCTGCTTATCGTGCAAAGTTCTGATTGCTAATCTCTGACTTCCAAGATATTCAGGCGCCCTGGGTGAATGACGTGGAATGAAAGATTTTTCATGACCAAGAAGGATTGTTCCTCTACTATGCGTTAGTATATTTACCACTGAGTGAGTTTATGCAGTTTGTGAGTGTGGCTTAATTAAGGAAGCACTCTGAGTGCAATTCTAGGACATTGACCATGCTGAGGCCATTCTCCAAATAGTGGTCAGTTGACAAAGTTAATGTCACCTTTGGAGACCTTTTGGAAGAGTGTCATCCAGCTGTCTCATCATACTTCTGGAGTCTGTTTAGTTGTTCTGATTGTTTTGCCGTTTGGTCTGTTTGCATATTAGTCTTTTATTATATAGGATACTCTATTGTGTACTCACTTCCAAAGGTCTAGTTTCCTCCCATTACCATATATTTTATCCTCTTCTCCCATTTGCCCTCCTCCCACTCCACTTTCCCTCTAATAACCATCATTCTGTTGTCTGTATCTATGAGTTTTTCTTTCATTAGTTTGCTACTTTTTTGTTTTATATTCCATATGAGTGAAATCATGTTGTTTTTGACTCTTTCCATCTGGCTTATTTCACTGAATACAATATTCTCAAGATTCATCCATATTGTTGCAACTGATTCTTTAGAAAACCCAAAAGACTCCATCAAAAAAAGTATTAGTAACAATAAACAAATATAGTGAAGTTGCAGGATACAAAATTAATTCATAAAAATCCACTGTGTATCTATATCTATATCTATATTTATCTATATCTATATCTATATCTTTATCTATATATCTATATAAAACCCTAATATGCAAATAGACCGAATGGTGGAACTGAATAACCAAACAACCAGTTGCTATGACATGTGCTGACCACTAGGGGTTGCACATGGAACATGGCAGCATTGGCCGTGGCGGGTTGGTGGAGCAGCTGAGCAGGGGCGCCAGACCAAGGCGGGGCACCGGTTGCTATCATTGGGGTGAGCCTCTGGTGGTTATTGAAAATTCTTTGTTCCTGTGCACCACGGTCCTGTCCAGCGCTTGCATCTGCTGCTGGTGCCATCCCTACTCACACTGCTGCCTGCACCAAAGCCACTGCTTGCACCTACCCCCAATTGCTTGGCACTGTCAGTGGGTGCAAGTGGTGGTGGTTGCTGGCCCTGATCGCCCCTGAGGGCTTCTCCACCTCCCCCTGCTCCTGAGGGGCAATTGGGGCAAGCAGCTACCTCTTGAACTTGCTGCTGTTGATGGCTCCACCTGTACCCACTGCTGGCACTGGTCTCAATAACTCTGTGCTGTCAGCGGGTGCAAGTGGGGCCAGCGCCATCAGCACATGAGAGCGGTGGCAATGGGAGTGGGGCTCCCAACAGACAGAGTACCAGGGGTTGCGGTGGGAGGGGCTGGATGGGGGTGTGGAGGATGGGCCAAGACCTGCCCCTGTGCCCACCTCAGCCTCATGGTGCATGAAATTGTGCACTGGGCCCCTAGTATTAAGAATGAAATTTCAGGGGAAAGAATGAAGAAAACAATTCTAAATGTAATTGCAACAAAAGAAATAAAATAGCTAGGAATAAAATTAACAAAGGATGTGGAGATTTATACACTGAAACTTACAGGACATTATTAAAAGAAGTTGAAGAAGACACAAAGAAATGGAAAGATACTCCATGTTCATGGATTGGAAGAATCAACCTAGTTAAAATGGCCATATTACCCAAAGCAATATAGAGATTTTATGCAATCTCCTTCAAAATTCCAGTGCTGTTTTTTAAAGAAATAAAACAAAAATCAGATTTGTATGGAACCACAAAGACCCCAAATAGCCAAAGCAATTTTAAGAAAAAGGAACAAAATTGGCGCTATCACACAAATAATATATTTCATCTTTTTTATGGCTGAATAGTATTGCATCCTATCTATCACATCTTTATCTGTTCATCTGTCACTGAACACAGATTACTTCAATGAATACAGGTGTACATCTATCTTTTGAATTACTGTTTTTATATTCTTTGGATAAATATCTATAAAAAGTGTATCTTTTAAAAATACAATTCTGAACTTGTTACTTTTCTATGTGAAATGAGTAAGTGGCTTTTTTGACAGTGTAAACCCCATGGCATTTGAGACTTTTCACCAGGTAGCTGCTTCCTCCTTTCCCACCCACTCTTCTCTTCTTCTTTCCCCTCTTTCCCCATCATCAGTGTTAGTCATGGTGAACTGGCTTGCTAGGCTGCTCCACTCCTCTGCATTGCAAGTCATGTGCTTATTATCTTCCTTGATCTTTCAGTAGCATCTCACACCATTGCACATTCCCTCTATTTTGCACTCCTTCTTTGATTTCCCAGACATTCCTTCTGGAACTTCCTCTTACCTTTCTGGCATTTCATCCTTTTTTTTTGCTGGCCACTCCTCTTTTACTAAGCCTTTGCATGGCAGGCTTTCTTGAGGCTCAGTCTTAGGCTCTATTTTCCCTCACGGTTACTTTATGTTTAGTTCTGCTCTAGATACCAGTGGTTTAGTATAAGAATTTTTATATTTAGCAAAAATATTTACAGATCATTTACAGTATATTTAATATACATTTTCTCATAGCTGTTTGGTTGCCATAGTGGAGAGTAGCACTCAATCAAACTAAAGAAAGCACACGTGCCCTATGTGCTTTCTTTAGTTTGATCAAGTGCTATTCTCCATTGTCTCTCTGCTCCCTCATTCTGCTATTATATAAAATGATTAGGTTTTAGCACACCTCCCCCCCACCCCACCCCATAGAAAAGTAGATCTTTTCAGTTCATCAAGTAGCATTTGTCATGTATATACACCTTACTAAATGAAATGGAGCAACTGGGTAGAAATTAGGGCAAGCTTCGATTTTTCACTTTGAAGAAAAATTCTCTTTTGGGAAATAAATTGGAATCATTAGATGAGACTCTCTATAGAGTTTATTATAGTCCAGGTCCTTGACAGGAAATTATTTTGAATAAAGTAAAAAAAAATATTTTTAAAGGAAAGAATTATTGAGTGATCAAGATATAAACTTTTCAGTGATGAAAGATGTGCTGTGTGCTCTTTAGAATTGCTCCATTTGATAGCTCACTCTTCCCGCTATTTCCTGACATTCCATTTCTGGTACTCAGGAGACTCAGTCTTTGGTAATTATGAAGGGTTAATGCAGGAGTCGGATGGGGCTACTACATCAGTACTGAAGAAGTGGTATATGAAGTAATGACATTGCTAGAACTAAATAAAAGCATTAGCATGGAGAAGAAAAGTTAACCCTTAATATATTTAATTTTTAAAATGAGATTAAAATAACATTGCAACAGGCATTTTACATAATTGAGTAATAAGTAAGGTAGCTTCATTTGCATTGAATTGTTTCTAATCTGAAGAAATAGGGATCTGTCCCTTTAATGAAACCCTGTTTACCTATCTCTTCTAGTAGGCGTGGTTTAGGAACCTGTAGAGTGAGGTATAACTTCCAATTCTGCATTCTGACCTGCCACTTGGAAAGAATGCTCATACTACAAACCAGGAAGTGACAAATAATGTGCTTTAAACTACAATACAATTTGTCTTTTGTAAGGAAAAGCTTCTCATAACAAAACTAGAAGACTGAGATAGTGATTTTACATGGTTGTCATTAATATTTGGAACTCTGCTGTGGGATAAAGACTTTGCAGCATACTTAGAATACAAAGCTTTCTGGTCCAGAAATTGATCTCCTGACTTTTGAGCCTTATCTGGTTACTGCTTGGTTCATGTTATTTTGTTAAAGTACTCTGCAGGCTGAACCGGGGAGACTCTCCATTGTTTGCAGGTAGGTGCTCAGCCTTTGTCTAAAATTTAGGTTGTGTTTTAAGGTTACTCAACCTTGATTTTGCTGCTGCTTATTGAAATAACAATGAATCTCAGTAGGATGTATGTTTGAATGTTCAGCATGGCTTTCAATCACCGTATTTTTGTGACTTCTGGCCAACTTTGAAGAAAATGTCATTTTTAACAAATTAGCAAGTCTATAAGCTGGTGAGTTGTGAGTTCTATTTTGTTTTCTATTAACCTTTTATATATACATATTTTTAAAACTAATAGATTAAAAATATATTGAAATTACAAATTAATCTGCTATTAACTTCCTGATAGTATTTGATAATATATTTAAATCATTTATTTATGTAGTCAAATAAAATAGAATTTTTGTTGTTAATATTTTAGTTATAAGTTTTATTACTTTCACTCTTAGGAAGCTGTCTGAATATTTATTACTTGTTTATCTACTTGCTTTAGTATTGTTTAATATCTATTATTTCAGAAGAGTTTTTATAAAAGGTTAATATTCCACAAGTACTATATTGAAATAATGCTTGTTTCTCTTTATAATGTTAACTATCTATTTATGACATGTAAAGTATTTCAAAGATGATGTCTTTAGAAGAGTGAGCTAATTTTTAATATGAAATAACTGCTATTGTGAAGAAAAAAAGTAAAAAATGCCTCTTCTGGAGTGGAAGTAAAAATAAATGTGTGCGGTACTTTTAGGATCAAGGACAGTGGTTCCTTAACTTTCTCTACCACCAGTGATCCTTTTAATTTTTTTCTATGGACACTATACTTCAAAAGTATAGTGTCCACCAAATAAATGGTGCATATTAAATAATAAAATGTTAGAACATTATTGTTTATTAGTCATATATTATTTCCAGTGAGAGTTTATTATGTCTGGCATAACCACTTTAGGTTAATATAATTCAGCCCCAAACAAAGAGGCCTGATATTTTACTTAGCTTGAATAATTTTATTGTAGGTAACCATTTGGATTTCTGACTTTTGAAATGTTGAGAATATTATCTGAATTTTCATCAACTCTTATAGAATCCTAGTAGTCTGAGCCTGGCAAATTGGAAACTATTGGTCTACAGTGCGGAAATTTTGTTCTTAATCTCTTGAGGTTCCACGAAATGTAATGAAGGTTATCAAGCATAATGTAACAAACAAAGATACCATAGCTTCTAGACAGAGAGAAGAAACAAGGAGAAATTAAAAAAAAAAAAAAAGGAAGTGGTATTTGTCATAGGGAATATCTGGGAGGAATTCAAGGCATCTGTATGTTTTGGCCCCATTAAATATATGTTTACTTCTACTACTTCCCAACTTAGAATTTTTACTCCATTGAGGCTGATAAACTGTTAATTCACTTTAAAACAAATATTACTTTGGTTCTTCATGTATTAGTTATATATTTGTATATTGGTTTTCCTTGCCAAGAATTTTCTCATTTCTCCATTTTCCCTCTTCATGTTCTTCTCTTAGCTCAGCTGAAGACCCTTCTCCTGTCTGAGCACCCAAACCTATGTAGTATTTACTAAAGTGTTAAGTACATATTAATATTACTAGCGGCCCAATGAATGACATTTGTGCAAGAATAGGCCTTCCTTCCCCTGGCTGCTGGCACTGGCTTCCCTCTGGCACCCAGGACCCGGGCTTCCCTCTGGCCATAGGCTGGCACCTGGGACCCAGGCTTCTCTCGCTGACTTGGCTTTGTCCAGAAGAATGCCCAGTCTAATTAGCATATTACACCTTTATTATTATAGAGGGTTTGTCATATTTAATTTACTTAAAAGTCTCCTGTGTTTCTTCAACTATACTGTAAGTTGTTTGAGAGCATTTTATCCTCCTTAGTGTCTAGTGCAGGGGTACACATTTGGTAATTTCTAAGTAATTATCTGTTGAATGGATGAGAGAAAGAATCTTGCCAACAGTTGCTTCAAGTATTATGCTGCCTCCTTCTCCCTTGCTTAATCATGTGATTACCATCAGTAATGTTTCTAGAAATGAGACCATTGGTTATCACACTATTACTGTTTTTGTTTTACTATGTAATGTGAATTTTTTGTATTAGATGATTTTAACATTGATATGATACCTACAAAGAAGGAATGAGCTGGGCTTTATTACAAATAAATCAACTAAAATATTCTTAATTCCAGCCTCTTGCACTTTATGTTTTAGGAAAATATAATTTCAAGTCTACTGCTATGTAAGGTTTTTTTTTTTTTTAAATAAATATGTTTTATTGATTTTTTACAGAGAGGAAGGGAGAGGGGGAGAGCCAGAAACATCGATGAGAGAGAAACATCAATTGATCAGCTGCCTCCTGCACACTTTCCACTGGGAATGTGCCCGCAACAAAGGTACATGCCCTTGACCGGAATTGAACCTGGAAACCTTCATTCCGCAGGCCGATGCTCTATCCACTGAGCCAAACCAGTCAGAGCTATGTAAGGTTTTTAAAATGGTTGAAATATTCAGATATATTTTGGGTTAAGAGGATGGGTTCTGTTTGATGATTAGAACTCGGAATGAGGACCCAGGGTCATGGTAGACTGGTTGGATTGCAGAATTTAAACTGTATATTAGTAATTGCCAGAAACCATGAACATACTGTTTTATAAAAAGAAAACTTCAAACTCTTTCCATTTACAGTAATTATCATATTACATACTTTAAAATTGTTATTTTATTTATTCCCAGTATCGACTCTGCCAGATAATGTTAACCCATATTTTTTTATAGGAACAGAAAACTGACATCTATAAGATAAAAAACCACCAAAGTCATATATCTGGAGGCTGCACATCAAGTCTTTTTGATTTCAGAATTCATGTTTGAATCACTACATTTCGCTATCTTACATTTTCCGATATGCAGAGTAATTTTTCTGTCCTTTTAGAGCTTGACCAGACAGGAATTCTGGCAGCTGCTCCAGCAGAACTATGGCGCTGAGCTAGGCTTAAATGCTGAAGAGATGGAAAACTTGTCCGTGTCGATTGAGGATAATGTGCAGCCAAGGTACAGCAATATTTTGAAATGTCAAGATTTCTTAATCATTAATCAAAGCAGAATTATTTTAAACTTTACTAATTCAGAATTTCTATTTATTCACCCTGGGTGAAATTTGCTTTATCCTCTGTAGTGGAATGGAGTGAGTGGTGAGGACAGTGAATAGTTTACTAAATTGGTAAGCAAATACAAAACATACAAGAAAATATATCTTTGTAACTGTGTCACCTAGGATTTGCTTAAAGTGTGATTTTAGTAAACGTTTTTTATTAAGGATCTGGAGAAGTACTTAGTGAAATTTCTGTGCTTATACTGATAGGTATAAGCTAAATTAGCTGGTAGATATTTTGAGGGATACGAAGGTACCACAACTTTTCCTCAAGGATACCCTAGCATAGTGCTTGAGATGTAGTTGGCACTCAGGAAATATAGGATACATAAAGTAGGGAAGCTTACCGTACTATGGGGAATGCAAATAATTGAAAATGATAAGGGCGAAGAGGAGCAATAGATAATGTGATAAAGAAATTCATAGTTGAGAGATTATTTTTGACTGATGGGAATTCATTTGGAAGAATGGACATTTTTATTATCCTATAGAAGTAAAAATGCATTTTATATAATGATAACTGAGGTCATAGCAATAAAAACAACTGAGTATAATAAATTAAAATTCTAAAGCAAACATTATGCTAAATAAAAGAAGCCAGTCACAAATGACCATACTATATGATTCCATTTATATGAAATTGAGCCTAGAATAATTAAATCCATAGAGACAGAAAGCAGATTAGTAGTTGCCAGGGGCTGGGAGGAAGGGAAAATGGGAGTGACTCTAATGTGTACAGGTTTCTTTTTGGGGTGATGAAAAGGCTCTAAAATTAGACAATGGTGATGGTTGTACAACCCTGTAAACCACTGTATTGTATATTTTAAATATGGTACATTTTATAGTAAGTGAATTACAACAATAAAACTGTTATTTTTAAAAATTCTATAGCAAATAAATCTTAAAATGGAAATCTTTCAAAAGCCTTGATTTTCATTCACTCCATCTAGTGTTCTAGTCATGCTGATCCTATTTTAGTGTTTCAGTTCAGCATCAATGTTTTACAGTGTTTTTTTACACGGTTACACATGGACATTTTATTAGTTTTCTGTAACATTAAATTTTTCTATTGTACTGCTGACCTTGTCAAGTTTATTAGCTTCTTTCAGGTACTGGAGTTGGGTAGAAAAGCAATTGATAGCAATGCAAAGAGTCTTGGATAGTGGTAAAGAAGATCTGGATCCTAGTCTGGACTCTGCCACCAAGTATCTGAGCAACCTCAAGCAAATCCCTTCGCTTTTCTGATCCTCAGTTTTCTCATCTGTGAAATGAGGCAGTTAAACTAGATGATTTTCAAGGCCCCTGACAACTCAAAATGTTTCTGGTGTTTGAAGAAAGAATAAATAATTTTTTTATTAATGTATTACATGTGTACATATCTTCCCATTGGCCCTCCTCCCCCCATTCCCATGCATGCCCTTACCCTCCAGTGTCTTACGTCCATTGGTTATGTTTATATGCATGCATACAAGTCCTTTGGTTGATCTCTTATCTACCCCACCTTACCCTAACCTTCCTACTGTAATTTGACAGTCTGTTTGATGCTTTACTGCCTCTATATCTATCTTTTTGTCCATCAGTTTATAATGTTCTTTATTATCCATAAATGAGTGAGATCATATGGTATTTTTCTTTCATTGACTGACTTATTTCACTTAGCATAATGCTCTGCAGTTCTATCCAGGTTGCTGCAAATGGTAAGAATTCCTTCTTTTTTATGGCAGCATAGAATTCCATTGTGTAGATGTACCATAGTTTTCTGATCCACTCATCTGCTGATGGGCACCTAGGCTGTTTCCAAATCTTAGCTATTGTAAATTGTGCTGCTATGAACATGTGAGTGCATAAATCCTTTCTGGTTGGTGTTTGTAATTTCTTAGGATATATTCCTAAGAGTGGGATTGCTGGGTCACATGGGAATTCCATTCTTAGTTTTTTGAGGAAACTCCATACTGTTCTCCACAGTAACTGCACCAGTCTGCATTCCCACCAACAGTGTACTAGGGTTCCTTTTTCTCCGCATCCTCACCAACACTTGTAGTTTGTTGATTTGTTGATGATTGCCATTCTGACAGGTGTGAGATGGTATTGCATTGTCGTTTTGATTTGAATCTCTCGGATAATTAGTGACTTTGAACATGTTTTCATGTGTATCTTGGCCTTCCTTCTGTCGTGTTTCAAAAAGGTTCTATTTAGGTCCATTGCCCATTTTTTTTATTGGATCATTTATCTTCCTATTATTAAGTTGTATAAGTTGCTGTAGATGTTGGAGATTAAACCTTTATCAGTGATAACATTTGCAAATACGGTCTCCCATACAGTGGGCTTTCTTGTTGTTTTGTTGATGGTTTCTTTTGCTGTGCAAAAGCTTTTTATTTTGATGTAGTACCATTTGTTTATTTTCTCTTTAGCTTCCATTGCCCTTGGAGCAGTATCAGTGAAGAAGTTCTTTCGGCATATGTCTGAGATTATGCTGCGTGTGGATTCCTCTAGTATTTTTATGGTTTCCCATCTTATGTTTAAGTCCTGTATCCATTTGGAGTTTATTTTTGTGTACAGTGTAAGTTGGTGGTCTAGTTTCATTTTTTTGCATGTATCTGTCCAATTTTCCCAACACCATTTATTGAAAAGGCTGTCTTGACTCCATTGTATTCATGCCTCCTTTGTCAAATATTAATTGAGCATAATGGTTTGGGTGGATATCTGGATTCTCTATTCTATTCCATTAGTCTATATGTCTGTTTTTGTGCCAGTACCAGGCTGTTTTTAGAACAGTGGCTTTGTAATACAGCTTGAAAACTGGTATTGAAATCTCACCTACTTTATTTTTCTTTCTCAGGATTGCTGTGGCTATTCCGGATCTTTTTTTATTCCAGATTAATTTTTGGAGAGTTCTTTCTAGGTCTGTGAAATATGTCATTGGTATTTTAATGGGGAGTCCATTGAATCAATAGATTACTTTGAGTAGTAGGGACATTTTAATGATGTTGATTCTCCCAATCCATGAACATGGTATGTTCTTTCATCTCTTTATGTCTTCCTCCATCTCTTTTTTCAATGTCCTGTAGTTTTCCAGGTATAGGTCTTTTACCTCCTTAGTTAAGTTTATTCTTAGGTATCTTAATTTTTTTTGGTGCAATGGTAAATGGCATTGCTTTTTTAGTCTATTCTTTCTATAAGTTCACTATTGGTGTATAGAAATGCCATAGATTTCTTGGTGTTAATTTTGTACCCTGCTACATTGCTGGATTCATTTATTCAGTCTATTAGTTTTTGATGGAGTCTTTTGGGGTTTTTATATACAATATCATGTCATCTGCAAATAAGAATAGCTTTACTTCTTTTCCAATTTGGATGCCTTTTATTTCTTCTTCTTGTCTAATTGCAATGGCTAATACTTCCAGTATTATGTTGAACACGAGTGGTGAGAGTGGGCCTCCCTGTCTTGTTCCTGTTCTTAGAGGAAATGGTTTTAGTTTTTTGCCCATTGAGTATGATGTTAGCTCTGGGTTTATCATATATAGCTTTTATTACGTTGAGGTATGAACCTTCTATTCCCACCTTGCTGAGAGTTTTTATCAAGAAAAGCTGTTGGATTTTGTCAAATACTTTTTCTACATCAATTGATGTGACTATGTGATTATTCTCTCTCAATTAGTTTATGTGATATATCACATTTATTGATTTGCAGATATTGTACCATCCTTGCATCTTGGGATAAATCCTACTTGATCATGGTGTATGATCTTTCTGATGTAGTGCTGGATCCAATTTGATAGAATTTTGTTGAGGATTTTGGCATCTATATTCATGAGGGATATTGGCCTGTAATTTTCTTTCATTGTGTTGTCTTTATCTGTTTTTGTTATTTGGGTGATGCTGGGTTCATAGAAGGAGCTTGGAAGTGTTCCTTATTCTTGAATGTTTTGAAATAGTGTGAAGAAGATAGGTTTAAATTCTTCCTTGAATGTTTGGTAAAACTCCCCTGTGTAGCCATCTGGCCCTGGGCTTTTGTTTGCTGGAAGCTTTTTGATGATTGCTTCAATTTCTTCCATAGTTATGGCCTATTGAGATATTTTGACTCTTCCTGATTGAGTTTTGGAAGGTTATATTTTTCTAGGAATATGTCCATTTCCTGCAAGTTGGGTTCCTTTGTAGGTAAAAGTTGTTCAGTTTGTTGGAATAGAGTTGTTCATAGTATTTTTTTTAACAATTTTTTGTATTTTGGAAGGGTCTATTGTTATTTCTCCTCTTTCATTTCTGATTTTGTTTATTTGGGTCTTCTCTCTTTGCTTCTTGGTGAGCCTGGCTAGAGGTCCATCAATCTTGTTTATCCTTTCAAAGAACCAGCTCTTAGTTTTGTTGATCTTTTTTATTGTTTTTTAGTTTCTATATCATTTATTTCCACTCTGATATTTATTATTTCCTTCCTTCTGCTTACACTGGGATTTTCTTGTTGCTCTCTTTCTAACTCTTTGAGCTGTAGGTTTAGGTATTTTATTACCATTGTTTCTTGTTTTTTGCAGTAGGCTTGTAGAGCTATGAACTTCCCTTTCAAGACTGCTTTCGCTGTGTCCCATAGATTTTGTATTGTGTTTTCATTGTCATTTGTTGCCATGATGTTTTTTATTTCTTCCTTGATTTCTCTGGTAACCCAGTCATGGTTTAATAGCATGCTGTTTAGTCTTCATGTGTTTGATTTCTTTGGATTATTTTTATTGTAGTTAATTTCCAGTTTTATGCCACTGTGATCTGAGAAGATGCTTGATATGATTTCTGTCTTCTTGAATTTGAAGAGACTTTGCCTATGATTCAACATATGGTGTATCTTTGAAAATGACCCATGTGCACTTGAGAAGAATGTATATTCTGTGGCTTTGGGGTGAAATGTCCTGAAGATGTCAATTAATTACATCTGGTCTAGTAAGTCATTTAGGATTGATGTTTCTTTGCTGATTTTTTGTTTAGAGGATTTGTCCAATGGTGATAGTGGCGTATTACAATATCCTACTATGATTGTATTGCTCTCAATCTCTCCCCTGATATCATCCAGGAGTTTTTTTTTTTTATGTATTTGGGTGCTCCTGTGTTGGGTGTATATATGTTTGCCAGAGTCATTTCTTCTTGTTGGATTGTTCCCTTTAATATTATGAAGTGGCCTTCCTTATCTCTTATTATGTCCTTCTCTTTGAGATCTAATTTGTCATATATAAGTATTGCTACCCCAGTTTTTTTTTTTCATTTTCATTTGCCTGAAAAATCTTTTTCCGTCACTTCACCTTCAGTCTGTGTGCATCTTTTTTTCTGAGGTGGGTTTCTTTTTCTTTTTTTTTTTTTAAATTAAATCTTTATTATTCAGATTATTACATTTGTTTCTCTTTTTTCCCCTCCATAGCACCCCTCCACCCAGCTCCCACCCCTCCCTCTGCCAACAGAGGCTTCTGCGGCTTTGCCTCTGGCATCATACATCCATAGGTGTATGATTTTTTTCCAGTCTCTCCCTGTACACCCCTCACCTCTTCACCCCTGAGAATTATCAGTCCACTCCCTTTCTGTGCTCCTGATTCTATTATATTCACCAGTTTATTCTGTTGATCAAATTTTTAATTCACTTAATTTTTAGATTCACTTGTTGATAGATATGTATTTGTTGTTCATAATTTTTTGTCTTTTACCTTTTTCTTCTTCCTCTTCTAAAAGAGTACCTTTCAGCATTTCATATAATATTGGTTTGGAGTTGATGAACTCCTTTAGCTTTTTCTTCTCTGTGAAGCTCTTTATCTGCCCTTCAATTCTGAATGTTAGCTTTGCTGGATAGATTATTCTTGGTTGTAGGTTCTTGCTATTCATCACGTTGAATATTTCTTGCCACTCCCGTCTGGCCTGCATCGTTTCTGTTGAGAAATCAGCTGACAGTCGTATGGGTGCTCCCTTGTAGGTAATAAACTGTTTTTCTCTCACTGCTTTCAATATTCTCTCTTTCTCTTTTGCTCTTGGCATTTTAATGATGATGTGTCTTGGTGTAGTCCTCTTTGGATTCCTGTTCTTTGGGGTTCTGTGTGCTTCCTGGACTTGTAAGTCTATTTCTTTTACCAGATGTGGGAAGTTTTCAGTCATTATTTCTTTAAACAGGTTTTCAGTATCTTGCTCTCTCTCTTCTTCTGGCACCCCCACAATTCTGATGTTGGTACGCTGAAAGCTGTCCCAGAGTCTCCTTACATTATGTTCACATTTTTGGATTCTTTTCTCTTCTTGCTTTTCCAGTTGAATGTTGTCTGCTTCTTTATATTTCAAATTTTTTACTTGATTCTTGCCTTTCTCTAGTCTGCTGTTAGGACTCTGTATAATATTTTTTATTTCGGTCAGTGTATGTTTAATTTCTATTTGGTCCTTTATCATCTTTAGTAGGACCTTTTCCATCTCTAGTTGGCTCTTTTGTATCGCTAGTTGGTCCTTTTTCATCTCCTCTTGGGTCTCACTAAATTTATCAAATTTTTCTAGCATATTCTTGAAAAACCTTACAAGCGTGGCTTTGAACTCTCTATCCAGTTGTTTTTTTTTCTCCATTTCTTTTGTTTGTGATCCCTTCCCTTGTTTCGGCATTTTCACTATGCCGGGGAAACTTCTGTGTTGGATTCAGCTTTATGATGCCAGAGGCAAAGCCGCAGAAGCCTCTGTTGAGCTTGGGAGGGGTGGAGTCTCAGGGCTTAAGAGACCGCCTTGCCTTCCAGTTGGCCCCGCCTTCCACGACCCCTGAGTCTCACGTGACTGGGTAATGGCTGGAGCGGTCCTTGTGTGCGCGCGCACCCGCAGTGCCTCTAACCGCTGCCTTTCCAGCTCCCCTGAGCACTAGGACCACACGAGTCTAGGTCCCCAGGGTTTCGCCCGAAACAGGGGCTTAGTGGAGTCAGAAGTGGCACAGTTCGGAGGGTCTGTCTTCCGCCCACTCGCAAAAGCCAGGGGCACAATCAGCAATCTGTCCTGTGCGCAGCACCGTCCGCGTGCGAGACCAGACCTGATCTTCTGCAACTCCCCTAAATTTCCGTGCACCTCTCCCTTTTCACAGTCCAAACTCCCCCCGTATGAGTTTCGCTGGATCTGGGGTTTAGTGTCGTAAAATAAGGGGTTCAATGCCGTTGGGAGTCTCCGTTTCCCTCCCGCCAGAGAAAGCCAGCCAGGTACTCTGGCACCCGCTCTCTCAGCGTGCGCGTCTCAGTACCTCGGCTTTTTGCAGCTCCTCTGGGTCTCTGTGAGCCCCTCTCTTTCCTTCTAGCTGTAGAACTTCCACTCAGCCAGCTTTCCTGTGGTTCTGGATGATGTCCATTCTGTCTTTTAGTTGTAGTTTTGAAATTGTTGTGCGAGGCAGCAGTATAGGTGTTTACCTATGCCGCCATCTTGGATTCCTCTCCTGAGGTGGGTTTCTTGTAGACAGGAGATATATGGGTTGTGTTTTCTTATCCAATCCATTATCCTATGTCTTTTGATTGGGGTATATAATCCATTTACATTTAAAGTTATTATTGATAGGTTTTTATTTGTTGCCATTTTTATTCTTTAGCCATGTGTTCCTTCTTCCCTTTCTATTTCTTTTTTTCACAGTAGAACCATTAGCATTTCTTGCATTGCTGGTTTGGTGGTAATAAATTCCCTTAGTCTTTTTTTTGTCTGTGAAGCTCCAGATTTCACCTTCAATTTTGATTGAAAGCCTTGCTGGGTACGGTATTCTTGGATTCAGACCCTTCCTTTGCATGACTTTGTATATTTCATTCCTTCCCCTTCTGGCCTGATGAGTTTCTGTTGAAAAATCAGTTACTAGTCTGATGGGGGTTCCTTTGTAGGTAACTGTCTGTCTCTCTCTGGCCGCTTTTAAGATTCTTACTTTGTCGTTGGTGTTTGCCAATTTAATTATAATGTGCCTTGGCGTCATTCTTTTGCCATTTATTTTGCTTGGGACTCTGTGAGCTTCTTGGATTTCTGTGGGTTTTTTCTTCCCTATATCAGGGAAGTTTTCTGTCAATATTTCTTTAAACATGTTTTCTATTCCTTGCTCAGTTTCTTCTCCTTCTAGGACCCCTATATTGTGGATGTTGTTTTGTTTCATGTTGTCTCAAAATTCCCTTAGGCTCTCTTCCTGATTTTTAATTTATTTTTATTAGAAACTGCTCTAATTGGGTATTTTTTCTTACCTTGTCTTCGAGCTCACTGATGCGGTCCTCTGCTTCTTCTTGCCTACACTTGATGCTTTCTATTGAGTTCTTTACAGCAGCGATGTCATTTTTCATTTCTTCTTTGTTCTTCATTTCCTCTTAGTTCTTAATTATATTGTCAAATATGTCTTCCATTCTTTTCAGCCACCTTATGACCATTTCACTGAATTCTTTCTCTGGCAGGTTGCTTGCCTCCATTTTGTTTACTTCCTTTTCTAGTGATGCCTGCTTTTCTTTCATATGCAGGCTGTTTCTTTGTCTTCCCATAGTCTCTCTTTTATGTAGTTCTCTTTCTTCTCATTTCACGCGAAATCTGACCTTTCCATGGTGGAGTGTAGAGCTCCTCTGAATCTGTGTGTTTGTGCCAATTGGGGACTGGTGTTCTGGTGCTTACAGCTGCTCGGTGGATGTGGTGGTTGTAGATTCTCAGGCTTCTGATAACATCCACTATCCCCTTCAAGATGACATGGTCTCCACATCCAAGCTTGCGGCTCCCTGAAGGAACCCAGCAGCAGTAGGGCCTGCCGGGTCAGGAGAGCCCCATCTAGCAGTCCCCCACCTTCTCTTAGAGTATAGCTGTTCCTCAACTTGCCTTCAGACACTCCCATGTGACCCTCAACTCTTCCCTCTGCTCCAGAACAAGGCTTGGGACATGTCCATCTATTCCGCCACCATTTTTTTTCTCTGCTCACTAAGGTCAGAATAAATAATTTTTGACCAGTTGCTTTATACACTGTAAGGTGCAAGATCTTGATGTCAGCAGAAAAGCTGCTGTTTTCTTAGTGATTGAGTGCTTTCTAAGAAAGATGTGGCAGGATCCTTCCAGTCTTTGAAAGAAGCATATCAGTCTCAGATGTTTATTTCCTCAGCTTTTCCATCTTCTTTCTCTTCATTTTCAATCTTTCCTTCACTTTCCATTCTCTTTTTTTTCTATATTTCATAGCTCAACTCCATTCTTAAAATCCTGAGGTTCAGACACTCAGGTGGTGGGCTAGTCTTCAGGAGCTATTTTTCTTGCTTGATTCCCTCAGAGCCTGGCCATTCTGCGGGGCCAAAAGTGATCTGGTAGTAGACCTTAGTGTTATTTGGATGGAGGAGAATAGAGTTTAAAGGCCCTGTGGCGTTTCTGTTCTTTCCTCAGGATAGTATGGCTTCACATGTCAGGCTGTTTATTTTAGAAGAGCTTTAAGTCTATACAGTGATTACACGTAGGAATAATTTCTCAGTAAAGTCGAGTTCTGGAGATTGGATCTGTTTCGTGCCTTTTGTATTTAATAGACTTCCCTTTCTCTTGGCTCCCTGAGAGAGAAAAAGCTGGTCCTAGGACATTTAGTATAGTCTTGTCCTGGTGACCATTCGAAAGCTGTTCCTTAAACCTTGTTCTTAGGAATAAGAGAAGCAAGGAGGGGCTATGGACTGATTAATGGGCTCTGGGCTGAGACCTAAGGAGCTTCCACTGCTGGGGAGGACCTACCATCTCAGGGACTGAATCAGAAGGAAGGATATCAAACTATCTCTGGTACTGATTGGCATCTAACATAAACACCCTCCGTGTATCTTTTGGAGCTTTCTGATTGTTCACAACTGACATGCAAACAAGCAATAATTATTTTATTACTTGCTGTTATGGCCACAAATACTTGGTTAATTTTTTAATGGTTTCTGAAATTTATAAAATCTCACATGAGCATTATCTTACTTTCAGATATAAAGCCAATTTGCATGTGATTTAAGAAGATAGCTATGTTATAAATAGAGGCTTATTGTTACATTATAAAAAACCATTTGTTTTCAAAGGGCTTTATATTAGAAAAGGCTCTCAGAGAGGAGGCAGAATCACATATCTGTGTGGCAGCGACCTTGCTTATATTTCCATAATGATGTATGTATTTCTTGCAGGAGTCCTGAAAGAAGCAACTTGGATGACTGTGGGGAGAGAGATGAAAAATTATCCAAGTCAATCAGTTTTATCCCTGAATCAATTAATCGGACTTCAGAAACAGAGTCAATCGATGGAAATCTATCAAAAGCGGTTAGTGTGTGATACCCCTTTAAAAATATATTTGATCCTGCCATGTGTTAATCATGATATAAGATAAAATGAAAATACAGTATACAAAATATTTAAGACTTAAGATGTCAAGTTGCTCCTTCATTTTAGGAGTGTTACTTGTGTAAGTAGCAGAGGTTGTATACATATGTGGTTCTGTTCAGAGCGGGATATGGTGCAGAGCTATCAGACAGAGCACCAGTCTAAGAGAGGTGGTAGACATCACTAAACATATAATAAGATGGCCCGGCCAGTGGTTGAGTGTTGACCCATGAACCAGGAGGTCATTATTTGATTCCCAGTCAGGGCACTTGCCCAGATTGTGGGCTTGATCTCCAATGGAGAGTGTGTAAGAGGCAGCCAATCAATGATTCTCTGTCATCATTGATGTTTCTATCTCTCTCTCCCTCTCTGAAATCAATAGAAATATTCTTTAAAAATATAATAAGGTGAAGAAAGTCATTGAAAAAATTTCCCCAGGGTAGGTAGTGTGTGTGGTAGTCTGTTCTGAAGGGGGATGAGAGCCCTGAGCAGCATGCTTGCATAATAGGAAATGCTTCTTAAGCTTTCTGCTAAAGCAGGCACATCCAGTTAACCACTGGCTTTCAGAGTTAGTTAGTTCCTTCCTTTATTTTTTTCAAGCATTGTTATAAGCCCATTGACCTTTCCATGAGCTTCTATCATTTGGAGTCATTATTACTTTTAATACTCAGTTTGTCCCTTTTGAGTCCCTTCAGATTTTCTCCTTTGTCCTGTTAAAATGATGGATGATTTCTGATGGCTTCCTTTCTTTCTGGTACAAAAACACATCCTAGGCACATTTTATATAATTTTGTCCCAGACTTAATATCAACAATTTTCACTAAACTATATTGTTCTTAGTAAAGAATGGTGGTTAGAGACCAAATTCTGAGTGCTAAGATTGTGCCTGCCCTAGAGCTTTTATTCTGATTGGAAATGCAGGTTTGGGCATAAAGCAGAACTTTTTGGTTTGGACCAGAGCATGGCTGCAAATCCTACCTCTGCTGTTTGCTATATGACTTTAAATAACTTAATTTAATTACTTAACCCTTCTCTGCTTTTGTTTTCTCATCTCCTTGAAGATGAGGACAGTAATATCCCATGGGGCTATTTATAAGGATTGAATGAGTTAATATATGGGAAAGTGCTTGAGCAGTCGCTTGTACACATTAAGTGTTCAGTAACCATAAGGTGAGATAATTGAAGGCAAATCTGTGTGTGGCTAGGAGTGGATCTTTTCTACCTTCTACCATGAAGCTCCCAGCATCTCTTGTGAATAAATGTTAGGAAAACATGGAAACAGACTGTTTTAATATGAAAGCCCACCAAGGTATCAGCTAGTTTCAGGCTCCTATCATGCATCTCTCTTGGTCTGATTTTTTGTGGCGGATTTCTTACAAAACTGATCCATCTGGAGTCCCTGAGGAACTTCCTACTGGTACAAGGAAGAGATTCTGGATGCTGCTTTCTCTGTATGTTTTCACCGAGAAGACAAAACCACTCAATTTTCAGGAGGTAACAGGACAGGGGATCTTTTGGAGTCTTCTCATCCTTTTACAAAAGTCTGACTTTGAGGACTGGGTTCTCAGAACTGCCAATCTAACTTGAATCTTTCCTACTGCCCCCTTAATAAGGCCTCTGTAGCTGCTCTTGGAAGAGTTAACCCCTTGGTTCTTCTAGTTTTATCCCTAAAGGAAGTCATATTTTCTCCAAGGAAAGGGAATGGAATGCAAAGGAATAGTTTAATGTTTTAAGATTGATTATACATTTATTGATGTTGCTTAGATGTTTTCAGGTTATGGAATACAAGTAGTATAGAAGCTCGGTCTTTTTTACCTTTTGCATTCAAGAGCAGTATTATGAGATTCTCGGATTTCAACAAATATCATGTCACTTTATTTCATTTTTACTGCCAACAAAATTAGAAGTAAAAAAGTCAGAAATAACATTTTTCCAAGATATTTATTAAGTTATAAAATTAATACTCTATAAAAATTCAGGAGATTAGAAAAGTATATAAAGAAATAAATTGTCTAGATGCTAACTTCTCAAAAATAGTGACTGTTACTTTTCCTACAAATATCTATTATATCATTTATAAATAGAGGCCTGGTGCATGAAATTTGTGCACTAGGTGTGAGGGAGTGTCCCTCAGCCCAGCCTGCACCCTCTCCAATCTGGGACATCCCTCTCACAATCCGGGACTGCTGTCTCCAAATTGCTTATCTGCCTGCCTGCCTGATCATCCCCTAACCACTCCCCTGCCAGCTTGATTGATACTTAACTGATCCCCTGCCAGCCTGATCATCCCCAGCTGCCCTCTTCTGCCAGCCTGATTGCCCCCAACTACCCTCCTCTGCAGGCCTGGCTGTCCCCAACTGCTCTCCCCTGCCAGTCTGGTTGTCCCTAACTGCCCTCCCCTGCCAGCATGGTCACCTCAAACTGCCATCCCCTGCAGACCTGGTCCCCCCTAACTGTCCTCCCCTGCCAGCCTGGTTCCCCCTGCTGCTCTCCCTCTGCAGGCCTAGTAGCCCCCAACTGCCCTCCCCTGCTGGCCTGGTTGCCCTTAACTGCCCTCCCCTGCTGGCTTGATCCTCCACAACTGCTGTCCCCTGCCAGCCATCTTGTGATCACATGGGGCAGCCATCTTGTGTGAGGGTGTGATAGTCAATTTGCATATTACCTCTTTATTATATAAGATAGGGGCTGTATCTTAATTAGTGACAACAGAAGAAATATGTGTGGAAACTTACTCTATTTAGCATCGGTTACAGACACTCTGATTCAGCTACATAAGCATGTTGTTTTGCAGTGTGGAACTTTGGAGTAAACTAAGTCTTCATTTTAACAGGAGCCTCTGCTTGAAGAATCAGTCCTCTGACCAGGATAATCTAGTTCTTTATTAAATTATGTTCTGAGTCCCAGTAGTTATTCTGCTTTCTGAGTTGCCAATGGAGATTGTATCTCATGGGCAGGAAGTGTAAGGAATGTATCTGTGTATTTTGCTTTCTTTCATCCTCTTGCACACAAACAATGCAAGGAAGTACTTTGCTATGTACTTTGTATTTTTTACACTGTTTTATTAAGTTTAATTATAACATTATTCTACTCAAATACCAGCTTAGCAATAGCACTCATACTGTAATGCCTAATATTTAATATTTATAGAAATGATATATATTTATTAAACCACCCCCTGAAAATATAGATAGCATCATATATTGAATGTGTTTTAATGCCCAATCCCTTAGTACCTTAACAGCAAAGACAATTGAGTTATGAGTTTGCAGTGAAATTAATCTTCCCTTTTAAGCCTCTCTCCCTTACTATACTCTTATGTGACTTTTATCTCTCTATTTTCTTTCTCTTTCCTTTTTAGTTACTGGTCTTGAGAGATGGATGAGTTTTCTTCTTTGAGCTGATGGGGCAGGTATTGCCTGGGCACACTAGCTGGGTTTTACTCCTCTCCTTTGCCTACCCCATAGAACCAAATATTCCATTCTTTTGTCCTCTGCCCCCTTTCCCTTCTGTGTAAGTGATTCACATGATGCTACCTCTCTGCAAGTTATTTATATAATGTTCTTAAGTTTATTATGCGTTACTGCTTAAGAAGATGACTTTACAATGATATATATTATTTTCCTGTGTTTTATAGACTGAATTGGAAATGTGATGCAAACAAAACAAACACATTTTTCAAAGTGTCCTTATTATTAAAGATTTCTCTGTGAAATCTAAGCTTATAATATATATATTTATATTTTAAACTGGATTGTTTGTTTTTTAGGAGTTAGGGAAGGAGGAAGCCCAAAGCGAGAAACAGATAAAAAAGAGTCCTTCACTAACTTCAGAAAAGAGGTTAAATAGAGTACCATCAAAATCACTGGACTTGAATAAAAATGAGTATCTTTCTCTGGACAAAAGCAGTACTTCAGATTCTGTTGATGAAGGTAAAAAATTTCTTATACATTTTAATATCATTTCAATTATATCTTTTAATGTTAATCTTTGTATTGGATGTATACAGATTGAGAATTTAGTTGCATTAGGGTACAATCTCACTCTACAAAGAACCAAAAAAGGAAGGAAGTTAATAGAATATAGGGTGAAGAGACTGCTAAACCTCTCATCTTCACTTTCCAGAAGCCAGAATTTGAAAATCTCCATCACATTTAGCTTTTTTAAATCTCAAGCCTTCAGTCAATGGAAATGGAGCAGCAGTGGAAAGCAAATCTCAAAAAAAATCTGTTACATTATAATTATACTTTCTTTTAACCACCAAAAATGAGAGGGGGTAGGGGAGAAAGAAAGAGAGAGGGAGAAAGAGAGGGAGAGAGAGGTGGAAGTGGAGAATAAAAACAAAAAGCAGTTGCTTAAAGGAACAATAGCAAATCATGTTCTCTCTGCTTTCTCTAAGTTAGTATCAATAATTTGGACTTGTCATACTTATTCAGTGGGCATTTTAAGGATTAAAAAAACTCAAAACAAAACATTGTAGGATTATTGACATTGAAACCAGTGGAGTAGGAAAGCATTGCGGAAGGTTCCGGGTAGTGATTGCTTTCAAGTTGAAGAATGGGAACAATGTCTGGGTTTTTTCCAGATCTGCTTTCCTGCTAGCAGTGCTAGTACCAGGGACATTGCCATGGTTTGGATCTGCAGGACATATGAATGTGCTAGTCTAGCTGCTGTTTAGGTGAGACCTGGTTTGAGAATCCCTGAAGTCTTTTACTATCATGAAAACCAAATCCGTGAAAATCCACACTAAATCCCAGTCAAGTATAAATCCAATCCAAATTAAATCCAAATCTAAAATCAAATCTAAATTCAACCAAACCAAGTCCATGAAAACCCAATAAAATGAGGTTAGACCTTGGTTTGGGAACCCTAAAGTATCTTTAATAAAACTAAACCCATACTCTTAAAAACATAGGTAAAAATCCACTATTTCCTAAGAAGTGCAGGCTGCATTAAGAAGACAGTTGTTGAGTTCTTTTTAAAAAGATGGTTAAGAGAGAGTGTTTTAAAGACATTGGGCCCTTAAATCCTGGTATTCTTACCTTTCATGCTTTGGTAGACAACAGGTATGAATTAGTTATCCCCTGCCTGGCTGAACCTGACTTTAGGAAGATCTACTCTGGCACCCAGTGGCCAGAAGGGTAAGTGACACCAAAACAAGGATACTTTTTCCTTTTTCACCTGCTCTTTAAAACAACAGTGCTTCAAAAGTAGTTTCCTTATTGAGTTCCTATAAAATTAAGATTAATGATAGGTTATGTAAAGGATACCATTAAAATTCATATACACTGCATTCATACCTAGAAATAAAGAAAGGATAACAGTGGTATTGCATGTGAACCCTGATCACACTTTGCATCTTACTGGCACCCACCCATTTAAAGATGCCATTGGGTTTCTCAGCATTAAAACCTTCCATGCAACATTCAGTCTCTGTGCAGGTTTTCTTTAAGATGCTTTAATTAAATTATCATTTGACAACAAATCAAGAAATGCTATTGCTTTCCCTAAGCAGGTTCCAAAATCTTGGGCTTATCAAATGTATTATGTGGGTTTTATAATGAATCTATTTTTGTTTGTTTGTTTGTTTCTGTAAATTGTGAGGTTATGAAGACTCTTGAAGTCCATGAACTGGGGAGAAGATGGGAAAGGTCAAAAGGAGTAAACCATCCCAAGAAATTTGGAAACATGTGTGCAGATTTAGAGGGAGCTCGGGAGATGGTAGATTAGACCAAGCCTCCCTTTATTTAAAATGATAGGTTTTTTTAAAAATCTACTATTATGAACAGGTTGAGTAAGAAAATGAGAATATTTCTTTTCTACCACATATATCTTATACTCTTTGGGAAGGAGGCTCTGGACTGTTCTGATATAGAGACTCCTTCTAGGCCCATGTAAACTTGAGAGGAATCAACAAAGCAGAGCATCATAAACTATCTTACGAGGGGCCTGAAATACTCCCAGCACAGTCCCCTTGCTGTGGAGTTCCCTGAAGCCCCCATTAGGGAGAACCTGGAATCTGCTGCGACTGGCTTCTTTTTCAAAGCTCTTACTCTGCACTGGGAAATTTAGATCCCACTAAGAGTGAAGGTTCCCTTTTAAGGGATATTTCCGTACATCCAGAAGTCAGTTAGGAGCTTTCAGCTGCTGAACAAAAGGCTAGGCATTGTGTTTTAATCTGTTAAACCATATTAAAACATTCAAACTTTGATATATAATAATTCACAGACAAAGCCACAGAACTTTGTTTCTTTAGAGGGTTGCTGCTGATAGACTTTCCTAGCTCACTATTTGCCTACTTTTGGGGAGGAGTTCAAACCATTGGAGAAGATGCTGGGGGTTTCCTGGCAAATGAAGGTGAGTGGACACTATATAATATGTCCACATCCACAAGTACCAGGAGGTTATTTATGGCTGTGTTTTCAAGGACCTGATATTTACGTTGCTCTCAGGATTTGCTTCTTCCCCATGCCCGCCTCTGTAATGCCAGGGTAAGTCTGTCCAGGAGGTGGAGCCTCGAGTGGAAGCAGACAAACTAGCTCATGGCCTGAGACACCTGTGCTGTGTCATGTGGTAGAAGTTAAATTTAGTTTTGTATAGCAGAGGCTTCCCTAACTAACGTGACTTATGCCGAGAATGGAAACTAAGGCAAAGATTAAGTGGGGGAGGGGTGCATAAAAATAGCAATGTTGGAACCCATAGTCTACAGCTGACAGAACAAGATGAGTTAGAGGCCAAAACATGCAAAAAGAAACAGGAATCAGATTATTGAGTGATACTTATTAATTAATAAAGGTGAGTACAAGTATACCTCTGGGGAAAGCCAAAAAAAAAAGCCGTGACATAGTCTAGCATGGCAGCCGAGCAGCTAAATGGGGTAGTTCCCTGACACTGTTACCTGGGTCAGGTTTTTGAACAACACTATCAAATTAAAAGTGGCTTTTCAGGTGTAAAGAGAGCCCTCAAACTGAGTCAAGAAGATGGCAGGTCACCAGTTTTTAGAAAATGGAAGAAGATATAACAAACTGTGTCCTCAGTCCCTCAGTGAAGCTCCGACTCACCTGCTTTTCTTGCATGCCTACGTGGTACATCTTTCATGCTCCTCCAATGCACTGTCAGCATGTTCCAGTTTTATTCATGTCCATGTCCTTTTCCGTTCTATCTGTCCCAATTTCTCCACCATTTCCACTGGCCACTTTCAAACTGGTATGTTGAAGTAATACTTCTTCTTCACTGGGAATGGTGACCTGCTGCGACGTTGAGCAGTGTTCCTTTCCCCATGTAAATCCCGGCTGCCAGCTCAGGAGGTCACAGCAATGCTAAAAGCGATGTTCCTTAGATAGGAGGCTCTAAAATACCATGTGTTTCATACATAATTAGTCCCAGGTGGAAATAGTTTATTTTACATCCTTACTTCTTCAAACAAATTTACATAATACAAATTTGCAAATTTACTGTTACTTTCTTTTAGTGATACCACAAATTCTGTATATATATTTCTTTATTGATTTCAGAGAGGAAGGGAGAGAGAGAGAGAGAGAGAGAAAAAGAGAGAGAGAGAGAGAGAGAGAGAGAGAGACATCAATAATGAGAGAGAATTGTTAATTGGCTGCCTCCAGCACGCCCCCTACTGGGGATCGAGCCCACAACTCAGGCATATGCCCTTGGCCAGAATCGAACCTGGGACCCTTCAGTCCTCAGGCTGATGCTCTATTCACTGAGCTAAGCCGGCTAGGGCCACAAATTCTGTTTTTATCATTTATGGTACAGAGCAGTTTATCTCATAAAGGAGCTTAAATGAAATATGAAAATATCATATTGAAATGCCTGTATGAATGGGATTTGTTTCCTTCTTAAATGTGAACAAGAACTTTACTTTTGAAAAATTATATCTCCAGGGCTCCTCAGAGAAATGGCTGCTTCTAGAGGTAGGATGGGGAATATACACAATGAGCCTATAGTGCTTATTGTGCCAGAAAATAAAGTACCTAAAATAAAAGGGAGGTGTGACCAAGGACACAGGAGTTCACCTGAAAGAGCTCCTGATGGCCAAATAAAAAAGTTTGAGCAACAAAATAAATAATTCTCATGGGCTAGAGAATAAAGTAAGTTCATACTGATATAAATGATTGAATAAATGCACAATGGAGGAGGAAACACAAATCTTCCTCACAAAGTTCCAAATTATGTAGATACTCCCCCTTCCATGAGGTGGAGGGTAAGTCTCTCCTTTAAGTGACTCATTCCTAACAAATCGACTGTTGGAGGGGTAATATGGTAACCCGGCAATGGAGAAACCTGCCAGACACCACCTTAAACAAGCCATCAAGGTTGGCATCGTCACAAATCATGTTGACATGTCTACCACCCTTCCCAGTTTGATGTGGAGGACACTTCAGCTTTGTGGTGTTCTTCCCCCAAATCCACAGCCTTGGTCTAATCATGAAGAACCCTCATGAGCCTAGAGTGAGTGACATGCTATAAAACATCTCACAGTGCTCTTCAAATGTGTTAAGGCCATTAAAAAAAAAAGAAAGAAAGAAAAAAAGAAAGAAAGAAAGAAAGAAAGAAAGAAAGAAAGAAAAGCAGGAGGAGGGACTCTCATAGATTGGAGGAGATTAATGAGATATAACAAATAAATGCAACATGGTATTTTAGATTGGCTCTTAGTTCAGAAAAGGAGATTCTTGGCTGCGGGGGCAAGAGGGCAGTATTAAAGCCTAGCTCAGTTAATTGTACATCTACAATTACTCAAAAATAAAATGGTTAAAAGTATGGTTGCAAATTCAGAGTTCTATAAATAAAAATAGACCCTAAGATATTTTTAGTGTTTTCAGTAGCCACTAAACAAATTTACATGCCAGAGATGTTATAGTTAATTTCCTTTAGTGATATCACAAATTCTAAATTTGTTCAATCAAAAGTATTTTATACTCATTATGTGTCAAGCACATAATATACATTGGTGTTTAAAGTCAACATGGTTCCTACTCATGTGGAACTTAGAGTTCAATACAGGAGAGAGATAATAAGCAAGTCAATAAGCCAACAAAAATATAATTATAAGTTGGGATAAGTTCTGTAAAGAAATGAGCTTGATTAAGAGAATCATCTGTGTTTATTTGTATTCTTTGTGAATATCTGAATTATTTTTACAATGAACATATATTACTTTTATGTCAGAAAGGCTGTTTATCAAGCCTAATTGGGAAGCTGACTCACAAAATCTTAGCAAATTGCCTAGTTTCAGTGATTCATTTCTATGCCGAAGGAACCATTATTTGAAATTGCAGTGAAGAGCTTTTGCCTACAAGAGTAAGTCAATATTTACTTGATATCTCTAAGTTCTGTGCATCCATAGCAAAGCATGATGAGAAAAAGCAATAGTTGAGATGAAGACGGAGCTAGAAAAGGTTTTCTGATTCTTAGAACAGTCTTTTACTTTCCCATTAGTGGATGCTCTACACAGACAATTCTTAGATCTTGATTTCTGAAATATGGGTAGTTTGGGGCACAATTTCCATTTTATGTTGCATAATCCTTAAAATAATAAATAACCTCCGTCCTGAAATCATTAAAATTACATATTGGACTGCTTGACTCTTATTTTCCTTACTTTACCAGGCTCCTATTCCTAGCTCTTTTCTTTTTGATTATTCTAAGTTAAACTCCTGGAAATATAAAATAGAGGTTAAGTTTGCATGTTTTGGAGTTGTAGTAATTCCAGTTCCAATTCAGTCCTTGTTGTGGAGCTTTGGTGATCACTTCGTGCCTCAGTTTGCTCATCTGTGTAATGGAAACAATGATTCCACTTATCTCCCAGGATGGCTGGGAGGATGAGTGAATGTTTGTAAGGTGCTTAGCACAATGCATGGCATATTGTAAGTGCCACAGAAGCATGGGCTATTTTATACAATGTTCCCTAAGACTACGAGAAGAGATGAGCAGATACTGCCTCTTCATTTGTGGCCAATAGTTTTCAACTTCATTATCATTATTAGGTTCTCAGAAAATATGTAATATTTTATTGGACATTATTTAACTTTGAAGCATACTTTTCAGAAGGATTTCTTCTTTTAATGTGTGGCATTTAGAATAGGGTGTGAATACAGTGTTACCTGACTTGGGGGAGTGAGCTTTGAGAACGTATTCAGGCTAGTAAATGAGCGAGTGCAGCAGGTACGAAAGCCATTTATATTTTATGTTTACTGACTTCATGAACACTCAGAAATGTGTCCTGCTAAGTGCGGTGGTATATGCTGCTCCATGCATCTAGTTTTGCCCTTAAAACCTTTGAAATATTCTTTTGAAGGATACATTATGGGAGTTTGATATCATTCAAAGTTAAATATTTCTCTATCTTTTGGGTATTGACAACTGAAATATTAATCATTATAGTTTAATTAACTATATACTCTTATGTATAGTTATACATCATACATACATATATACACCAATTAGAGTTTTTATAGTGCCCTGAATGTGCTGATCACTGTAATCACATTTAAAAACTATTTTGTACCAAACACAAGCAAACAAAACCAAACCCTAAAATTTCCTTTCCTTGGTTTCTTCTCTTATGGTTTTGTTTTTTTCCCCTCACAGAAACAATTCCTGAGAAAGATCTTCGTGGAAGACTTTATATCGACCGTATTTTTCACATCAGTGCTGATAAAATGTTTGAATTGCTCTTCACCAGTTCACGATTTATGCAGAGATTTGCCAATTCTAGAAATATAATAGGTTGGTTTTTGCGCTCTTATTGAAAAATTTAGGACGATTTTATTCTCTCTAGAAGGTTGAGCCTATATAAATTGATTTACATTGTCAGGGGGAAAATCACACAGGTCTGACTTTACTTTGGTGATATGTAAACTAATACTTAAGTATTTCGGTTAAATTCACATATAAACAGTAGTTGTCCAGTTAGATCCATTCAGTCTTTGAAAACTAAAGCTCTATTTATTTATTAATGTAGCAGTTCAGTTGGGTTGAGCCTATTTTAAAGGGGTGGTTGTGGAACAGCTGGATGCTAGTAGAGTGTAAATTGGTACAATCACTTTGCAATATGGTTTAGTAGAATCTGCTAGAGCTGATCTATACATTCTCTCTAACTCAGCAATTCTACTACTAGGCATATATCCTTCAGAAATGGATACATGTGTTCTCTGAATGACATATACTATTATTCATAGCAACATTATTTAAAATGCCCCCAAACTCAAAAAACCCAAATATCCACCAGTTCTAGGCACAAAAAATAATTTATTATTCATAGTAGAGTAGCAAAGCACTTTCTAACTAACAGTTATTAGAATCTTGTGATTATATGAAGAATTTCATAGTTTAAAAAAGTCTTTTAGTATATCTTCTGAATCTATTTTGTATTTTCTTGCTATTCATGTTTGTCTGTTGAACTCGATATTTCAGAAGAGTTGGATGCATTATTTCTTTTAATTTTTTAAGATGAAGCTTGTTGATACTGCACTGTTGTTTTATGGCTGAAAAGGTCCACGAAGAGCTAGGATGTTATTATTAAAAGAAGTTTTTTT
>JAAGEH010000286.1:7220055-7260936 GCA_011751065.1 Lasiurus cinereus | reverse complement strand
CATAATATGCTAATGATATGCTCAGGCCACTCAACCATTCCCCATGACGTGCACTGACCAGCAGGGTGCAGACAGTAGACCTGTCGACCAGTCACTATGATGTGCACTGACCACCAGGGGGCAGATGCTGAGTGCAGGAGCTGCCCCTTGGTGGTAAGTGCGCTACCACAGGGGGAGTGCCACTCAGCCAGAAACCAGGCTCACAGCTGGTGAATGGGGAGTGGTGGCAGCAGGCACAGTGGGCTGGGAAGAGCATGAGAGCATGAGCAGCACGGCGCCCAGCCCCAGTTTGGGGTCCTCCCTGGCTGCCTGCTGCTTGGCGCACTGATACATCCCTCAGGGGATGTCTGACTGCCATGGGGATCAGGCCTAAACATCCCCTGAGGGGTCCTGGATTATGAGAGGGTGCAGGACAGGCTGAGGGGACCACCCCTCTCCTCGCCCCTCCCCGTGCACAAATTTCTTTCACCAAGCCTCTAGTTTATTTATATATGCAGACTGGTGAAATCCCAATATATATGCTATATTACTCTTTTTTATTAGACCAGTAGACCTTGCCCTTTGCTGTGAATAAGAATCACTTGCTAAAATGTAGATTTCTCAGCCTCAATTTCAGAGATTGTGTGAAGGTCTTGAGTAGGGATCAGGAATCAGTATTTTAAAATACTGCAGGTTATTCTGAAGAAAGTGGTCTGAGGGTCACACGAAGAGAAATAGTGGGCAATTAGTGTGAATCTCAGAGTGTTCTATAGGAGTCCATTTAACCAGTCATGTTTAGAGTACTGTCATCTACATGGCCATATGTGAATCTTGAGGTAGTCCATTAGATTCCATTTAATTGGTTCTGACGGGGTGATATACTCTGAAATTATTTTGGAATGAAGTTTTTATATCAGCTCTTTTTTTCTAATTATAGATTTCAGAAGATAGGAAATAATTCTTGTGCCTTTGAGTTTTATAAAAAGGTTTTCATATTCTGGTTCAGTTTGCCGTGACAATTTTTAATAGTAAATATTATCAGTGGTCTTTTGCATTATTACTTTGCAGAAAGTTTATACTCAAAATGTTGAAATGTTCATGTATGTAGCATTTCAGTGCCATAATAATTTCATAATTTGATTTTCTTGCTACTACATTAGTTTTCATTTTAAGAAATATCCTTTGCATGTATAAAGGGGAATATTGTATATTTTTAAGGGCAAATCAATATTTTAACAGAAAAAAATGATATATGCCACTTATATATTTGCATATATGTATAATAAGAAATATATCCATTTACTTGTAAGGCTGCTGTGAGAACCAACAGAGTAATTTCATGTAGAATGTAATATTTTATATCTGATACAATTAATAAATTTTCGGATTTGATACTTTCTTTGTCCAAGTTGAACTTGTGGAAATTTTTGCTGAATGGTTATTTTTAAAAATTTATTTTGGTTTCCACTGGGAATAACAGGTACATCATGATCTACCTAAGATTAGTACATATTGATCTTCATTTTCTGTTTGAAGTATAGCATTACGGGCTTATAACTGCTTAAGCCAAAAAGCACCCAAAAACCAATACTGAAAGCTTGCCTGTTAGAGGTCTAAGCTGGGGGTCACACCTCAACACAGAGAGGAGAGATGTCAGGGACTATTGTCATTTCAGTTACTTTCTTTTTTCTCTGTCCACTTAATACTTAAAAGTAATGATGTTATATTATAGGGCTACTTGATTTAAATACTAACAATAATTGTAATTGGTTGGATAATATACATCTTTGAAGGCTTGGCATGTTTACTCTGCATTAGCAATGCTCTAGGTCTGGATAAGAGGGGACTGACCAGTTATGCTTTGCTCTGCCCAGCTTGCTGTTCCTGGTTTTGTTGAATGTGACACTGTTTATGAAGCTGTCAAGGATAGAATATGCTGCTCAGGCTGTTTACCGTCTCCACCTCCAAGAAGAGAAATCTTTAAAGTAAGTTTTTCCTCCCTCCAACCTATTATCATTTCAATAATTCTTAATGTAAAACACATTTCCTGTTTTACAGATTTTGGCCTGATGACTTTTCTGTAGTCACGCTGTTTTTGTTTTTTCATTTCCTATTTTGTTTGTAAATTTATGGAGCACTAGTGAATTCTAGAAATAAGAGATTAGCAGCTATTCCTCTGATTTTTAAATGATATTTTTCTTTCAGTTTAGCCTCTGACATGGGGTCAAGAGCAGAAAATAATCAAAAGCATAATGATCATGCCCATCGTTTAAAAGGAGTGCTCCGAGACTCCATCGTGATGCTTGAAGAGGTAGGCAGCTCTGTGTCCGCTTGTACATCTCTGGTTATAAGAGGATTTTGTTTTTATTTAATAAATCTTTATTGTTCAGATTATTACAATTATTCCTCTTTTTTTCTTCCATAGCTCCCAACCACCCGGCTCCCACCTCTCCCTCTGCCCTTACCACCAACCCCCATTGTCCTCATCCATAGGTGTATGATTTTTGTCCAGCCTCTCCCTGCACCCCCCACGCCTTTCCCCCTGAGAATTGTCAGTCCACCCCCTTTCTATGCCCCTCATTCTATTATATTCACCAGTTTATTCTATTTATTATATTTTTATTCACTTGATTTTTAGATTCACTTGTTGATAGATATGTATTTGTTGTTCATAATTTTTATCTTTATCTTTTTCTTCTTCTTTCTCTTCTTAAAGAATACCTTTCAGCATTTCATATAATACCGGTTTGGTGGTGGTGAACTTCTTTAGTTTTTTCTTATCTGAGAAGCTCTTGTATCTGACCTTCAATTCTTAATGATAGCTTTACTGGGTAGAATAGTCTTGGTTGTAGGTTCTTGCTATTCATCACTTTGAATATTTCTTGCCACTCCCTTCTGGCCTGCATAGTTTCTGTTGAGAAATCAGCTGACAATCATATGGGTGCTCCCTTGTAGCTAATTAACTGTTTTTCTCTTGCTGCTTTTAATATTCTCTGTTTGTCTTTTGCTCTTGGTATTTTAATTATGATGTGTCTTGGTATGGTCCTCTTTGGATTCCTTTTGTTTGGAGTTCTGTGCACTTCCTGGACTTGTAAGTCTATTTCTTTCATCAGTGGGGGAAGTTTTCAGTCATTATTTCTTCAAATAGGTTTTCACTATCATGCTCTCTCTCTTCTTCTGGCACCCCCACAATTCTGATGTTGGTACGTTAGAAGTTGTCCCAGTGGCTCCTTACACTATCTTCACATTTTTGGATTCTTTTTTCTTCTTGATTTTCCAGTTGAGTGTTTTTTGCTTCTTTGTATTTCAAATCTTTGATTTGATTTTTCCATTCCTTTAGTCTACTTTTAGATCTCTGTATAATATTTTTTTTTATTTCAATCAATGTATGTTTAATTTCTAGTTGGTCCTTTTTCATCTCTTCTTGGTTCTCACTAAATTTATTCATCTTTTCTAGAAAATTCTTGAAAAATCTTATAACCGTGGTTTTGAACTCTATATTCAGTCGTTTGTTTTTTTCCATTTCTTTCATTTGTGATTTGTTCCTTTGTATCCCCATTTGCGCTGCTTCCCTGAGTTGGTAGAGAAGCTTTGTGTGCTAAGTGTCCTATATGCCCAGTAGCTCCGCCTCCCCAGTTACCTGAGGTGGACTCTCTTGGTATACCTCTTTGTGGACTGTGTGTCCAGCCTTGTTGTAGTTAAGTTTTGATTATTGTTGGTATCAGTGGGAGTAATTGACCTCCAAGCCAACTAGTTATGAGAATCAGCTGTGTCACGCTGGGAGAACTTCTGTGCTGGAGTCAGCCTTATGATACAAGACTTGCAAAATTGCAAAAGCCTCTGTGTTAAGCTTGGATGGGGCGGAGTCTTGGGGCTGAGCAGGCAGCCTTGGCTTCCTGTCAGCCCTACCCTAGGTGGCCCTTGGGTCTCAGTATCCCTTGGTTATTGCTGCAGCCCTCTCTGCACTCACTCATGCTCGCACGCCTCCAGACCTCTGCCTTTCTGGCTCCCCTGAGTTTCCCTGTGCTCCCATGCCCCATATGAGTCTGGCTCCCCAGGGTCTCACCCGAAACTGGGGTTCATTGCAGTCAGAAGTGGATTTCAGTGCAGTTGGGAGGTTCTGTCTTCCTCCTGCTAGAGAAAGCCAGTGGCACAATCAGCAGTCAGCCCTCTGTGTGCACACTCAATGCTCACATGCCTCTAGACCTCTGCCTTTCTCAGCTCCTCTAAGTTTCGTGCACTCCTCCCTTTTCACGACAGTCCAGACTCCCCCCACATGAGTCTTGCCCAGAAATGGGGTTCAGTGCAGTTGGGAGTTTCCATCTCCCTCCTGCTAGAGAAAGCCAGCCAGGCACTCTGCCACCCGTTCTTTCCACGAGTGTGTCTCCCTACCTCAGCTTTTTGCAGCTTCTCTGAGTCTTCGTGAGCCCCCCTCTTTCCTTCTAGTTGTAGAATTTCCACTCAGCCAGCTTTCCTATGGTTCTGGATGATGTCCGTTCTGTCTTTTAGCTGTAGTTTTGAAATTGTTGTGCGAGGCAGCAGTTTAGGTGTTCACCTATGCTATCTCCTTGGTTCTGCTCTGTAAGAGGATATTTCGTATGTCATTATTTGAAGAAACTTCCTCCTACAGGTACTACCTTTGCCAGTTTCTGGATTTTGCATAGTAGGTCTACTAGAGGCCTGATGCATGAATTTGTGCATGGTGGAGTTCCTTGGCCCGGCCAGTGATCGGGACTGATCGGGGGGCCGGCCGGCTGTGGGGAGGGACCACAGAGGTTAACCTCAGCAGCAAGCTAAGACAAGGCCAATTTGGCGAGGAATCAGACTTCCTCCTCCCTCCAGGGTCTGGTGTGTGGGTGAGCCAGATTCGGGGTTATCAGGGCCCAGCAGCAAACTAAGACATGGCCGATTCCAGGAGGAATTGGGCTCCCTCCTCCTTCCTGTCTGGATCTGGGGTGCGAGTGAACCAGATTCGGGGCTGTCAGGGTCCCAGCAGCAATGTCTGGGTCAGTGCACTTCATTCCAGTCATTCTGGTTGTTTGGTTGTAACGGTTGCTTAGGCTTTTATATATATAGATAGCCACTTGTATTATTATTATTATTATTTTACAAAATGGGAGCATACTACACATATCATTGCATTTCTTATTTTTTTAATTGGTAATATATTTTGAAGATGTTTCCATATCATCATATATACACCAACCTGACTCTTTTTATTAATCCTTCTATATGAAATTTTATGCTTAACATTAACTCTTGGTTAATAGATACTGTATACACTGTCTTTATTTTGTTTTTATCTATTGACCATATATCTTGGAGATACTTCCTTATCAGTATATAAAGCACTTTCTCTATTTTTAACAGCTGCATAGAATCCAACTATATAAATGTGCCCTATTTTTACCAGTTTTCCACTGAAGAATGAATATTTATTATATTTCAATGTTTTGTTATAAACATTATCTCTTGAACACAGTATTATTAATATATGCCACTTAGTTCCATGAACCAAAATTTAAGATTCTCTTTGAAAAATAAAGATGAATATTTTCATTGTAATGTATGTATATGCTCACTTTTCAAAATTGAAAATTAGAGAATAGAAGAAAATCTAAACTTCTAGCATTCAGACATTATTACTTTTAACATTTTATTACCTTTCATCTTTTTTCTTCTATCTGTAAGTTGGTTCTAGGAAATTCAACTATTGAACATTTCTTAGGATGTCACTCAGGGCACTGACGGTTGCAACTTCAATGAAGTACTCTTCAGATGTACAGTATCTATAGCTCTTTAGCAACTTTCTACTCCCACTCTCAGCAGGGAGTAGATCATATTCTCACTGTTCTCCTCCTTATCTCCTTCCATATTCCCCTCACTCTCAATTGATGACTATGCATTAAGGGAAAAAGAGACTTTTCCTCTCCTTCTATAATCCAGTCTAGCAACCCTCCTATAGCTGCACTCCTATCTTCTCCACTCCTCTTACGTTCATTCCTCAGCCTATGGGAGGCAAGTCACAGCACATTAGCAGGAGACTCCACTCATCTCTCTTCTAGCTTCCCCATTTTCAGTCTCCCTCACACAATTGGGTTTTTACCATCAGCACATGACTGTGCTCTGTTATTTCCTACATTAAAAAAACCATGCATATCCTTCCTTCTCTACTCATCATTTCTCTACTCCCCTTCACAGCTGAACTCTTAGAGTTATCTGCTCTGCCTGTCACTGCTCTATCCATCATAACTCATTCACTTTAAAAAATTTTTATTTTCTTCCAAATAACCAGTTCACATATTTTTAAAGAGTTAACTTGTTCTACAAGGTTTGTTGAGAAAATAGCAATCCCAGCACCCTCATCCTCATTTCTTTCCTAAAGACAACAGGCTTTAACTTTTAGTTTATACTGTTGGTGTGTACCTCCACATTTAGAAACAATATTAGGGGCCCAGTGCATGAAATTCTGCACTTTGATTATGTTTTGGCTGGGAGTAGAATTCTAACTTGGAAATAATGTTTCCTTAGAAGGTTTCAGTCATTGCTCCACTGTCTTTTTGCTTCCAGTGTTACTGTTAAGAATTCTGAAGGATGTTATCATTCCTAATCCTTTAATGTGGAAAATCCTGCCCTTTAGTTCTAGGAAGTATTAGCCTCGACCTTCTCCAATCTGGGACCCAGTCCAATCCAAGACTGCTGACTCCCAACTGCTTATCTGCCTGCCTTCCTGATTGCCCCTAACCGCTTCTGCCTGCCAGCCTGATCACCCCCTAATCACTCCCCTGAAAGCTTGATTGATATCTAACTGCTCCCTTGCCAGTCTGTTTGACCCTAACTGCCCTACCCTGTAGGCTTGGTCCACCCCAACTGCCCTTCCCTGCAGGCCCCGGTTGCCCCAACTTCCCTCCTTGGCTGGCCTGGTCACCCCTAACTGCCCTCCCATGCAGGCTTGATCGCCCTCAACTGCCCACCCCTGCTGGCCATCTTGTGGCGACCATATTGTGTTTACATGAGGGCAGCCATCTTGTGTGTTGGACTGATGGTAAATTTGCATATTATTCTTTTATTAGATAGGATTAGATAGGATAGAGGCCTGGTGCATGTGTGGGGCCTGGCTGGTTTGTCCTGAAGGGTGTCCTGGATCAGGGTGGGGGTTCCCTTGGGGCATAGGGTGGCCTGGGTGAGGGGCCTGTGGTGATTTGCAGGCTGGCCATGCCCCCTGGTGACTGAAGTGGAGGCCCTGGTATCTGGGATTTATTTATTTTCTATAATTGAAACTTTGTAGCCTTGAGTGGAGGCCAAGGCAGGCCAGGGCAAGCAGAAAGCCTGGCTTCTTTCCATTGCCAGTGGCAACTCAAGCCTCCTCCTCTCTCCATGATTGCAGCCATTTTTGGTTGGGTTAATTTGCATACTCGCTTTTCATTGGCTGGTGGACATGGCTTGTGGGTATAGTGGAGGTATGGTCAACTTGCATATTACTCTTATATTAAATAAGATGTATTGATAAGTCTTTATTTTTTAGTTTTGGATATTACCTTTTGACTTCCTATTAGGAAAGTCAAAAAGAAAATAACAATTTTGTTTTCTTTACTTTCACCTCATCTTATCCCCATTTCTAATTACCCCATCCTCCCAAATGAAGTTATAATTTTGGTTAGGTCAATATATATTTACTATTTGCTGTGTTTTGACCAATTTTGCTATTCTGAGCTACATCATAGAATAAACCATGATTAGTTTTTATTTTCTGTGCTTTTTTTTTCTTTTCTTTTTTTTAAGATATTTTATTGATTTTTTACAGAGAGGAAAGGAGAGGAGTAGACAGTTAGAAACATAAATGAGAGAGAAACATCGATCAGCTGCCTCCTGCACACCTCTGGCTGGGAATGTGCCTGCAACCAAGGTACATGCCCTTGACTGGAATCAAACCCTTTAGTCCGCAGGCCGAAGCTCTATGCACTGAGCCAAACCGGTTTCGGCTTCTGTGCTTTCCCTTATCCCTGAATTTCATTATGGTTGATTAGTTTATCAATATTATTTACTAATATTTCATCCCATCATATAAATCTGTTATAATCTTCCTTCACCTCAGGCATTCCATCAATGGAGCCTCTGACTGACTCTAGTCAGGTCTGGTGGCCCTCTGTGTGGGTGCACAGCTGTCATCCAGGGGATTCCTGTTGCCCATCTCTATTTCCTGTAGCCCATGTTTCTGCTTTCTTGATTTATGTCCTCTTTTTAATGAAGCATATCCTTTAGAGGTCATCTAAGAAAGAGTATGGAGGTAAATATTTTAAGATTTCATCTGTCTGAAAAATTTTTTATTCTGTCCTTTGATTATGGTTTGGCTGGGGGGTAGAATTCTAACTTGGAAATAATGTTTTCTCAGAAGGTTTCAGTCATTGCTCCACTGTCTTTTTGCTTCCAGTGTTACTATTGAGAATTCTGGAGGATATTATCATTCTTAATCCTTTAATGTGGAAAATTCTGCCCTTTTAGTTCTGGGAAGTATTAAGTTAGATAGTTGATGATTTTCTTCCTTCCACTTTCCATAGCTCCTAAAACTCAGATGTTGCCTTTCAATTAATTGGACAGGTTGTCTAATCTTTGACACCTTTTTTCTTCCAACTTCTATATCTGCTTTTTAAAAATACTGCTTCCTCTGTGATTTACTCAATCTTCAAATTCTTCTATTGAGTTTTTCAATTTTTGCTAACAAGTTTTTAACTTCAAAAAGCTATTGTTCCTCTGAAATTTTTTATGGCATTGTGATCTTTTTAAAATAGCTATATCTTTCTCTCTCTGGCCATATTACTAATAAACAATTTTTTATTCTTCTTGCACACTCACTTTCCATCATAATCCATTCACTTCTGTTTTGATTTCCATCCTTAGTGTTAGAGAATTTCTTCAGATGTCTATAGTCCTTGGTTGTCTGCTTGTGTGGATCAGAAGCTTTCAACATGTGCGTCATATTGATCTACCCTGAACTCTTCTGTAGATTTGGCTGGTTGAGAAATCCTGATCTCAGTATTTTTAGGTGTTTCCTCTTGGATTGGTCAGTTTCCACAGACAATAGTCTCCTACTCTCCCATCTGGCTGTCAGCATTTTAGGAACTGAGTGAGAGAGGAATGGAGAGGTCAGGTCAGAGGAGATAGTTTCAATATTCAGTATATACTTTTTCCCTATAATCCCCCTGCTTTGGTATGGTAACACAGTCTTTAATGATATCTTGGTATCCCCTGAGCCAGACAGCCAGAGAACCTCTATTTTATCCCATCCAGAAAATAAAATTTTAGACTTCTGCCCAGGTAATAAGAGAGGTCAGATGCCCAAAGGTTCATCCAATCCTTATTTTAGCCCCTTCCTCTTATTTTCCACTTCCAGAGGTTCCTGGCCATCAGTTCCTGAAGCTTTGGAGGATTCTTCAGGGTAAATTTGGTTAGTCTCAACTTTCTCTAGTGTTAGCTTAGGATTCAGACTTTTCAGGCCTGTGAAGTCATCCCTCTGCTTTCCAGGTTCCCAAGTTGTGTTGCTGTTGTCACTCTCTCTATTCTCCCAGCCCTTGGTTTATGTTTTTTAAAAGCAACAACAAATCCCGCCCTGGCCCTTGTAGCTTAGTTGGTTGGAGCATTGTCCTGGTACACTAAAAGATTGCAAGTCCTCCAGTTGGGGCGCATACAGGAGCAATCACTTGATATTTCTCAAGTCAATGTCTGTCTATCGCTCCCTTCCTCTCTCTAAAATCAATAATAATTAAAAACATATTCTTTCTAATGGGTTTTCAGAAGGGAGCAAAACTGGATGCATATTTTTAACCCACTTGCTTGTTGTAAAGCTCACTCCTGCCTGGTTTTCCTCTCCCCTACCTTCCACCGATATTGCTTAAGCTGAGATCCCTAGTGACTTCTAGCTTTTAGCATAAATGTACCTTTCTTTTAGTTTCCATTTACAGTGTCAACATTTTGAGAGCTGACCACTCTTTTCTTGAAATGTATCTAAAAACCTCCAGCTGTATTGTGAAATAATTCATGTTATAAAATTCACCCTTTCAATGGCTTTTTAATATATTCACAAGGTTATGCAACCGTTACCACTAATTCCAGAGCATTTGCATCACCCCAAAAAGTACCTATAAATGGAATCTTTCATGACTGGCTTCTTTCAGTTAGCATAAAGGGAAACTCCTTTTTGCTGTAAAACCTTCTCCTGTACCTGATCTCTTTCTGGCCTAGTGCTCCCTGCTGTGTTAGATTCTCTTCCCTTCTCCTCTGCTTACCCTTTAGGAGATCACATCCACTCCCCTGGCTTGGAATACATGTGCCAGTGACTCCCAAATCTATCTCTTACCTGATCTCTCCTCTGAGCTCCAGGCTCAGTCAGTCACTTGTTGACTTGGCATCTTCACCTGGATGATAACAGGCATCCCAAACGGACCATGTCCAAAACAGAATTCTGTTTTCATCCTGAGCCAAATCCACTTCTCCTTTAATGGATCCAATTTTAGAAAATGGTAGTACCATCCTCCAGTTGCTTAAGTAAAAAACTTAATACAATGTGTAAGTATATTTTGTGTGTGTGATTATGTGTTTTAGTTCTATATTGCTTACTAATCTATAAGCTCTATGAAGGTAGAGACAAGTGGCAAGAGTGACTCTTTGGTTCACCATTGTTACCCAGTACATGTAAGAGATAAACAATAAATATTTGAATGAATGAATATAAAGAAAAACAAGACTTAATTCTTGCTTTCACGTTGCCTACAATTTTATTAGAGAAATCAAAGGTCCATGTGTATTGTTAAAGACTATAAAAAATACAAAATTAAATGTCAAAGTAAGTAGTAATGCATTGGTAGTTTAGATGCAGGATGATTAGGGAAAACTACATGGAGACTGTGGGGATGGGCCCGTTTTGGATGGATGGACAATTGCAAGCACAGGCCTGGAAGTGAAATCTGAGTTGTTTGGGAGATAGTGAGACCACTGCAATTTCAGAAGCCTTTTAAGGAAACAAGCCAGCATGTCCCTTTGGATAATTTGATTGTGGACCTAATGGGAGATAGAATACACAGTATGGAGGAAGAAGTGCGATCCTAGAGTAAATGGGAAGAACTCTGTAGCAATCATACTGACATAGATACCCTAAGGAATCAGGTGTTTCATAGTCAGTCTTTTATTTGGACATCAGTATAAACAAAACTTATGTCAAATGCAAATGTGAATTTTGGCATAAAAATGACCAGAAAAATGTAAACAATTTATTTTGCAAATTATTTTGTTTGCAGTTGAAGAGCTCACTCATTATGCTTCAGAGAACCTTTGATCTACTAAATAAAAACAAGACCGGCATGGCTGTGGAGAGCTAGTGATCTTAAGGACTGAAATTGGACAGTAAAAGAAAACATCTAGGAGAAAACCAGAGGATGAAGGATTTTCATTGTCATACGAACATTTCCATATTTTTTCATTATTGGTACTTCTTATATGAACATTCTTTTAAATAACATTTTTTTTCATAATTAGTCTCCGATGGCCTTAAGAACCTGTCCGTTTGCTTCTTACACATTACTCTAAGCTGTGAATTTCTCCAGTGAAGCATGAACTACATTGTGGAATTGAATTTCTGTGATGCAAAAAGAAAATGGGACACTTTGGCCTCATTTTTACAGGGAGGTTTGAAGTTTGATACTTTATCTGTTAGCACAGAATCAGTGTCCAATTGGCTGCTTTCACAGTTGATATACATTCAACAGGATAAAGACAATCAATATAAGAAGAAACCTCTAAGCCAGCGGTTGGCAAACCACGGCTCACGAGCCACATGGGGCTCGCGAGCCGCAGATTGCCGCTCTGTTGACTAATAAGTTTGCTGACCACTGCTCTAAGCCATTACGAATTTTGAAGGATCAGTTTTCAGGCATATACATTTCTAGATTTGCATACTGTAAATATTACAATGTCTTCATTTATTTAGCACACAAATTCAATAGACTTTTTGATTTTGCACATTGATGTTAGCTGAAAAGTTCTTCAGTCATATTGTATCTTCACGAAAGAAAGTTTTCTTCTTCAAGTACCTATCAGAGGTGAGATTATCTTGCCTCTTCATACATCAAATGAATCGAAGAGTCAATTTCAGAAAAGGAAATATGTAGGATACCAACACTCAAAAAGAAAAATCATGCTCTGAGTTTTAAAAACCAGATTAGGTTAAAATCTGGGCATTTAGTAATCAAATAAATACTTGAACTAAGCTTGGCTTTAGCTTAGCAGTCTAATTTGTGGATTCGTTTTCAGTAGCCACAGATAGCTTCATTTATTCCTTCATGTGAGTGGCTTGTTTTAGTCAGGTGTAAGACACAAACTTTAGCTCTTTAATAAAACTCTGGGTTCATTATCTCTCAATACAAGTATACTGACTGAAGTTGTAAGTCAGACACAAGCTTTGGCTCTTTCATAAAAAGGTTTTAGGCATATATGTCTCGATACAAGTAATGTCTTCAGAACAAGAGCAAGATAGTACAGAATAATGTGTATATATTTGTTTATATACACATGATATATAAACAAATATATACACATTATACATATAGTTATATATATGTGTATAGCTGTTTCAACAACTATTGCCTTTAAATTTCTTTTTTCCTCCCAGTCACCACAGACAGCCACATGGGATTGCTAAAGTAGTCTTTGAGATGCCTGTAGAGAATCAAATTATTAACTCCATTAGAGGGAAAATGGGTTTCCTTGAGTGAATCCCAACTCAGCTACTTTAGGGAACCAGTGTACCTACCTGGGTTTCTTTGTTGTTGTTGTTGTTTTGTTTTTTTAATAAGGATTTATGAAGGGTCTGGCTGTGAGCAAGAGTGACTGGATTATAAACTTGAAACCTTGTTCTCTTAAATTCACAAAAATAATCAGTGACAAGCTGAATATTTTTGAGATGTTTCTGTAAAACTTGTACTTCAATACATACCTCAAAGAAAATGACCAAAGTTGCTTTATAAATTACGACTAAGCACGTATGTATGCAAAATTCAATCAAATGTATTTGAGTGTTATATAAATTAAATATCAATAAAACCCAGAATCGGAGTTGCCATTTTTCTTCCTTTTCTGCTTGAAAACAAACAACCCCCCACCCCCCCAAAAAAAAACCTCAAAAAGTATAGTCTGCTGTTGTGAAAACATGTGCATAGGCCTACACTCTTTAAAAAATGTTGTGTAAAAACCAAAGAGGACTTACATTTCATTTCAAATATGCATACTGTTGGAACAACAACAACAAAAAAAAAACCCAGCCCGCCGGGGCCCGGAAAAACGCCCAACGAAGAACAAGTTGGGTTCCGCCCAGACGCGGCAGTCAGGGCCTCGAAGGGGAGGCCAGCCGAAGCGGGGCGGGACCTCGGTCACCTGAGGCGGCGGAGAGCCCCAGCGCCTGTGGCCGGCGTCTCAAAGCGCCCGCCGCCGACCCGCGGGTTTCACGGACTTGGCGAACCCTCGGGGCCCTCGGGGTTCCCACATGTCCGTCTCGGCCCCTCCCCGGGCCGGGGCTTAGGCGTCCGCCCCGCCCACGCGCCGCCCGCCGGCAGCGGAGGGGTCGGGCCGGGTCTCCGCGGTGGCCGGGGCGGAGTGCGGGCCCGCGGGCTCCCCGCCGCCGCCGCCCGGACCGCGCGCTGGGGGCCGTCCTCAGGTCCTCCGGGCGGAGGGCGGAGGGCGGAGGGCGGGGCCTCGCTGCCGGCTCCGCGGGGCGCGGGGCGGCGGGCGGGGATCCCCGGCGCCGGGGGCGGGACAGCGGGAAGCGCGCGCGGACTTGCCGCGCCAGCCCGGCCGGCCGTGGGGCGGCGAGACGGCGTGGGGAAGTGGGCGCACCCCGGGCGCGGCGGGCGCGCTGTGGTCACAGGTGGGCGGCGGCGGCGGCGGGCGGAACCGGAGTCCGGGGGCTCCAGCGCTCACGCCGGGGTTCCTGCGGGGCTGAGAGCGGGCACGCGTCCGCGCCGCTGGAGGAGCGACCCTCTCCCTCCGCCGGGGCTCGCTGCGCTGCAGCCGCACCCCCGCCCCGGGGCGCAGGTAACTTCCTTCCAAGGTCATTCTCCGGCGGCGGCGCTCGGGCCCGCCCACGTCCTCACGGTGGTGGCGGGGGGAGGGGGAGGGCGAGCCCGCGGGGCGGCGACCCGGGCGCCACCCGAGCTGCTGGGGGGCTTTCCTGGAGCCGGGAGCGTTCGCCGGCCCAGCGGATGCACCCGCGTCGCTGGCCGCAGCCTGTGGGTGAGTTTCCCCCGCGCCCAGGTTCGGGCGGGGACCGCGCAAACCCTCCTCAGCCCGCACCAGCTGGGGCGCCCAGCCACCCGCGTCCCGGCTGTCCCGGAGCGGCGTGGTCGACTGTCGCCATGGGAACGGCTGCCCCGGGATGGGATGGGATGGGATGGGATGGGGCGGTGAAAGCGGCTCAAAGCCTCTAGCCTTAGTGCTCTCTGTTTGGCCGACCCGGGTCAGAACAGCCTGATGAAAATGGGACCCTCCTCCCCCTCTTCTCATTTTTTTATTTCTCAGGCGTTGGCGGTTGATCAGAGAGGGGCGTGAATGCGTTTGGAAGATGTAAGTTGTGCTCTACCCTCCTTTACCTTCTGAGGGCTCGTGGTGACAGGTGGCAGTCATGACACAGAAGGGCAGTTTGAAGTCAGGGAAGAAAAGCAAAGCGGAAGAACCTGAATTGGAGCCCCTGTGCTGCTGCGAGTACATAGATCGAAATGGGGAGAAGAACCACGTGGCCGCTTTTTTGTGTGATTGCCAAGATCTGGACGAAGGGTGTGAGAGGTAGGAGCAGAGTGTTGCTTGCCGCTGACCCCATTGACCCCTTTGAGAACGGCAATGTAGACTTTCAGCTTAGCCACCCAGAACACTGGAATTGGCTCTGATTCTATTTCCAAGGATCTCACATTGAGAGTAGTCTTCTACGTCAAGGGTAAGGGTTTTATAAAGATGAATTACTCAGTCGTGCACAACTGTCTGTTCAGCTCAGTTTACTAGGACCTCATTTTTCATTTAAAGGGAGAAGATGGAGAGGACAGGCAGCTAAAGGGATAGAAGGCAAATTAAATGTGTAAAAAAAATAAAACGCAACCCAGCAGAATCTGTAATTTTAGAAGGAGCACTGTACCAGAAAGTTCCTACGTTCTCAGGGATCTCAGTGATTGGAGACTGATTAGGTGGGACCTGGCGCAAAGGGCCTTGAGGGTGCACAGGTCATTTTCCTGCAATGGAAACTGGTCTCATCCCTTGTTATTGGGGAGGAGATCCAGCTAGGAAATGCATCCCTCTCCTGCACTGGCTCCTTTCAACACGAGTGGCAGCACTGTTTTGTTCCATTGTTTGGTATTTGGCTTTTATTTTCACCATTAATCCAAGTGATGAAAATTACTACCCAGGAAAATAATTTTTAATATCACTGAAATAATTTTGTATCAAACATTAATAACTTGGCTTTTTTTTTCTTTTTCTTAGTAATATATTTAAACATTGTTGCCATATGGAAAGCATAATGTGGGAAGAATGAGAATGTTGGAAACTTGCTTTTCCTATTAATAATAACTCCTTCTGCTTAAAAAGTCATTGCAATGGCAGATTGCCGATTTAAAACTTTGTGCATTAATCTAGTATGAAAGGCATCCTTTGGGACCACTGTGGTCCAGTACCAACCTTGACACCTGAATACCTCATACTTCTTACCTAGACAGTGTCTATAACCTTTTTTTATAGTCCTTATAGTTTCTTTAGACTTAGTCTAAAAACCCATGAGAAAATGGAGCACTTTGTGCTAATGAATGGAGAAATGCTGCTTCCATAATCTCCATCATTGAAGATCACAGCTCTTCCGTTAACCTAACTCTTCTCCCTCCCAGCCTTGAGAACTGGGCTGTGCCTGAATTCTCTGCCCTCTCCATATACTGCTCTGGAGATAGGCTCCCACTGCTCTGTATGACTCCCTCCCATGTAGTTATCCCACTTCCAAGTTCTAGCCCTACTTTTTTTTTTAATTGTCTACAGTCAGTGTGATCATTCCTTAAACTGTTCCTTGCCTTACTATCTTGAGTATGCAAAAAAGGTCAGCTATATACCATGTGTCCTCCAAGCCTGGGTCATTTGACTCACACTAGTTTGATCTCCGTTCTCCCCCATGCAGACTCCTCCCACTGCTTCACAGGTTCACTCCCTGGGCCCAGGACAGATTGTGTGCCTTACACTGGGAAGCCTCCCACTCTTCCTCCTCCTACGTACAGATGCTAGCCAGCTGTTCAAGGTCGAGCACAGATCCTACCTTTTCCACAAAGACCCCTCTAATGACTTCACTCAGAAGTGTTCACTTTCCTTTGAGCACTCCTTTTCATGTTTGGCCATCATAGTTCACTGGGTGATTTTGCTGCTTTGTCACTTACCTAATAATTCTTGAGTTCTCATGTTGTCTTTACAACTACCTTGTGAATTTGTTTGAGAATTTTATGTCTCTACTAGAGGCCTGGTGCACAAAATTCATGTGGTGGGGGGAGGATCCTTCAGCCCAGCCTGCTCCCTCTCCAATCTGGGACCCCTTGAGGGATGTCAAACTGTCCAGGTAGGATGGGGCCTAAACAGGCAGTTGGACATCCCTCTCACAATCCAGGACTGCTGGCTCCCAACTGCTTATCTGCCTGCTTTCCTGATTGCCCCTAACCACTTCTGCCTGATCACCCCCTAACCATAGCCTGATTGATGCCTAACTGCTCCCCTGCCAGCCTGTTTGCCCCTAACTGCCCTTCCCTGTGGGCCTGGTTACCCTGAACTGCCCTCCCCTGCAGGCTTGATCATTCCCAACTGCCCTCCCTGCCTACTACCCTCCCCTGCTGGCCAACTTGTGTCCACATGGGGACAACCATCTTGTGTGTTGGAGTGATGGGAAATCTGCATATTACTCTTTTATTAGATAGGATAGAGGCCTGTTGCATGGGAGGGGACCTGCTGGTTTGCCCTGAAGGGTGTCCTGGATCAGAGTGGGTGTTCCCTTGGGGCGTGGGGTGACCTAGGCAAGGGGCCTGCGGTGGTTTACAGGCTTGCCATGCCCCCCGGCGACCCAAGTGGAGGCCCTGGTATCTGAGATTTATTTATCTTCTACAATTGAAACTTGATTGCCTTAAGCGGAGCAGGGTCTGCAGAAAGCTTAGCTTCCTCCATTGCCAGGGGCAACCCAAGCCTCCTGCCTGCTCTCTCTGTGGCTCATAGCCATTTTGGTTGGGTTAATTTACATACTTGCTCTGATTGGTGGTGGGTATGGCTGGTGGGCATGGCTTGTGGGTGTAGTGAAGGTATGGTCAATTTGCATATTACTCTTTTATTAGATAGGATACCTACTCAAGTCTAGACAGTATGTATATGTAATGTACATATTTATATGTATTTGTTTCAGGGACAAGTCGTTTTAACTGTTAAATATCTAAACATTATATTCTAGTTTATATTAAAAAATGACGCACCATTTTGAAAATAGCATGTGTAGTAGTCAGGCAGTAGAATACTTGGCCTTTGGCCTCCTTTGTCATTTATCCTGCTGCTTGACCTACAGTGTTCATTGGTTTTTAATTCCACAAACCCATATAAAGTGCCTTCTCTTTGTGCTCTTTCTGAATAGATGGATTACATGTAAATCTGTGCAGCCAGAGACCTGTGAAAGAATCATGGATACAATCTCTGATCGCCTCCGAATTCCTTGGCTTAGAGGAGCCAGAAAAGTTAACATTAGCATCATCCCCCCTCTCATCCTCCTTCCCATCTTCCTCCGAGTGGCCTCCTGGCATTTCCTCCTGGGGGTGGTGGTTCTGACCTCCCTGCCCGTGCTGGCCCTGTGGTACTACTACCTCACTCACCGAAGGAAAGAGCGCACTCTGTTCTTCCTGAGCCTCGGACTATTCTCTCTGGGCTACATGTACTATGTGTTCCTCCAGGAAGTGGTCCCCAAAGGGCGTGTGGGGCCCACCCAACTGGCTCTTCTTACCTGCGGGCTATTTCTGATCCTCTTAGCCTTGTATAGAGCCAAGAAGAACCCAGGCTACCTCAGAAATCCAGCCAGCGAAGACACATCTCTGGGCAGCAACCGAACTGAGTGCCTAAACAGAAAAGGGCAGAAGACCAAAGGGTTCCCTGGCGTGGATGTGTCAGGCATCCTCAATAACCGCACCCTGAGGGATGATCAGAAGGGCTCTTCCAGGTTGTTGGCTGAAAGCCCCATGAAGGCAAAGGAAGACTGGTGTGCCCAGTGCCAGCTCGTGCGACCTGCCCGGGCATGGCATTGCCGGATATGTGGCATCTGTGTGAGGAGAATGGATCACCATTGTGTCTGGTATGTGGGAAAAAATTGGAGGCTTGCAAAGTGTAAATTCACGTGAGACTCTAGTGGTGTTTGATTGTCCTTTGTATCATCCTAAAATCTCTCTCCTTCCCAGCTTTACATCTTGTAGATATTTGTGGGCTGTTAGGATGTTCCCACTTAGTCATCAGTTTTTCCTAGTTTCACAAATTTAGTTCTTTCACAGTCATTTCCTGAAGGTGTTTTTTCTTTTTTGCCATTCTCTTTTGAGCTGCCCCTCATTTATCTTCTTTCTAAAAGAGAAGCATCTATAGTTGAATGATTTTTTAAAAGAGAATTTATCAAAATCATTGTAGGCTTATTTTTTCTTGAACATAGAGTTCAAGCAAGTGTTCCCATATTTTCAGGTGACTTTTTTCTCCTCTCATCATACATCCTTAATCATTCTGATCTTACTGGTCTACATTATTGAGGTGAGGTCTTGCCCGATAACTCCCTATTTGGTTATTGGTGGGGAGATGGGCCTTTTGGGTACCTACCCACTGGCCAGTGACAAATGAACACACGTTATAAGATAAGATGCAAAGGGCAACTCTGAAAAGTTAGCGTTGCAACTCTACTGAGTAGATTTTAAACCAAAGGTGGTGTAATTAATTCAGATGTGGCTGCCATAAGTAGCATGTTTGCAACTTTATTGCTCTTAAGGCATTCTAGGTCAATGAATTAATGCTTTTTAGGACTAGGATTCTGGTTACCCGGCACACCTCCTTCAGAAGGGGATGTCTCAGAGGGTAAGGTGCAGGAAAGCCAGAAGGCATTGGGTAGACTTCAAGTATAGGGACAGCTCTTTTCTGGGGCGTTGTCTTTAGGCGTAAATAGGTACTTTTAAATTTAGATTTTCCACTTCTCTTTGTCATTTCTCTCTCTCTGGCCCATTTACGAGTTCTGGTTTGCAGAAGGCCTGACAGTCTCGCCCAAAAGAAGATTTTTACCTACTGGGGCATCCTGCTGTCCCTGTACATTCTGTCCTACATGTTCTACAAGTGGCTGTGACATGGACTCTCTTTTATCTGACAAGTAGTCTGTGTATGCTCTCCATCCCACACCAATCAGATCTTTTTACTAATATATATATATATTAGTAAAATATATATATCTATATATATATATATATTTTAATATTTTTTATTGATTTTTTTTACAGAGAGGAAGGGAGAGGGAGAGAGATATAGAAACATCAATCAGCTGCCTCTTGCACACCCCCTATTAGGATGTGCCCGCAACCAAGGTACATGCCCTTGACCGGAATCGAACCTGGAACCCTTGAGTCTGTAGGCCAAAGCTCTATCCACTGAGCCAAACCGGTTAGGGCACTAATATATTTTTAACATATAATTTCTGATGCTGTGTAACACTTCTTGATTTTTTTTAGAGAGAAGAAGGGAGAGAGAGAAACATTGATTTGTTGTTCCACTTATTTATGCATACATTGATTGACTCTTGTGTGTGCCCTGACGGGATTGAATGCGCAACCTTGATGCACCAGGGGTGATGCTCCAACCTACGGAGCTACCTGGCTGGCACCTGTGTAGCACTTCTGATTTAGCTTTTTTAAGTTTGCTATCATCCTTTCTGTATCATGATAATTATAGTATTAACTCTCTTCATAGCTTGGTAAAGACTTCACTTACTAATATTTAGAAAGATTAATTAGCCAGGTTCTGCTTTTTACTTAGTCTTGTACTTACACGAATGATAGGATTTCACTTTGTGAAGAGTAGAGACTGTAAGACTGCATTTCTTAGCAAGTTTTTAATTCTCTAAAATTGAAAAGTAAGATAGTTTTTTAATAACTGGAATTCACACTATTCCTATTTTTAAAACTTTTTTGTTTATTATCTGAGTTATATAGAGAACTTTAAAAAACATGTTTGCTTTCCCCCCCTGTGCTGTTTTGAGGATAAATGGCTGTGTTGGAGAATGCAATCATCAAGCATTTATACTTGCCCTTTCGATCTTCTTGCTCACCTCGGTGTATGGGATCACACTGACCTTGGACACTATTTGTAGAGATAGAAGTGTCTTCACAGCTCTCTTCTATTGTCCTGGAGTTTATGCAGATTACAGGTGAGATATGGACACCCCAGCACAGAGGCCCTGGAAGAGGGGAGGGGTGTTGCCATTCACTGTAAGGGGCTATGATTTGCTACTAGGTTAGGGACAGGTCATGGGGCTTTTGAGTATCCCTGAAATTGCCAACAAAATTATGTAGTGGATAGGTGCAGTTTTCTAGGGTGAAGTTGAAAGGATCATTGACCCTTCAAAAGGGAGGAACTAGTACTGCAGAAGTAGGACCAACCAGCTCAATCAGGGACTTCCAGGATCAGATAACTGCTCACATGCCCAACCAAGTGACAGTGAAACTTGGACAAACTAGCAGCCTCAGGGTGTGTGGGCCATTTTGTCATAATCAGTGAACTCCTCACTTTACTGCTATTTCCTGGTACTTTTTTGCCCAGTATTAATTAACTGCTTCTGACCCCTTTGTGAAGTGTTTATAATTTGTATGACCTTCCTTTTCTATTTAACCTCTATTGCTTTTTCCTGTTCTACTTTTTTTTTTTTTTTTTGAATTACCACTCATGATTACTGTGGTATCTAGGTCAAAATTTCCTTCAGCTTTGTTCGTTTGGGCACATTTCTAGATTGTAAAGATTTCCATGCTTTGGAAGAAGCTGGGATTTTTCAGCGATGGCCTGAGCCACTCCTTTCCACAGGCTGGCCCCTCCAGCCTTTTCTTTGTTTTCAGAACAATCAATCCCTGCTTTATCTGCATAGTGTCTCTGTGCAGGTATTTGTATCAGTCTGTGCCATTACAGAGCTAGACTTTTATGGGTTTTGTTAGAATAAATTGGTCCTTCTCCTCAGGGATAATAAATTCCTTTTTTTTTTTCCCCATGTTGAGTCTTTGTAGGTTGTGACTACTATTCTTAGTAGGTTGTGACAAATGTCCTAAAGCAGAGCATGTATGTTACAAAGCATGAGTTCTGTAGACTCTGTGGGCCATTTAAACAAAATAGCCCTACCATTGGTCCTCCCTGCTCTGGACCGCCATTCATCTCTCCCATTTGGGCCTCAGTTTTTCTCATCTTTATGGTGGTTTAATCATCTCTCAGGTCCTTTTGGCTTAGATTCTGAATGAATTTATTTCCATGTAACTCTTTTGTAAATGTTTGAATGAAAATAATCTGTTGGCAGACATTGATCAGTAGCCTCTCCTCACAGTCTTGTAGGAGCTGAAAGGAGCTGTCTTGTCCTGTGTTTTGCTGTAGGAAGCAGAATTTGAAATGTGCTGGTGCTTCTACACATCGTACATGCGGAGGGCTTCTGATGTTGGGCATTGTCTCTGTATTTGTATTCCGCAGCCTCAGACTGAAAAAGCATGGAAATTAAGGAACTTCCCACCCACAGCTTCCTTGAGGGTGTTTATAGCCATCTTGTGGTGCCTTCGTTTTCTCCTGAGTTAAGAACAAGTTAGGAATCATTCATTCAACAAACAGATTTTGAATCCTGTTATTCCAGGCACTAGGTTGGTTGTGTGGGGGATACAAAGTGCAGAAAACAGTCTTTGCTATTCTAAGTAAAAAATACCAGAAAAAAAGGCATTAATAATTAAAAACTAAAACAGAACATGTTCATTAAGGGTCATAATTTAAGCAGGTTATTGGTATTTTGAGGATAGAAGACTATTGTCCGGTGGGATGATTGGGGAAGGTACCAAAGTCCTCCGTAATAAGTATTACATGTATACAAGGTTAGAACAGGGACAGCTTTCTGAATGTGAAAAATCAGCAGCCCTGACCCACCCATTCCCCTTCCCAGCTCGGCGCTGACCTTCACCTGCGTGTGGTACTCTGCGATCATCACCTTGGGCATGGGCTACATCTTCCTGATACAGCTGATAAACATCAGCTACAACGTGACCGAGAGGGAAGTGCAGCAGGCCCTTCGACAGAAGACGGGGCGCCGGCTCCTCTGTGGGCTCATCGTGGACACAGGCCAGTACAATAGGGGCTTCCTGCGGAACTGGCACCAGTTCTCCACCCTGGGCACCGCCCCCTTCCAGCACCCTGCCGAGGACATTGTCTGACGTGCCTTCTGTGCGCTCAGGTGGGAAGCGGGAGGACGCCTCCTGCTTCCTTCCATCCTACACTTCGGTGTTCACTTGGGATGCTCACTTTTGTCCCTAGTTTCTTAAAGGCATTGTAGGGTCACGCTCAGGTTGAGACTGGACTGGAGGAATGAATCTTTCTGACTTCACAGCTCAAGAGATTTTTCTGTTGAAGCAGTAAAAGTAGAGCAATTCCTTTCCAGGCACTTTGTTAACTGACTTGGTCACCAGAAACTGAAAAGGATGTGGATTGCTGATGTACCAATTGATGGAAGCAATTCCGTCCCTCAGTGTGGGAGGAAGAGTCTTGGGTAAGGATAGTTTCTACTCCTATTTTTAATTCCTAATAGCCATATGACCCTTCTTTGAGTCACTTCCCTGAATCTCAGGTTCATTGGTAAAGGGGGGTCCTGACGTCTGCCCTGGCTTTCCCCCAGAGCAGCTGTGAGGTCACATGATGGATGAGATATGTGAAAAGCACTGGAAAATAAAGCACCAGAGAAGTCTGAAGTGATATTAGGAAAATCCCAGACTGAAAGAAATGTTTGTAGTTCTGAATATTGAAGCCATTATTATTAATCTCTTTTTAGGCATTTCAGAGTGAAAAAATGATCCCCAAATACTATGCTGTACAGTTTTGGGAGTTTCTCTTTCGGAAGCATTAGACAGTGACTACTCAGGGTAGCAGATGACCGGATGAGTTTACAGTTAACTGGTCTTAAAAGGAGAGTTGAGAACAATTATGAAGCTAATTATTGCTGGTGGTCATGAGTTTGGCTGATGCACCTTATTTCTTAGGTATTTGTTTTTTAAATTTACTCTAAATAACTCCAATAGGCATTAATGTTTCTTCCTCTTTCCATGTCTTACGTGGTAAGGTGCTAGCCACACTGTGATGATGGCTGGAAGAGGAAAACAGGCATTCCTACAGCGAACACTTTACCTTTTTTGGGTATGGTGGGCCTGTTAATATTAAGGGCTTGATTTTGTGTGTGTGTGTGTGTGTAAGTGATTTGAATGCGGTCAGCTCTAGCACTACATTGCAATAATCCGTCTTCCGGCATTCACATTATTCTGGCATGGATTCTCCTTGTACATTCTCGTTCACCTTTCCCTAGATAAAAATATCTCACCAGGAGAGACAAAACAGGGTATATGTGGTTTCCACTAATGATTACTGTTGTTCCCTAGTTCTTCCTAAAATATCAAGTTATTTCTTTAATCATATCTCAAAACTGAAAATGTATGAAGGATTAAATATTTATGTATAATGGGTCTATTCTGTCACAAAATTACGATGAGGCAGTTTCGGATGGGGAAGAAACCATCTTGAAATATTTGGTTTTGTACCTGTAATTTTTAAATGGAATTTATTGGGGTGACACTGGTTAATAAAATTATATAGGTTTCAGGTTACACAATTCTATAATACCTCAAATATATTATATTGTGTGTTCACTACCCCAAGTCAAGTTTTTTTCCTTAATATGTTTTTGTTGATTTCACAGAGAGGGAAAGAGAAAGAGTGATAGAAACATCAGCTGCCTCTTGCATGCCCTCTACTGAGGATATAGACTTGGAATGGAACAGTGAACTCCTGATTCATAGGTCGATGCTCTACTACTGAGCCACACCACCCAAATCAAGTTTTTTTTCTTTTTTTCCAAGGTAATTATTTAGTCCTTAAATTCACCTTGATTTATAACTTAATATAGGGAAGATATTGCCAGGTTGTTCAATCTTTTTGTGCATGCTGTGTAACAGAGCAGAGGTTTATAAATGTCAAGGGGAAATAGAACTAACTTCCTGCCATTCTACCCTTTGCAGCTAGCACCATCCCCGGTCCTGTCATTGATCAAGGCTGTCCCTAAGACAGCTTGTTGTTGCTCTTCACAGAGATTGTTAATAAATGATAGGCTCCATATTTCCCTGGATGAGCCAAATAGCAAATCCGGGGGTGTTAGCAGAAGCTGTGGTTTCTGCAGTGATACATTCTCCCCTGCCTAGTCAAGTCTTCATTTGGAATTATCATTAGATCTGGTACAACTAATTCCTTCTGTGTACATTTGTGATACAAGAGATAGTAATAATGTCATGGACAGCACATGCAGTCAGAAATTTCTAGTTGTAGTCTTTTGAATGCCAGATGGATAGCCAACTCTGACTGTCCAGCAATCTTATATTATAAAAAGCCTGGGTTGTGGTGCCCTCACACTGTAATAATTGATCACCAGGAGGCTGTGCACGTCAGGTGCACGTGGGTGGGAGGGGCTGTGTGTGCAGCGAGGCATGTGTGGGTAGGCGGGGACTTGACACTGCATCCCCGCGGGTGTCAGCGGGGGCTTGACGCTGAGTCTCCATGGGCACCAGCAAGTCTGGGTCTTGCATGATTTCAAGGTGTGTGCTTGGCATGGCAAGCACGGGTGAGTGGGGTTTTGACTCTGGGTCTCGGCGGTGGGACTTGATGCTGTGTCCCCGTGGGCGATAAGTTATACATTATTTTCATATACATTTTACTAATTTTCCTTCATCTCCGACATTTCTATTATAGACAAAGGGCAAATAGCTATATTAAAATATTTCCTCTACTTAAGTCCCTTTTAATGTGCATGAATTTCGTACACCAGGCCACTAGTTGATAATAACATTCATAGAAACGTTAGTATAGTCAGTAACTTTAACCTCTGCCATATCTTTAAAAACAATCAAAATATGACATGATGAAGATGAGTCCCACCAAAAAGACCAGTCATTTGGGAGAATTAGGAATGATCATCTTTATAACCACCCTAGAGGCTTGGTGCATGGATTTGTGCATCAACGGGTCCCTCAGTCTGGCCTGCATCCTCTTGCAATCTGGGACCCCTCAAGGGATGTCTGAGAGCTGATTTTGGCCCAATCCCTGCAGGCCAGGCAGAAGGACCTTTCTGGGTCCAGGATGTGGGTGAAGCAGATTCTGGGTCGACAGGCCCCAGCAACAATCTCACCCACAGCCGATTTGTGAGGAATTGGGCTCCCTCCATTACTGATCAGAGTGTCTGCCCCCTGGTGGTCATAGCTACTGGGCCAACGGTTGGATGGTCACTTAGGCTTTTATATATATAGACTAGAGGTCCAGTGCATGGATTTGTGCACCATTGTGGTCCTTCGGCATGTCCTGTGGCGATTGGCCCAAAACTGGTAGTCCAACGCCTCCTGCTACTGCTGCTTGCTGCTCTTGCTCATCCTGGTTCTGCTTCTGCGGCCACAGGCTCATGCCCAGTCAGTTCTGATCAGGAGAGGCTGGTGCCGCCACAGTGGAGCTTGCCAGCCAGGAGCCCTGCGTCTGGCACCTGGCGGTCAACTGAGTGGCACTCCTGCTGTGGGAGTCCACTGACCACCAGAGAGCAGCTCCCGTGTTGAGCATCTGCTCCCTAGTGATTAGTGCGCATCATAGCAACTGGTTGACCAGTCGTTTGGTCATTTGGTCGCTTAGGCTTTTATATATATATAGACTAGAGGTCCGGTGGATGAAAATTCATGCACTAGAGGGGGGCAACCCTCAGCCCGGCCTGTCCCTTCTCAAAGTCGAACCCTCAAGGGTGGGATGCAACCTGGCAATCAGGGGAAGTTGATGCCCCCATCATACCTGTGCTGCTGCCACTGCCAGCAGTGTAAGCCTTGGGCGGCCCTGCATGGCTGGGCAGCCACCATCTGAGGCTTTCCTGTGCCTCAGGCTGGCCCTGGGTGGCTGGGAGGCTGAGGGAGCTGGGGGACTCCATATCAGGCGCGCGGAGCAGCCGGACCTGCCGGGGGCTGAGGGGACTGGGTGCTGCCATCTTGTGGCCATGTTTGAGAGCATGGCAGTCACTTAGCATATTCCCTCATTGGCTGTGGGCATTGCTATCTTTGTGAGGATGTGACGGTCAATTAGCATATTCCCTCTTTATTAGATAGGACTAGAGGCCTGATGCATGACATTTATGCATGGGGGAGGGGTCCCTCAGCCTGGCCTGCCTCCTCTCACAATCCGGGACCCCATGCTACCAACCACCTGCCTGCTTGCTCCTTACCGCTTGGCTTGCTGCTCCTTACCGCCCGCCTGCTCACTCCTTAGTGCTGCCTCAGAGGCAGGAGAGGCTCCCACCACCACCACTGTGCTCACCAGGCTGTGCTCACAGCCTGGCTTCTGGCTGAGTGGCGCGCCTGCTATGGGAGCACACTGACGAGCAGGAGGCAGTCCCTGCATTGAGCATCTGCCCTCTGGTGGTCAGTGTGTTGTCATAGCAACCGGTTGTTCTGTGTAACTGTCACTGGGCATTTATATATAAAATTCGTGCAAGGGGAGGTGTCCCTCAGTCCGGCCTGCACCCTCTCCAATCTGGGACCCCCTTGGGAAACATCCCTCTCCCAATCTGGGACTGCTGGCTCCTAACTGCTCACCTGCCTGCTGGCCTTCCCATCCCCAGTTGCCCCCCATGCTGGCCTGCTCAGCCCCAACTGCCCTCTTCTCTTGGCCTGATCGCCCCTAACCGCCTCTGCCTTGGCCCCGCCACCATGGCTTTGTCCGGAAGGACATCTATAAGGTCTCCTTGTCTAATTAGCATATTACCCTTTTATTAGTATAGCTGCCCCTGTTACCTGGATGGGGCAACTCAGTGTCCCTCACTAGGATAAGGACTCCTTGTGTATTGTTCTGGCTTATTGGAATTAAAAGGCTTGTTTTTCCCTAGCTGGTTTGGCTAAGTGGATAGAGCATCGGACCACAGACTGAAGGGTCCCAGGTTTGATTCCTGTTAAGGGCACACACACTTTGGTTGCAGGCTTGAACCTGTTAGGGTTGTGCAGGAGGCAACCAATCGATGTTTCTCTCTCACATAGATGTTTCTATCTGTCTCTTCCATTCTCTCTAAAAACCAATAGAAAAAATATCCTCAGGAGAGGATTAACAAACACAAAAAAGGTTTGTTTTAAGTTCCTTGAACTGTCATGACTGGCGATTCACAGAAGAAAGCCCAAACCTTTGCAAAGCAAAGACTTTTTGTAGGGGTGAAAGTCTTCTGAAGTATTTGTGCCAGAAGAAGAGCAAACAAATGGCCCTCCCCGAGCAGTGCTCTGTGGGCTTTGGGACATCCTTGGCCTGGACTCCTCGATTTTTAACGCTTTTTATGCTCTGAAACTTTGGAGGGATTTTGCCCTTTAAAGGACAAAACCTCTGTGAACAGATGAGTCCCAGGAAAACATTGGGTGGTGGTGGCCATGGGATACTGCCTGCAAACCTATATACCAGCAGTGTTGTGGCCATAGGAGCAAGCCACTCCCAACGTAATTCCAGACCAGTGGGTCCCCTTCTCTCCCCTCACATCCTCTGCCTCTGTTAATAAACACACTGGATGTGGAGCTTAGGAAATGATGTGTTCTAATCAGCATGATTTTCATGCTGGGTGTGCTAATCCTGGGGAAGAGAAATGGGCCCATTTGAAAGATTCTGCAGGGAAATAGTTCAGGGCCAGAATTGCATAAAAGGAAAAAAGTCCTTCAATATATTTTTTTTCTTTAAAAAATATTTTTATTGATTTCAGAGAGGAAAGGAGAGAGAAACATCTATGATGAGAGAGAATCATTGATTGGCTGCCTCTTTCACGTCCCCTACTGGGGATTGAATCTAAACCCAGGCATGTGCCCTGACTGGGAATCGAATCAGAAATTCTTGGTCCTTAGGTCGATGCTCAACCACTGAGCCATGCTGGTCAGGCAGTTCCTTCAATATTTAAAATGTTTCTTGTGACAGAGTACGTTGTTACCTGACTGTTAACAACACCTCTTGGGTAGGTTTCTCTGATGCTGCTCATGGAGCCATGAGTGTGTTTCAGGGATACTGTGCTGCTTGTCTCACCTCAGTCCCGTCTGTGTGTAGCATACGGTAAACCTGTGCTATCCAAGCAATGTTTTCCTTCAGCGAATGAAGTAATTGTCGTCTTCCACTATACCATCTGCCTAGCAGAAAGACTGCTACAAACTTTCTCTTATGCAATAGTTCTCGGTACTTCGAATATTTTTAGCAAGAGAAAATTTTCTATACTAGAATCTTCCACTGCCAGAAAATACAAGGTTCTTTGTAATACCGACCATCTGCTTAATAGATATATTTTCATCGGGTAGGACACTAGACTTATATTATAAACTCAATTAATGTAAGCAAAAATATGACTTAGGAGCACAGTTTTAACTAGGATGTTTAAAAGTTAATGTTTTAGGGTCTCTTGAACCTAGGCAAGCAGGTTTATGACTTGACTTAATTTTAGCCGTCTTTTGGTACCCTGCATTTTAAGGAATTTCCTCAAATAAGCAATGGATGAGAGAGACCTTTGCTTGAAGCAATTGTTTGGAATCTGGTTTTCACATCAGCAGCTTGACAGGTGTGCCATTTTATATTAAATATTGTGGAGGTGACGCAGGGCGAGGGGAGAGCTGTGCTTGGCTTAATGCTGGAGAAAAATCCAGTGTGCTCTTGTAAATGTTTGCTGTGACTAATAACAACTTTTTGTATAATCAGTGAAATGTGATCCTGTTGCTAATGGACAATTATCCCACTTCAGTGGGCACTAAGTGTCTCACTGTAGCAGCAGCAGCAGGGCAAAGACCTAGTGCTTAATGAAGACACATTTCCTAGAGATTGTGGCTGTTTCCGAGCTGGGCTTGGGACTCATTACTACTCTAGCCTTCTTGATGGCACCTTCCACTTCTAGGAAACTCATGCTTTAAAGCAGGAGTGGGGAACCTTTTTTCTGCCAAGAACCATTTGGATATTTATAACATCATTCGCTTAATAGGATTCACTTAATATAAATGTATGTTGCTATGAAAAAAGCTCCCAGATTTATTGAATTTCGAGTCCTGCCTACAGTTAGTTGCCTTGGCAGGGCCAGACCCAATGATTTCTCAGGCCTAATGCCGCCGGCGGGCCAGACGTTCCCCACCCCTGCTCTAAAGGCAAAGCTTGGAAACCAGATCTATTCTAGTTATTGATACAAATAAAACCCTGCATTTCTTCAGGTGATGTCACTGACTAGATGCAGGCTATCGAACCTGCGTAGAGCTCAACTCGTGATCCTGTGTTTTGGGTGATGTGATGGTTTCAGTTGTTAGGGTTTTTGAGCCTTTTCAGTTGATTAGGCTTCTGGGTCTGATGTTATCGACTAAAGGAAACCCAGGTATGTTTGTTTAATATTAAACTTAATATTTAATGTAACTCATCCAGCAACATTGAAGGGGATTTCTTAAGCCAGCTCTGGAAGCTGTGGGCTACACATTTTGCACTGTTTTTATATTTGTATTCATCCTATCACCTTGGACTCAGACACAAGGCCTTCCAAATGGAGATTTGAAAAATTACTGCCATTTATGTAAAATAATGTACTGTGACCAAGTTATTTTGTGTGTGTGTGTGACTGTTATTTAAATGGAAAATAAAGTGCTTTATTTAAGACTAGTTGGTTGTTTCTTGATGTGTCTCCTGAACTCCTTTGCTTTAAGAGAAGCCTGCATTGTAGCTGGGCTGTCTCTCTGGTGACATGGATGTCCCCAGCCTGTGGACCTAAAACTATCATATTCCTGGTGGTTACTTTTCCAGTTTTGTAGGCCAGGGATACTGCTTATTGGGCATTTTGTTAGCAGTAAAATTTCAAATCACATCTTTAAGATAGCCCAGCAAGGCCTGGCTGGTATGGCTCAGTTGGTAGAAGTGTTGTCTCAGACACCCAAGGCTGTAGGTTCAATTCCCAGTCAGGGTATATACCCATGGTTTCAGGTTTTATACACACACACACAGATAGCCCAGCCAGAAACATGTCATTTACTAATTTTTTTTTCCTATGTCTCCTTAGAAGATTCTGTAGGTAGGTAAAAAGTTCTATGGGATGCTAAAGACTCAATTTCTAAATGATTCTTGAGGTGAAATAAAAGAGAGCTTAAGTTTTTATTCAGAAACCTTAAATGCTTACTTTAGGGTTTCACCTATATGTACAGGCTTGGTATTCAAATAAAATTGATATTTGATTTCTGGGTACTAATATCAGCCAATATTCTATAACTTACAGTTAAGAATAAAGTGATTTAGATGGAAAGAGGTTAAATATGAGTTACTTTTAGTCCTATAGTGGCCATCAGTTTTAAGTTTTTAGAGGATAACTGTGGAGACAGGGATATTGTAGAAGCAAGAAAGTTTGATTTAGGGTGTTTTGTCATGAGTAAGGCACACATCTTCCATAGAGGACAGACTCATTTTACAGATGGCATAGCTACAGCTAGGTATCCCTTTGAAGAAGTAAGAGATAATGACAGAATTTATTGAACACATAGAATTTTACTTTACCAACTCATTTTCAGCCTACCAAATAATAATTACCTCAGGGTCCAAGGGACTTCCTCATTTTACTCTGTGCTTTTATCTACTACTTGAATTTGTTGTAATAAACATGTTTTGTAATGAAAAAGAAAATTTCTAGCAGATAATTCAGTTCGCAGAAGGGAATATCTTTATAGTCTTTAGTACCTTAAAGATTAAAACATTCTTTGAATGAAAGATAAACATCTTGACATATACTAGTAGATCAAACTGAAGTCTAGAAGCCAGATCAAATATTTAGAACTAGTAATTGGGAGCATGACCAGATCTTTTAACAAATTGCTGGAATTCCCTTCCTACTTATCAAGGTGCACTAAAGAAAAGTGGTGCCCCAATTTCTCTGAAATTAGGATATGCAGTTATCCATTGCAGTGCTGCAAAGAGTACCTTTGATGTGTGGTTTTCCAATAGGGGTGGGCAGAAAGGATGGAGTCCAGCAGAATGCTTGTTGCGGATGCTTAGGTACTAACTAGGTGCCTAGCCATATATGACTCCTTTTCTAAGTGCTCACTACTTTTAATTTCTATTTAATTAAAGTTACATTTGCTAACAACTCACGTTAAGCTATAGGGACATTTTCCTCCACAAGCTCAGGCAAGCAAACACATCCTTTTTAAAGTTTATGATGCTAAAAATATAGATGCTGCATTTGAACAGTGGAACAGGAACAGTTCCTGTGGCTGATCCTGCTGGGATAAATGCTTTAGCGAACTGATTAGCAACCCAAGAGAAATAGAAGAATGAAGTACAAACTCAAAAAAGAAGTCCTTTAATCCAAGGAATACATGACAGAACAACCAGGTAGATGCATGTGTATGTGCAGGTGGGAGGGTGGTGCAACACAGACCTATATGGACCGTGGACATTCCATCCTAAGCACAGTCTGGCTTGTGTTCCAAGGACTCTTACACGAGGGCGGGTATCTGATACTGGACAACCAGAGTCATGGTAGGGCCAGCCTCTGGAAGTCCGGAAGGATTTCAGCTACCTTCTTACGGAGTTGCTCTCGCCTTTCTTCTCTTACTCTTTCTTCTTTCATAAATTTTGCAAACTTCTTCCATGTCTGAAATGTGATCCAGAGAATCCTCCTTTAAGAATAAAAAGGGGGAAAATGTTAAATATTAAGGAAAAGTTGATTTTCCATCTGAAGTACATGTAAGAATAATCCTTAGGTGAATAAAACATTAAAAAGGCATGTAAATCACAATTGGAATTCAGGCTGAGAAATGCTGTAAAGAAAGCCACAGAAGTGGATGGGAGTGACCAACAGGTTATTTTTACTTCCCCTTAGGTGGCCACGGAAGGCCTGTGTGAGGAGGTGCCACTCCTGTGCCTACACAACAATCTTTACTCCACAGAACGTGGAGACATCTGCCACATTAAGCTCATAGGAAATGACAGACACCCAGTCACCCAAGAAGGACAGACCATTTGTTTACTTTCAAAGGGAAGTGCATAATAAAACTTAGGGCATTTCTAAAATCATACAAAACAAAAGGAAACTTATACCTTATTCTCCAAGGAATTTAGATTAAATAAGACATCACTATATTATAAATATTAATATGGCATACAGTGTGATTTGAATTACATAAAATTCCAAACCAGGCAAAACTAAACTATAGCCCTGAAGGCTGCATGCTTGGAAGGCAGAAGTGGAAAAAAAAAAAAAAAAAAGGCAAGGTTATGCTCCTCACAAATCTCAGGAGTAGTTCACCTTGAGGAGGGAAGGCTGGGCCTTTGGACAGAAGCCAGCAGGGACTCTGGGGCCAGGAATGTCCTACTTCTGGGCCTCAGTGGTGGTGACATGGATGTCCCCTTTATAGTAACTCATTAAGGTGGACTTGCATGATTTAAGCCCTTCTATATTAGTGTTATATTTCACAATAATGTTAAAAAATTGAACTTAGAAACCTATGTGACATACATTTGCTTAAGTGTGTGTTTCATGTACTTCTCATAATTTTATTCTTCTGCCAGCCCCTCCTTATTTTAAAGACAAGGCCCCTAGAGTTCCAGGGGTGGGTTACTATCTTGCTTTCATCACCGAGTCAGTGGGTGAGCTGGAACGCTCAGCTCTGCTGGTATCACTGAATGCCCAGTTCTCCTAGCCTCCACTTCCTTTTCTGGACACGTTCCAGGTATAGGATATATCACAGGGCAATTATGCAGTCAAAAGAGTGACTTTGCTCAGAGATCAGACCCTCACCTGTCACTGTGCTCCACGGCAAGCTTGTGCTTACTCTGCGAATCGATCTGAGCCTCCCTGACCACGTTAAGCCAGGCCCTGCAAATCTTCTTTAGAAGAAAATGCATACACAGTGTTTGTACTTCTTCCTTCAGGTCAGTCAGGTACTGGGGATGAAGAAAGGAACAGAAATGAGTCAAATAATGTCACAAAGAATTAGAGCAAATAAACAGCACAAAAGGGAATAGAAACACACAGGCAAAGTAACAAAGGACACTGGAGGCATAAAGAGAAAACGTGGCAGCCAAGAAAACAGCCTCTGTAATGTCTGAAGGAAATAATGGAACCAGAGGGGGGAAACAGTTACAATATTGAGGGTGTAGATTTCTAGTAAAATCACTGGAGCAATTATGGGATAAGAAGCAAATATAAAATCAAAAGTTTATATAATGAGATAATTTATAAAGATGAACAGTGTGAAAAGAAATAGGCTTAAGATTTTATATTAACAAAAAGTTAATTTGATATTTCCACATTCATTTCTAAACAATGCATTAGATGGACTATTTTATATTGTTCTTGAAAAAACATAATGACTGGACATTAGGATTGCATCTAATTTTCTTACACGGATTAAGTAGAGACATATTCAAAGCTCCCTTCCTGCCTTACCTGCCGCCAGCTCTGGACGACTTTCCTAAGTAATGTTTGGGTATAACATTGATCGGCGTGGGCCATCTTCCTAGCCAGGCTCTCCTGACTACAACGGAACCAGCTCAGCAGGCATTTCCTCTGTAGGGCCAAAGAGTGATGTTCTTTGGCCACCTGCATCATTTTATAAATAAGAAAAGGAAATTATTCCTTGTATTGTAGATCACTTGAGAAAACACACATTCATTCCCTTGGCAAATGATGCTGCAAACCACATGTAGAGAGAATATCTTAAGGACAGTCAGCCGATGTCCCAATAACTTTGACTACTGACTCTATTTTCGGCGGGTTTTAGATGCATCGCATGCATAGCCGTTCAGTGCTGATTCCCTGAAGACCACAGTAACTGGCTGGTTATCAGAGAAATGGAATAAACAGTCTCCAAAGCCATTCTTTCGCTTGCACCGAGTTTTGAAGTGGGTGGCTGGCAATATTCTCAGTTTGTTCTGTTGGAGCTCAGACAGCAATTCCATAACAAACCTCTCTTTCTTATGTACTTAACCACTGTCTAATTGAGGAAATGCCAATACTTTCAATTAGTTTTGTAGAATGAGCTGTCACCAGCACTGCAATTTAGACATTATCAATAAACCACAAAACCATCTAATAGAAAAATAACATGATGAATAATTTAATGTCTTACCAACTTAAAAGGCTCAGAGCATCATTCTTTCAAAATAAACATACAACTCAGAGTTTATAGATTTTAAAAAGGAAGTGTTATATTCTTTCAAGGGGTAAGAGGAAAAAGATCCTTCCCACTTTGTTCTCCCCAATTTCACATTTTTCTAAGCCTTGTCTAGCCACCCGGCATTATGATGTGATTGACCCAAGCCAATCTCTTGGCAGTCATACTTCTCGGTCAAAATGAGCATTACAAGAGGTCTCTGTGGCACCTGAGATGCTGCCTGTCCTGACTTCTGTCTGGGGACCAAAAGGCAAGGGCAGCCAGAAACCGTAGCCTCCTCCCCTCCCTTTTCTTCATCCTCTGGGAAAACGGAGATAACCAGAAAGAAAACGATTCTCAGAAGTTCCTTAAAAGTTCTAAAAATGGTTGTTGGAATAAATGGAACATAGCAAGAGGAAGAGAAAATTCTGAAATGTCTAAATTAAATTACAGTGAGCGGGAAGTAAAAGAAAGACAGAACTGTTAGCCTGTTAATGATTGCTCATTAGAGCAGTCATTGCCTGTTGGAACTTCAGGTTAACTTCCAGGTGGCTATTTCCACAGGTTATTTCAACCAGGCACCACCTAACTCCAGGAGCCTTGGTTTGTTTGCACGTGTGGGCACTCTCCAGACTGTTACCCACAGCCAATCTACAGGAGGGAACATTTCTCTATGTTGGTCCTGCTTTCCCTTTCTCCCATCTTTGCCTGCAGCTAATGAAAATTCTTTCAGATTACCTTTCTTCCGCCTTCCCTCTGCTCCATGTACAGAAATGCTTGCAAAACTCTGGGAACATGGGCACACTGTTCTACTCAGCCACGTTCTTGGTGATTTAGATTAGAATCTAGGTTTTTGGCTAACATTTTGGACCAATAAACCTTACTTAAAAATACAGTTGTCATGAAAGTTAATTTTATTTGTTTAACAAGCACATGTGAGTGTAAGGGAAAATGCTAAATAATCCTTCTGAAGAAAATGATAGACATAAACAAGGAATTGTGAAACTAGACCCTTCTCATCTCTTAATTTTTTCTATCCCTTCCTAGAAGCCAACTCTGATGGGTAAAGTAGCCATCCTTTCCTCTTACTGCCCTCCACAACTTTCCATTTTACTTTTTATTTTTTTAACTTTCAACTAGTGCCTGGCACCTATGAGTACATGACTCTCCGATTTCTACACCACACAAAGACTGCCAGAACGGGCAGGATTCTCGGAAGAAGATGGTGCTGAGCTCCTCTAGCTTTGTGACCAATGTGCTGTGATTCTGAGCTCGCCAGTTCGCTTCTCTAGGGCTCAGTTACCTCGTCTACAAAGTGAAGGAGATGCAGAGGACTACAAATGTTCTAAAATTCTATTTTGTTGTGATAGGCTGAAGAGTGGCCCCTCAGGGATGGCCTTGCCCTGATCCCTGGAACCTATATGTAGGTGATCTTACATGGTCAAAGATGTGATTAAGTGAAGGATCTTAAAATGGTGAGAGTATCCTGGATTATACGGAGAGTCCTAAATGTAATCACAGGGTCCTTATAAGAGGGACACAGGAGGATCAGGAAGAGATGAGAGTGATTTGAAGAAGAGACTGTGAGCAGTGGAATGCAGGTGATTGTTAGGTGTTAAAAATGGAAAGGGGACATTGTCCCCTTGGACCCTCCCACTCTCAGTTTGACCTTAGCCTCGTAGGTCTAGTTTTGGACTTCCGATCTCCAGAATTTTAGGATAATAAATTTGTGTTGTTTTAAGTCACTAAGGTTGTAGTCATTTGTTATAACAATAATAGAAAACAAATACACTTGTATGAACTAGAGAGGTGATTCTCAAATTATGGTGCTCAGACAACTTGTATCAAAATCCCCTGGGTTACCTTTTAAACATGCAGAGTCCCTGATATCCCCCCCCATCCATTCCCCACCCCAGCCAAGAACCCAGACTTACTGAAAATACTTGGAGGTGGGACCAGGAAAGTACATTTTTATAAGTTCTCCAGATGGTTTTATGATCAAGAAATTTTAGAAATGCTGGTTTCAGATCTGTGATTTTCTGTTTTTATTTTAATTGGGTTTTTCTATATTTAAAGCCTATAATTGTTATTTTGAGCTCAAATTCCTGTTTCTATTTTTACATTCTTTTGAATAAATTTTTTAAAATTTAATTTGATTATTCACCCATAAATTCTATTTTGTTTCTAAATTTTATGATTTTATTCCATCAAAAACAAGGACCAAAAAAGAAGAGCTAATCCTTGTCTGCCTTTTCTTTGTGTATTAATAGTTAAAGAAATAGATAAAAGCCAGATAAAACTAGGAGCACTCAACTGGATAGCAAATTATCTGATATTATCAATCTTTGTTATTATATATTACTAGAGGCTTGGTGCATGAAATTCGTGCACAGGTGTGGTCCCTAGGCCTGGCCGGTGATCAGGTTCTCCGCCTCTCTGTCTCTTCCCTCCCTCGCTGTCCAAGTCTGTCACCACCAACCCCCAATTTTCCATCCCAGCCCAGGGGAGGAACCTAGGAGGTGGGCCACCAGCCCCAAGAAGAGAGCAACCCTTGACCTCCCTGGGAAAGGGGCTATGTCTGCTGCTACCCATCCCCGGTTCCCCGTCCCAGGTGACCGGGTGATTGGGGCTTGCTGGCTGGGGAGAAGGACCAGAAGGTTGGCTGGCAGGCCCCTTTGGCAATTGGGGCCTATGGTCTGGGGGCACCTCCTGCATTGAGCATCTGCCCCCTGGTAGTCAGCGTGTGTAATAGCGACCACTTATTCTGGTTGTTTTGGTCACTTAAGCTTTAGTATAGATAAGAAGCAAATTTTAATTCAAATTTCAGATTTCATTCACTGAGAAGACAGAGGAGTCAGCTTGGCCATCTCACTACTAGAAAAGCCAAAGCAAATTAGCAGTGTCTGGGGGCACAGATGGGGCCAGACCTCCAGATAGGATGGATTTCCCTGTGCTCAGACCTGACCACCACAAATGTGCATCCTCAGGTGTTTTGGAATACTCAATAGTTCCAGAGCCACTGGTAAGGATGCTGAGGACAAAAAGAGTCAGGGACAGAAGAAAGACAGTAGGAAGGGCATTTGGGGAAAATAAAAAGAAGGAATGAAACTGTGAAAATAGGAAGAGAATAAGGAGAAAGAAGGGTGAATAGACTGGCAAGGCAGGATAAAAAGCAGCCTAAGTCACATTCATAGAGGTATAACCTGCAACATTACTTGATTTAGTGGGGCTCTTATAATATGAAGCATTATTGTTCATTTTTAATCCTGGTTTTCACAACCAAAACTACGAGTCTTACTTTTCAGTATTAACCTGACCAAATGTATAAATAAGAATGGCCATCACTGGTACACATTACTAACCTTATTATTAACTAGAATTCTAAAGGCAACATTTTATGCATTTTGAGCTTCATAATCATTTAGTTGAATGATCTATGCACTAGATAATTTTGATGGTATTTGATTTCATAGATCTTTGTGTGGCAGAGTGAATTGCTGTTCCTTGTAATAAGATTATATAGCCATATTCATTGTGTATGATTTCCCAGTGGAGTAGATGAGCATCATTCACCTCTTAGTGACTTTTAGTTTAGCACCATGATTTGCTCTGGCCAACAGAATGTTAGTAAGCATGATACAAGCAGAGGTTTCACATGGGTTTACATAAAAGGGTTTGGCCTTTGTACCTCCGACATTTGCCAGGTAAAAAGCATGTCCTGAAAAGTTGCTATAGCCAGAAAGAGTAGCTATGGAGAGACCTGAACCCAATCCACAACTGGTCCACAGATATGTGAGTAAGAAATAAATGCCTGAAATCTATCTATCTATCTATCTATCTATCTATCTATCTATCTATCTACACACACACACACACACACACACACACACACACACACACCACTGATGTTTGGGGGCTGTTTGTTAAGCATCTTTACTGAAGCAAAAACCTGACTAACAGACCTATGGTAACTATTTTTCCTTTTATTAAACACTGCTAATAGTGAGAGAGGCCTCTATTTGTCTTACCTGGTAGGTCTATAATAAAAATTTACTCTAGCTTTTTTCAACCTATCCAATTACAGAAATCTTTCTCTACCTTGGAAGATGAAATCTAAACTCTTATCAAAAACAAATTAATATAAACACCCACTTCATTTATCTTTCTGGCTTTTCAATCACCAAACAATACGCAAATCTAATTTTATGCTACTTGAAAAGTCAATTTTCTAATTTTGAGGGTTATGAGTATGACACAATACCTGGATGTTTTCCTTGCTTTGCATTCTCAATCTCTTCCAAGGCTCCAGACCTTTTTTCTTTAGCAACACCCTTTCATAATGATCTTTGGCTATTGCTTCCAGCTGTTGGTTCCTATTAATTCTCTTCTGTTTCTCTAGTTCTTTCTGAAAAAAAAAATTAAGAAGTAAAAAATGGTGAGGAGGGACCAAGGTGACAATATAGGAAGCAGGTTCTTCCTACAGATGCATTGATTATACAGCTACTCACAGAGAATTATCTATGGAAGAAATCCAGAAACCAGTCGAATGACTCTTCCATATTGGGAGAGTGAGAAAATACCCACAGTGAAAGGCTGAGACACGCTTTTGTCATAAACTCATAGTTGGCATAGCACCATAAAATAGGGAGGGAACTCCCAACTCCCAGCTTGGGTTTGGACTGCACATTTAAAACATCAATTTTTAAAACAACCACCCAAAACACCTAAATTTGAAAAACATTGGAGCTTGTCTACCACACACACAAAACTATAGCAAAGAAACAGTTCTTACTGGCTGAAAACTTCCCTAACCTGGGGAAAGAAACAGACATCCAAATCCAAGAAGCCCAAAGAATATATACAGTATATATACTAAAGGCCTGATAGAGGGTGGACAAAATGGTGATGGAATAGATGGACGTGTCCCGAGCCTTGTCCATGAGCAGACAGAGAGAATAGCTGAGGATCACACTGAGAATGTTGGCAAGTTAAGGGACAGTTATCTTCCAGGAGAAGGTGGGGGACTGCTGAGTGGGGCTTTCCTGACCAGGCAGTCCCACTGCTGCAGATTTTTTCTCCTGGAGCCACCAGCTTGGATGGGGAAACCACGCCACCTTGAAGGGGAGAGTGGATGTTTATAGAAGCCTGAAAAGCTACAGCTGTGGCACCCACCAAACAGCTACAAACCTCAGAACACCGGTCTCCAATGGCGCAAACACTCTATACTCCACATGGAAAGGTCAGATTTTACCTGGGATAAGGTTAGTCTCTGGTCCCACAGAACAGAAAGGCTCGCACTGTGGGAGCTGGAGAACCAGGGGAAATCTGCACCTAGAGAAATCCATGGCTTTTGGGGCTGGCATGATCCATGAATGTGGAAGGGGTCTTCAGAGCTGCTAACAGAGGAGATCTCTAGAAAGCAACCCATTTTGATCTGACACATAAGGACAGCCTGGGAGTTATTAAAGTGTGCTGGCTGCTTAAATAGGAGCAGGGAAGGGGGACTATGCAGACTTGAGCTCTTTCCTCTTCAGATCCTTGCTTCTGATTGCTAAGCTCAATACATAGGATCACCCCAGTTGGGGACACCCTGGAGACTGCAGGGGAAAGTTGTTTTTCTGGAACCTGGGGATCGGAGCAGGGAGTGATCTTTGGAGAACCAGCTCTGGGGCAGCCCACTCCCACAAACTGGTACTGAATGCCACAGGGAAAACAGGATTTAGGCACAGGCAACAGAGGACCTATAGTCTTGGAGGTCAATCTGAAATACTGCCACCCAGGGGCTGACTCACAAATTGACTCTTGTGTAATCACAAAAGAATAAAGAGATTAAGACACACTGCCTGCTTAAAAACCAAGACTGGCTTACAATACTGAGCACCAGTGGAACTCAGGAAACTGCAATACTGTACGGACTGGGAAAAAGACGTGCCAAACAGAACAATAGAAGAAGTGAATGACCTTCACTACTGCACATTCTATTTTTTAATTTTTTCATACTTTAATTAAAAAATAATTTTTCCTTTTTTCCTCAATTGATTTTACCTTTTTAATTATTACATTTTTATTTTCAACCAGTATTATTACTACTACTATTTTACCTTTTTTCAAAAAAAAGTGTCATTTTATTTTCTCTTTATTTTACTTTGGGATTAGAGTTCTACATTCTATTTTCATCTTTCCTTTAGCATCATTTTACTCTATCTCAAATGTACCTTTATGCCAACACTCTCTTCCTAACTTTTCCCATTTTTTGTCTTGTTTCTCTTACCCTTTTCCTACTTTAGATTTTACCTATTCTTTCTTTTTACCCAGTTAAAATTTCACCCCTTACATATCTAATTTCCAATCCCCTAATCCAAGCCCATACACACCTCTCTCTTCTCTGTTTTCACCATCCAAAAAATTGTTTTTCCTCTGTCCTTTTGTTGTT
>JAAGEH010000286.1:7183455-7214504 GCA_011751065.1 Lasiurus cinereus | reverse complement strand
ATAGAAAGCAAATACCAACATACTGAATGGAGTAATAGACAACAATAAAATAACAGTAGGGAACTTCAGTAATTCACTTTAAGCAATGGATAGATCATCCAGACAAAAAAATAAATAGGAAACATTGGACTTAAACTACATGTTAAACCAGATGCATCTAACAGACATATACAGAACATTACATCTAACTACAGCAGAATGCACATTTTCTCAAGTGCAAATGAAACATTCCCCAGGATAGATCTATGTTAGGCCAAAAAACAAGTCTTAATACAATTAATAAGATTAAAATCATATCAAATGTCTTTCTTGACCATGATGCTATTGAATTAGAATCAATTATATATTTACTAGAGGCCTGGTGCATGAATTTGTGCACGGTGGGGGGGCGGTGTGATCACCTCAGCACAACCTGCACCCTCTCCAATCCGGGACACCCCTCTCACAATCCGGGATAACTGGCTCCTAACCACTCACCTGCTTGCCTGCCTGATCACCCCTGATGGACTCTGCCTGCCTGCCTGATGACCCCTAACTTCCTCCCCGCCCCACCAGCTTAATCACCTCTAACCACCTCTGCCTGCCAGCCTGATCACCCCTAACTATCCCCCATGCTGGCCTGGTTGCCCCTCCACCCCCCGCCAACCTGGTCACTCCCAACTGCCCCCTGCTGCTGGCCTGGCCGCCCCACGCAGCCTAGTATTCGGTCGTTTGGTCGTTCCACCCCACCCCCCTACTCCCCCGTTGGCCTGATTGTCCCATGCAGCCTGCTGTTTGGTCATTGCATGAGGATGTCCCAATCAACTTGCATATAACCCTTTTATTAATCTAGATTCTTTATAGAGTAATCTCCCAAATTGATTTCATTCACTTCCAGAGCATGGAAAATATTGACATATTTTTGACTCTCAGATTCCTTAGCATAATCTTGATGTCTAGACATCATATTCACCTGCATATCTGACATATTTATTTGGATGTCTAATAGGAATCTCACATTTAACATGTCCCTCTTGTAGAGAAATTTCCTTCTCAGCATCTCAAATATCACCTCCCAGAGAGATCTTTCCCATCTTGCTTCCCCTATCAGACCTTCCCTTCCCTACTTCTTTAGCTGTTACATATTACCTGTTTTCCCCAGCTAGCATATACATTTTTGAGGGCAGGGCTTTGTCTGTCTTCTTCACTGCTCTATTCTAACACCGAGAACAATGCCTAGAACATAGTAGATTCTCTAAAGATATTTGTTAAACAAACAAATATGCTTGTTAAGCAATTATGGAAGACTTAAAATCTTACGTGGTCTTCTCTGATAAATTTATCTTTTCAACCACAAACTTCATCAACTATTAATAAAAAACATATTTATATAGCCATAAAAGTCATTGTCTAACAAGGGTTACTAGAAAGTAAGCTTTTAACAAAAATGAGCACTGAGATGTTAGGAAAGGTTCAGATTTTTATTTTTAAAAGGTCATTGTATGAGACCTGTGAGTGGCCAGGTTACTGCTGCACCTGACACTAAAGGACACTACGCCACCATTGGACTATCATTGACCATGCTGCCATTACTACAGTGGCTCCCTCTCTGAAGAATGAAGCACATCTTGGTCCAGGGGAATTGCAGGTAACAAGGATCTTTCAGAGAGGACACCCAACTCTTGATCCTGAATCTGGAGGACTTTTTCCTCAATATGGAAAACAAATAGGACATGATCCAGTTCCTTTATCCTTAAACTGGTATCATAGTATTTACCTTGCATTTTCTATCCAAAAAAATATATGTGAGTGCCCTAGAGACCTTCTTTACCATATCAATAGTCAGACTGATTATCTATGTAATTAGAAATTATGGTACCACTGTTGAACAATTTACTGATAAACTTGAGCAAAAAGTACCCAACTAAAAGAGGTGAAGCAGGCTTCCATAAAGCACATACAGAATATGACTGACTTTGAGATGTCAGGCACAGGTTCAGAAATGTAATTATGTTTTTGATGTCCAGAAGAATAACACTGCCATGACCTTGAAAGTCGCTTACTGTGAATGGCTCTATAAAGTAAAAAGGAGGTAAAGAATCAACTGTGCAGAATTTAATGCATCAAAGGAATAAGACCACAAAAGATAAACTGGGTGGATAAACACACTGTGTAGAGCATCTACACTAGAGCAAAAGGAGATAAATGCCCAGGGCATTTTAGAGCTAAAGCTCTTGGCAAAGAAACCTCAAACACAGCCAGTTTGTAAATGCATTTATCTCAATTGAGACAGCTACAAACAACTGACTTACTCAATAGAAACTAGTCTATGTGACAACATCTTTTTGTCTATTGTTGGGAACTGAATTACATTTCATGTTTCCTAAAAAGGAAGATTTCAGCTTGGTATAGTGGGAGAAATTAAATAACTTATTTGGTCAGTAATGTATTTCTCATCCTTCTTGCCTTGCATAAGCTGTATTCTTCCAGCAAGAAAAAGCTGGACAGACAGCAAATTAATAACTTTTAAGAACCAATCAGAGAATTGAAGCCATTACAAATCTGAAGAGACAGGCACCTTTAGGGAGACAGAGAACTCAAGCATTTGCTGATCTGAGGCAGAAGCCACCATACACCATATGAGCCAGTAACATGATTAAACTAAAAATTTTGGCGAATTGCTGGAGGCCAAGGGTAGGCCAGCATGAGAAAAGTGAAGCTCCTAGGGTCAGAGTTATAGGGAGTTTCCCCTCCTTTGTGCAGGCCTTTGTTCTAGGAATTCCACCAGGCTCTCAAAGAGAGGATCAAGGAGAGTCCATATAAGTTCCCACCATGGTTCCGCTGGCAGGGAGAAAAAGCAATCACTACAAAATCTGCCCAGACCATTCTACCTTAAGAGAAAAAAGACTTCATCTGCAACTGGCACCACCTGATAGCACTAGTGGAATGCCACTTCAGCTGTGGGAAGGGAACTCTGTCTAGGCCACTACCTAAGTGGGATGGGGAACCTCATGGAGTGATGAACTTCCAGCTCATAGACTGTACACTGGATACAAAAAGAAGGGAACAGAGGGCAGGGAAAATCTCTACTTCTAAAGTAGGAGCAGAAATTCTTCGGAATGTCCAATATTGTGCACTTCAAAGAGTGATATTTAATCAGAACTTTTTCCATACCCTACACAGCATATTAACAAACCTCCAGTAATAACAGTGGAGTACAGCTGAGAAAGCTGCTAAGAGACAGATTCTCTCCGGGGAATAGTACAAAGGGAAGACCTAAGGCCAAAAGAGGAGACAAAAGTCACTAGAGGAAACTGAAGTGTATAGTACCCATAGCAACAACAAACCTCAACAATAGCAAGCATTAACATACTTCAAAAATACCTCAACTCCTGGCCAGATTGGCACATATCTTCACATTAAAAGCCTGTTTATCACAGTTTCTATTGTCCTGTACAACATGACAATATGCGTGGCTTGCATATATATATATCGGATGCCTGGTGCATAAATTCGTGCAAGTGGGGGGGGGGGTTGCCGGCCTTTGGGGGGTAGGGGGAGGAGGGAGGAAGAGAGAACTCGGGGGTTCAGGGGAGCTGATTGGGGCCAGGCCAGCTGGGTGGGAGCTGCAGTATGCATCATAGTGACTGGTTGTTCTGGTTGTTCTAGTGTTCTAGTTGCTTGGCTTTTATCCTATCTAATATAAGAGTAATATACAAATTAAACATCACTCTGCTACACCTACAAGCCATGCCCACCAGCTAATCAGGAGCAAGTATGCAAATTAACCCCAATCAAGATGGCTGCAACCCTGGTGCGAGCAGGAGGGAGGCTTGGGTTTCCCTGACGATGAAAGAAGCCAAGCTTTCCACACACCCTGGCAGGCCCAGGCCTCCACTCAAGGCTACAAAGTTTCAATTGTAGAAGATAAATAAATCCCAATAGAAATGGCTGCCACCATTGAGTGAGCAGGAGGCTTGGCTCTGCTCCAGGCTATGAAGTTTCAATTGTAGAAGATAAATAAATCCCAGATACCAAGACCTTTGTTTGGGTTGCTGGGGACATGGCTGGCTTGCAAACCACACAGGGCCTTCGCCCAGGTGCCCCACGCCCCAAGGAAACCCCCCACTCTGATCCAGGATATCCTTCAGGGCAAACCAGCTGGCCTTCACCCATGCACCAGGCTTCTATTTAATACATAGACTGACCATCACTCCAACACACAAGATCCTGCCCCCATGTGGACACAAGATGGCCACCACAAGATGGCCAGAAGGGGAGAGCAGTTGGCAGGGACCAGGCCAGCAGGGGAGGGCAGTTGAGAGGAACCCAGGCCTGCAAGGAGAGCAGTTGGAGGGGGGGTGGGACCAGGGCTGCAGGGGAGGGCAGTTAGGAGTGACCAGCCTGCAGGGGAGGGCAGTTAGGGACAAACAGGCTGGCAGGGGAGCAGTTAGGCATCAATCAGGCTGGCAGGGGAGTGATTAGGAGGTGATCAGGCTGGCAGGCAGAAATGATTAGGGGCAATCAGGAAGGTAGACAGGTGAGCAGTTGGATTGTGAGAAGGATGTCCAACTGCCCGTTTAGCCGGAATTGGGCCTAAACAGGCAGTTGGACATCCTTTCAGGGGTCCCAGATTGGAGAGGGTGAAGACTGGGCTGAGGGACACCCTCCACCTCATGCACAAATTTTGTGCACCAGGCCTCCAGTATATATAGATATGTTGGTATGTCAAATATATACAGGGTTCCCCCAAAATTTATACACACAAAAAGAAATACTTAGGTATAAATCTAACAAAAAATATGTAAGATCTATGAGAAGAAATAAAAACACTCATGAAATAAGTAAAAAAATCTATATAAATGACCATAAAAACTCAGTATTGTTAAGATGTCTATTCTTCCAATTTGATCTATAATGCAATATGATCACAAACAAAATTTTAGCAAGAGTTTTAATACATATCAACAAGATTAGTCTAAAATTTATATCAAATGGCAAAAGAACTAGAATAGCCAAAACATTGTATAAAAAATAAAAGGGAGAATTCGCATTTACTATATTCAAGATTTACTGTAGAGCTACAGCAATCAAAGTCAGTGTGGTACTGTTAAAGAAAAATACATAAAGATCAACAGAACAGAACAGAGAGTCCAGAAATAGACCCACATAAATACAGTCAATTGATTTTTGACAAAGGTATAAAGGTAATTCAAAACAACTTAATATTAGAAACCACTAAAATTACATGGAACGCATGTTGGGAAATGCTACTTCAGAATCCTTATGTAATTTTTAAGGGAGGTAATTGGGCTGTTTCTAGAGATTTCTTAGGCTTACTTAGCTAGGGATGAATTATAGTGCATGCCTTTTGCTCCATGGACATGCTGAACCATTCTGTGGATACCCAGTAAGCCTCTTTTTCCAGTCACTCCTACCATTACCCAATGGGCTCATAAACAAAGTGGCCATGGTGTCAGGGATGGAGGCTATATACAAGGGCTCAGCAATGCAGACTTCCATTCACCAAGGCTGACTGACTGTGGCCACTGCTGATTGCCCAATCAGTCAGAGCAGAGACTAACAGTGAGTCTTCAAAATGGCACCATTTTCTGGGTTGACCAGCCAGCTATCAGATGGCAGTTGATTATATTAGACTGTTTCCATAACAGAAGGAGCAGAGTTTTGTTTTTATTGGAATAGACACTTTAGATATAGATTTGCCTTTCCTCTATACAATGCTTTTGCTCCAAACTACTATCCATGGACTTACATGGTCTTATCTGTGGACTTAGAGAACTTATCCACCATCATTGTATTCCACATGGCATGGCTTCTAATCATAGAACTCATTTTACAACAAAAGAAGTGTGGCAGTGGGCCTATACACATGGAACTTATGTGCCCTCCCATCCTGAAGAAGCTGGCTTGACAGAGTGGTAGCATGGTTTCTTATAAATATGTTTTTGAATTGATTTTAGAGAGAGAGAGAGGATGGGTACTTTCTGCACACCCCCTACTAGGTATAGTGCCTGAAACTCTGGCTATGTTCTTTGACTGGGAATCAAATTAGTGGGTGCAGAGCTGGCATGTGAAGACTCAGTTGCAGTTCCAGTTAGGTGGCAATACCTTGTAGGTCTATGGTAAGGTTCTCCAGAGGGCTGTATATTCTCTGAGTCAGCATTCAATATATGGCACTGTTCCCCCCACAGCCAGGATTCACAGGTTCCAGGAATCAAGAGGTGGAAGTGGGATTGGCACCACTCATGATTACCTCCAGTGACCCACTAGCAAAATTTCTGCTTCCTTTTCCCCCGACTTTATGTTCTGTTAGTCTAGAGGTCATGGTTTCACATGTGGGAATGCTTCTACCAGGAGACACAACAATGATTCCACTGAACTGGAAGTTAAAAATGCCACCAAGTCATGTTTGGCTCCTTTTGACTCTAAATCAAGAGGTAAAGAAGGAAGTGCTGGCTGGGGTAAATAAATCTGACTGCTAAGTGAAACTGGAGAGTCTACTATTCCACTGTGGAAGTAAGGAAGAGTATTTCTGAAATACAGGAGGCCCCTTAGAGTATATCTTAGTATTACTATTCCCTGGGGTTAAGGTCAATAGAAAACTACCACAACCCAATCCACATGGGCTCATAAACAAAGGAATGGAGGTTTGGGTCACCTCACCAGGTAAAAAAATGTGATTAGCAGAGGTTCTTAATGAAGGCAAAGAGAAGTGTGGGTAGTGGAAGAATATAAGTTACAAATATATGCTACACCCTCTTGGCCAGTTACATAAATGAAGACTGTAATAGTCATGAGTATCCATTTCTTATTTTGCTATGAATATATTTATCTGTATATGTATCTTTGTTTTCTTGCCTTTCTGATTCTCTTATTATCAGGGAAAAGAGTAAACATCACTCAAAAACTTTACCTCATTTTCTGGGGCAGAAGTTAGAGCATTTCTGATTGTATACAAGATAGTTGTATCATGTTAGGCAGAATTATGATATTGTTATTGTCCTTATTTGAAGATTATGTTGGTTTCATGTGTGTATGGATAACAAGTTGACAATGGGGTGAACTTGTGATGGTTAATTTTATGTGTCAACTTGCCTGTGCCACAGGGTGCCCAGACTAAAGATTATTAGTGGGTGTGACTGTGAGGGTGTTTTTGGATATTAATATTTGAATCCATGGACTCAGTGAAGTAGATTGACCTCTCTAATATGTGTGGGCATCACCCAATCCTTTATGAGACTGAATAGGACAATAAAACAGAAGAAGGAATTTACTGCTTTTGCTTCCTGCCTGCTTGCTTGAGCTGGGACATAGTCTCCTGCCCTTGAACCAGGATTTGTACCATTAGCCCCCGAGTTTCAGGCCTTCAAACTTGGCCTGGAATTATATCACTGGCTTTCCTAGGTCTCCAGCTTCTGGATGGCAGACTGTGGGACATCTCAGCTTCCATAATCATATGGTGAATTCCCTGAATTCCCTATAATAAATCTCTTCATACACACACACACACACACACACACACTAAGTGTACCAGTTAATAATGGCAGTTTTTGTAATTAAAGAAAACATGATAATTTCAAGAGAAACATCAGAAATGCTTTATTCAAAGTAATGTCCATTGCTAGCTACACATTTCCCCCATCTTTCAGGTAATTTGTGGATATGGTCCCAATAGAACTTTTATTGTTTTTTTTTTTTAATATATTTTATTGATTTTTCACAGAGAGGAAGGGAAAGAGATAGAAAGCCAGAAACATCGATGAGAGAGACATCGATCAGCCGCCTCCTGCACGCCCCCCACTGGAGATGTGCCCACAACCAGTGTAAACGCCCTTGACTGGAATCGAATCTGGAACCCCTCAGTCCCCAGGCTGACGCTCTATCCACTGAGCCAAACCTGTCTCAGCAGAACTTTTATAGTCTTGAGGCAAAACATTCAGAGACCCAATTTTCCACTTTGTCTGTTATGAAGTGCTGCTCAGAAAGTGTGTGTGCCATTGATTGGAACAAGTGGTAACCTGAAGGAGCAAGGTCTGATAAATATAGCGGGTGGGTTAATACTTCCCAGGCAAGATCTTTTAATGTATCTTTAATTGGTTTTGAAGTGTGTGATAGTGTGTCATCATGAAGCAAACTTACTTTGCCGTGTCTTCTGGCACATTCTGGTCGTTTCATGATCAAAGCGTGGTTCAAATTGGTTATTTGTTGTTGGCAGCAATCAGTATTAATGGTTTCATCTGGTTTTAGAGGCTTATAATACACCACACCTTCCTGATTCCTCCAAATGCAGAGCATTGTCTTCTTTCTGAAGCGATTTGGCCTTGCAGTCGATGTTGATGGTTGACCTGGATCAACCCATGATTTTGTGCGTTTGGAATTCTTAAAATAAGCCCACTTTTCATTGCCAGTCACAACTCGATGCAAAAGACTTTCTTTCGTGCTGTTGAAGCAACATTTTACTGATGACTTTTCAGTTTTCCATTTGTCTTCATTTCAGTTGATGTGGCACCCATTTTCCTTCCTTTAAAATCTTTCCCATTGCTTGTAAATGATTGGAAATTGTTTGCTGAGCAACGTTTAATCTTTCTGTAAGTTGTTTTTGAGTTTGACATGCATCTTCATCCAATAATGCTTGTAATTGTTGGCCTTCAAACTTTTTTGGTTGACCTGGAAGTTGTCTTTCACATAGAAATCATCACTTTTAAAATGTTTAAACCAGTGTTCACAAGTGTTTTGAGGGAGCATGTTCACCATAAGCTTCCTGAAGTATTCAGCAGCACTTTTCTTCAAAATAATGAATTAAAACTTCCCACAAATGCTTTTTTTGGCATGAAATTCGACATGTTAAGTGTAAAAATATCTATGATGTTAACACCTTCAGCAAATTTGACATATGAAGTTTTGAAGCTTGTTGTCAATACAACAAAATAGCATATATATCAAACTGCATATATATCAACCTATGTGTTAACTCCATCTATTTAAAAAAAATTCTCATTACTAACTGGTACACCTAATATATATATTTTCTTTCTCTGGAGAACTTTTTCTAATTCAAATCTCTTTCCTATGAAAATGCCTCTATTTTCTCCCAAATCTTCATGGATCTTGTCTCTTTTGGTCTGGAAGGCACAAAACAGCATGTGCTATACTACTAGTATACCATCTTTGATAGGTATGTATTTTAAGGATTTATGTTTCCAACTAGAATTTAATGACCTTGAAAAAAGAATTTTATTTCTTATTTTTTCCTCTGTGTATTTTCTTTCATTTGTTCATTTATTTACTCATTCAATACATTTGCTGAGTCCCTACTATATGCTCAGTACACTGCTAGCCAATACAATAGTGAGCAACTTCAGACTGCTCCTTCTACTCTTATGGAGATTACAGTTTAGGAGATGCAGATATGAATAAAACAACCATGGAATAGATGAATAATTAAAGCCCTAGTAATGCTTTGAAGGAAATATACTCAGAGTCCGCAGACAGTGACCTAACCCAACCTTGGGTGAAGAGGAAGATGGGGGAAGACTAATCTGGAAGAAGTCATATTGAGCTAAAATGTAAAGAAGAGTAGATTTTCACTAAATAGAGAAAAAGAGTGCAGGTGAGAAAAGAGTGTTCTAAACAGAAGTTCTGAGGTGGGGAAAGTGCACAAGGTCACATCATTGCACACAATAGGCTTCAAGAGATAGACAATTGACCAGGCAGACAGTACTTACCATTTTCTTCAGTCTCTTTTCTTCTCGTTTTTTCTCAAGTTGCGCCTCCTTTTCTTCTGCTTCCCTCTTCTGACGTTCCTCCTCTTGGGCCTTTAACTGGGCCTGATCAAGATTAGAATTTGTAAAAATCAGAACCCTCAATTTGTATGAAAATATGATTCTTAAGTTGAGATTGAGAGAAGTATCTACCAATGTCCACCCCGTCTCTGGAAGAAGCTTGCACTTTGTGATAAAAGTAGGAAACTCAACCAACATGTGGTCAGTTGTATAACTTGAAAGTTTCTCCAAAGAATACTCTTCTCCTTGGGAAGATGAGACTAAGCATCAATAAGACCATTAACTTTCTATCATAAAATGATTACTTTCTAGTTCTTCTTTTCATCTGTGAAATACTAAGTCAAATTATATATTCTTTCCTTTCATTTAAAAATCCCTCAAAACTGTTAGTAGTTCCTAATTTTTCTTAGTAGGCACAACATTTACTTGTGACAGTCCAGGTCAAAACTTTGAAAGATAATAACTCTCCACCTTTGCAAACTTGTCAGGTTGGACACCTACCTATAACACACTAGTTTGGTTATCTGGCCATCTTCCAATGTGCTAGTTCTCTGTAACATTTCCTGCTACACAAATGGTGTTGATCTTTTCCCTTTTATTTTCCTAAAATTGTTATAGAGTTCAGGCCAGTAGGCCAAAAGCCATTTCCAAAGTTGGAATAATTCTATTGTCTCAATAGGCTTAAACAAGCTAGGCTTACATTTTTTTAATAAACTTATACAAATCCTTTCTTGTGCCTCAGTTTGTATTCTTGATTTATTACCAATTTTTCCTCTTCTTGTTTTTGTTTCTTCTCTGCCAAGATTTGCCTACGTTCAGCTCGCTGAGCTGCTCTCTCTTCCATGGCTAGAAAATAGTAAGAGTTCCAATATAAAAAATATAAGGAGCACTGTACAACAAATGTCTCTATTTTACAGTAAAATTTGGTGTTATTAAGGTTTTCTTAAGGTTGAGTGTTCATAATCTCAGAAATAAATGTATAAAATTTCTATAAAATACAAATATATAAACTATAAGTATGTATGCATAGCCCCTGTAAATTAAAGAACTATAATCTCATCCTCAACAATGATGTGCAATTTGCAGATTATGTTTTTACTTACATTTCTATTAGAATAATATTTACTGGTTTAAATTAGATAATGTGCCTTGATGATACTTTTAGTATATGAAACTGAGAAACCATAATTTTAATTTGGTAATTCCTTTAATGAATGTAGAAGTTGTTATTTATACCTAACAAATAGTTTGAGAATAGAATTACTCCCATTAAATCCACTAATTTTTCCCAAGTCATGATACATACGTCTGTATATAAAACAATAACAACCACAAAATAAAGTTTAGGGTCACAATGAATACATTTTAATTTAGTTTTAAGGCCTGGATATCCAGATGGGCAGGAAATGGAACTGTACTAAGCATTTGGGAAGCTGGCATCTGAATGAATTTGAGTGTCAGACTCCTGTTCTTGACAGTATATTAAATATCAATCCAAAAGAAGCAAATGTGCAAGATTGTCTGACAATATGACTGTGATCAGCCAGGACTTTACAGGAAGAGGAGCATGGGTGGGAGGAGTACCAAATTCTGCTCACCCAAGTCAGTTAATGGTTACATTTGGTTCCTTGTGTCATATTATAGGGGAAGAACATTTAAGTCTAAATGTTAAGAATTAATAAACAAAACACTCAATAGGCTATGTCTTACAGACATTAAATGTCTGCTTTGTTGGAAAAGAATAGTGGGGTGCCACAGATGGCAGGAGTGAGGATGTCTTTAAGGAGGCAGAAGCAAACTAGAGCATTAAAGTGACAGAACCCTGAGAAGTGGAGCCACTGGTAATATGTCCCTTCCCATCTTTTCTGGAGCCAGCTAGTCATTGAAGACTACTTGCAAGGTAGCCTGAGGAGCTAACTTGTTGGTCATATAATAAAAAAAGTAATAAGTGAGCATTTTAAAATTATGCTCAGTGGACATAGATGGCATAAACTGCTGTCCTAGCAGAGTCAGTGCAAAGACTGCTAATTTCTTCATTAACAGGAATGAACTTCAGGCACAGTGTCCTTCAGATGACCTCAATTTTGGTTAGGGCAGCAATCTTGCCATAGAAAAACTCAGATTTACAAAACACAATCTGCCCTAACTGGTTTGGCTCAGTAGATAGAATGTTGGCCTGTGGACTGAAGGGTCCCACAAGACCCTTCTGGTCAAGGGCATGTATGTACCTTGGTTGTGGGCACATCCCCAGTAGGGTGTGTGTAGGAGGCAGCTGATTGATGTTTCTCTCTCATCGATGTTTCTAATTCTCTATCCCCCGCCCTTGCTCTCTGTAAAATAAATAAAATAAAATCATAAAACATATTTAAAAAACAAACAAACAAAAACCCAACACAATCTAAGTGTCAAAGTGCCTACCACACATACAAATACATGTACAATGGTTGACTAACAATTAGTAGATTCATTGGTGGGTTCTGAGAAATGCTTCTCTTCCAATAGTATTGTTTGGTTTAAATAATTATTTCTATGTTATCAACAATCTTATTAAATTAAACTGTGTGCTTTTCATTACTAAAAGCCTATCATTAAGACACAACTTATTATAAAATGACAACATAAATTGTTATAAATTTTAATGTTAGCAAAATATATTGATAGTTGATCTTGATCAATGTTTATTCTAGGCAGCTATTCAGAGTTTTCTCATTTGTATAGCTGTCCCAATTTTAAAAAATCACAATACAAACCTCAAATTAGAGGAAAATGATACACCTTTCAGCAATTTTTTTTTTATTGGCTGGAAAGGCCCAAAGTTTGGCAGAAGAGGCAGGAGAAAAGTTGTAGAGTACTCTGGTATATTCCACTTCTCACATGTCTACCCACCTTTGACTGACCAGGTCTGCCAAGCTCAAAACCCAAGAGTGGCCTGAATTCAGTCCCAGCACACTCTACTCCACAAGGGAAGATAACCACCACCAAGCCAAATCAAGACAGCCCTGCCTTTAAGAATGGGATGGTGTGCCATCAGCTTTCTTGGGTTCCTTCTGGGTCCAGAAAGATAATTTTGGGAGTTGCTTCTATTACCTTCAGTCCCAGGGGAAGCAACAGGAGAACTAGAGAAGGAAAAAAAAAAATTCAGACCAATAACCAGTATTGTTCAAAGCCCTTGCACCTGAGGAACTCATTAATCCTTTCTCTCTAAGATAACCACGCATTATTACACCCACTGGATGAATTGGTGTAATAAGGCATGGGAAGGTTGAGTGACTGGCCTGCATCTCCAGTGCGTGAGGCACTCCAACTTTCACCCCTGTACTTCAAATCAACAGTGTCACCCACTTCTTATCCTACCATTTGTCACACATATTGAATATATCTCAAGTACCTCTGAAATCATCCTAAATGGCTTTTAAAAAATTTGGACTCTTATTTCAAGCTCAAAAATGTTTACTTTTATCTAAAACAACAATAAATTTAAGCTCGATAATTGCCATCTCGATAAAGCTAGATAATTGCTCCATTTGGACCTGATGTTGTCTGACCTGACTTCTCAGAACTTAACATGACCAAAAACCCATAAATCAATCTAGTATTTTTCTCTTTTATTGGCATATCCAAGTGCCTAGACAAAGGCAGCTGCAATACCAATGGTAATGTATAAGTGGATCATGCGAGGCAGTCGCTTGCCTTAAAGAACTATTTGTATCTGCTATGTATCAATCACAATGCATGGGCCTATTTGGTCTGAGAGTGCACAACAAAAGGAAAGCAGAGATCATGGAGCCTGGAAGCTAGGTAAAGTTCAGGAGCCCATCTACCACAAACTGAAAAACTCCAAATAATGAGTCCAAAGAGTGTTCTGATACAATGGACATACTTTGAAAGCACCTGGCAGGTTCTTTCAGGTTCTTCTTCTCTGGGGTTTGATAGCAGGCGGCTTTGTGTGTCTATGAGGGCTGCATCATGCTCTGCAGCCCACCAAGTCTTTGCCAGCCTCTGGCTTTCCTTCAGCTTCAGAATTGTTTTGTGCTGCTCCTGAAGTTTCTTCTTCTGCTTCTCAATCAGCTGCTGCTGGAACACATGGCGATTGTGGAAATGACCTATGCAAATGGGTTTTGCTTTCTGGCTGGTGGTTCTGAGCTTCTCATTGCTGTCAGGCTGCTGGGAGGCTTCAACATCCAAGGTCTTGTGCGGCTTATCATCAGAGGTGTTCAGAAGCATATTCTGCAGGGGAACTTGCAAGGTACTCTTTGTTGATCTTCCCAGGTAGGGGCTAGGCATACAATGATTGCTCTCTGAGGGAGGCTTTTCCCACAAAAGGGGCACAGAAGTCACCTGAGAGAGAAGGAAAAGGTTCTAGAACTCAGCTATTTAAAGGACTGTGCTGCTGAGATCCAACTTCATCTAGTTAGCATTGTTCTGTTCAATGGCACAACTGCCCGGCACCCCAGTCAGAGTTGCCTGTGATCCTGCCCTGGCTATCTCACAGGCTATCAGTCTTAACACTGGGAGCCACTCTTAGAATGTGCAATGCTGATGGCCAGGAAAAGTGTGTGTGTGGGGGGGGGGGGGGGGGAGGAGGGGGTTGGTGGCGAGGAGGGGGAAAGGGAGCAGGGAGAGAATAGCTACAGCTGCACAAACCACTGACATGGGCCAGAACATTTGTAATCAGAAAAGTGCGCTCTCATAGATGTCTAATTTGGATAGTTCATTTGTAAATTAGACAAGATTACTCCAGCTATATATCACAGGAATTTTAATCTGCATGAATTAACTGAATTTTGCAGAAAATTTAAAACTTTGTGGCAAAGGATATAGTCTTTCTCAAAATGTTTGAAAACTAAAGAATACCTTTATAAATCAATAATACTCATTAAAATAGTTAGTACCATATTTTCTGACGTATAAGAGGACTGGGCGTATAAGATGACCCCCAACTTTTCCAGTTAAAATATAGAGTTTGGGATATACCCACCCTAAAAGATAACACCCGGAGTATAAGACAACCCCCAACATTTGAGAAGATTTTCCTGGTTAAAAAGACTTTCCCAGTTAACTATTACTGGAAAATACGGTAATAGTTATTTCAATGCTTCTCTTGCCACTAGTAAATTAATTACAGGGAATTATTTTAATTTTGTTTTCCCTTTGGGGAAACCAAGAAGGTGGCATAGGTGAACATCTAAACTGCTGTCTTGCACAACAATTTTAAAACTACAACTAAAAGATAAAACGGACATCATCCAGAACCACAGGAAAGCTGGCTGAGTGGAAATTCTACAACTAGAAGTAAAGAGAGGGGCTCACGGAGACTCAGAGAAGCTGCAAAAAGTTGAGGTACGAAGACAATCACAAGCATGTAGAGAGGACAGGTGGTGGAGGGCCTGGCTAGCTTCCTCTAGCAGGAGGAAGACAGAAACTCCCAACTGCACTGAGTCCCAGTTCCGACTGCACTGAATCCCATTTCTGACTGCTCTGAAGTCCACTTCCAGGAGTCTGGACTGTCGTGAAAAGGAAAGAGCACACAGAAACTCAGGGGAGCCAGAAAGGCAGAGGTCTGGAGGTTTGCAAGCGTGAGTGCATGCAAAGAAGGCTGTAGCAATTGCTAAGGGATACTGAGACCCAGGGGCTGCATAGGGCAGGGCTGACAGGAAGCCAAAGCTGTCTGCTCAGCCCTGAGACTTCTCCCTATCCAAGCTCAACACAGAGGCTTTTAAAATTCTGCAAGTCTTGTATCATAAGGCTGACTCCAGCACAGAAGTTCTCCCAGCATTGACACAGTTGATTCTCACAACCAATTGGCTTGGAGGTCAATTCCCCTAGTGATACCAACAACAATCAAGACTTAACTACAACAAGGCTGCACATACAGTCGACAAAGGGGTGCACCTAGAGAGTCCACCTCAGGTAACTGGGGAGGTGGAGCTACTGGGCGATATAGGACACCTAGCAAACAAAGCTACTCTACCAACATAAAGAAGCAGTGAAAATGTGGAGACAAAAAACAGATCACAAATGAAAGAAATGGAGGAAAACAAATGATTGGATATAGAGTCCAAAACCACAGTTATAAGGTTTTTCAAGAATTTCCTAGAAAAGATGGATAAATTTAGTGAGACCCAAGAGGAGATGAAAAAGGACCAACTAGAAATTAAACATACACTGACTGAAATAAAAAATATTATACAGAAATATAACAGCAGACCAGAAGAATGCAAGAATCAAATCAAAGATTTGAAATATAAAGAAGCAGAAAACACTCAGCTAGAAAAGCAAAACGAAAAGAGAATCCAAAAATGTGAAGGTAGTGTAAGGAGCTTCTGGGACAACTTCAAGCATACCAACATCAGAATTATGGGGGTGCCACAAAAGAGAGAGAGCAAGATACTGAAAACCTATTTGAAGAAATAATGACTGAAAACTTCCCCCACCTGGTGAAAGAAATAGACTTACAAGTCCAGGGAAGTGCACAGAACCCCTAACAAAAGGAATCTAAAGAGGACCACCAAGACACATCATAATTAAAATACCAAGAGCAAAAGACAAAGAGAGAATATTAAAAGCAGCAAGAGAAAAACAATTCATTACCTACAAGGGAGCACCCATACGACTGTCAGCTGATTTCTCAACAGAAACTATGCAGGCCAGAAGGTAGTGGCAAGAAATATTCAATGTGATGAATAGCAAGAACCTACCACCAAGATTACTCTACCCAGCAAAGCTATCATTCAGAATTGAAGGTCAGATAAAGAGCTTCACAGTTAAGAAAAAGCTAAAGGAATTCATCAATACCAAACCAGTATTATATGAAATGCTGAAAGGTGCTCTTTAAGAAGAGGAAGAAGAAAACGATTAAGACAAAAATTATCAACAACAAATACATATCTATCCACAAGTGAATCTAAAAATCAAGTGAATAAAAAAATCTGATGAACAGAATAAACTGGTGAATAGAATAGAATCAGGGGCATAGAAAGAGAGTGGACTAACAATTCTCAGGAGGAAAGGGGTGATGCAGGGAGAAACTGGACAAAAATCATACACTTATGGATGAAGACAATGGGGGCGTGAGGTAAGGGCACAGGGAGGGGTGGAGAGGAGCTATAGGGGGGGAAAGAGGAACAATTATAATAATCTGAACAATAAAGATTTATTAAATAAAAAAAATTAATCACAGGGTATTTATTTTAAGATTAAAGCCTGGATGAATGTTTATAGAGTCTCTAGTTGTTATAAAACAATCTATTTATGGGAAATATTGATAAACCCAGGATCAATGGACAAATATTTGTATTACATAAGCCTAATGTTACCTAATAATATTTTGTATTAGCATGTGGTTTAATTGTTTTCAAAGCTTTATCATTTATATCTCATTTTATTGAGATATAAATTAAATAATTATGAAGTATCATAATTATAAGTTCTATACAGAAAGAAAGAAAACAGAATTTTTAATCAGAAAAATTTATCCTAGCCAAAGTAATGTCATAGTTAAAAATGTCTCTTCTAGAACGGTTTGATGCCATGGTCGAAGGTCTAACCAGTTTTTGATTTTGCCATCTGCAGTGGTATAAGGATAAAAATGCTGTGAACTATCTTACATGTCTTAGAAGCCTCTAGTTCTAACAGGGTGCCATACTTGGATACTCAAAGATATTTTTCATGATGATGGAAATATTTTCTTTATATTCAGCTGAAGTGAAAGATGTGGTATTGGAAACTTTGACATGTTAAATATTTTAAAAAATAACCTTCTATTTCAGAAATGTCAGTGGACATTTATTCATGAGAACATCTGCGGGGTACATGTTTTAGGCCCTTTTAAACTTTGTGGGAATGACATATTATTAACCCAGCCTGTAAAAGCCTTGAGTACAGCCACAAGATTTCTTTAAGGTAAAATTAGAGAAAGAAAGAAAAGCTTACTGGTACAGATTGTACTTAATAGAACAGAACTGAACAATCTGGCTTAATCAGAGAAAACACCTATTAGCTAATTGATAATTCTGAAAAATCTGAAGATATAATATATGAGTTTATGATACATGAGTTCCTACAATTGTATAATTAATGCGTGAGCATCTACCCAAAGATTTTATATTTTCATTGTTCATGTTATACTCTATACTCTGAAAAACATTAAAGTTTATCTAGTAACTTACAGAATCTATTATAGCCCTTTATTTTCAATCTAGATAAATTATTTTGATTTTTATTTCATATACTTAGAGACCCTTTTTCTTGAGTGTAAATTATGTAAGTATTTTAGTAACTTTTCTGCTTTACACAGGAAAAAAAATACTTTCTGCTGACTTCCTTTATTTCATTGAAAGATAACAGTGGAACTCTGTAAGGTAAAAGGTTCCACACAGCTAATTCCCAAGATAGAAGGCTCTCCTGGGTCTCAATGGAAACAAAATCCTTTGACTGACATAAAAGTAGGTAAACTGCCTGGGGGAAGGGACCAGTTTGTTACATAAGGCACAATAAGCATCCTCATGATTCCCTTTGCTGAGAGACTAAGCTTAAATGAAAACTACTTACTAGCAGGAGTCAGGGTAAAAACAAGGTTGGGGACCCTCCAGTGCCCACTTCATTTTCACAGATCTGAGTTAGGTACTTAACAGCATTATGTGGAGGGATGGAAGGGCCTGGGGCGGAGGTCAGTGGGTAGAGCACCTCCTTTGAAAGGCTGTTCAAATACAAGTGCAATTATGAAAGAAAAAAAACTGGTAGGATTGTCTTTATAAAAACTTAACTATGTATAGCACCAAACACCATAAATAAACCAAAAAGACAAATAACAGAATGAGAAAAATTTGCAAAACATATAATAATAAAAGCATCAATGGTCTTAAAAATATAAAGAGCTCTTATGAATAAGAAAAAGATACATAATCAAATAGAAAAAAGGGCATGAAGAGACAAGTTACTATATATCTCTCTTACTATATCCATTTTCATGGACTACATATATACGTAAATGGGAAATATAAAAAATGTTTAACCTCAGTAGTAATTAAAAATATGCAGCCCTGGCTGGTTTGCTAAATGGTTAGAGCTTTGGCCTGAGCACCGGGATGCCTCGGGTTCAATTCCTAGTCAAGGGCACGTACCTTGTACCTCAGTTGCAGGTTTGATCCCTGCCCCTGGTCAAGGTGTGTGTGGGAGGCAACCAATCCATGTGTCTCTCTTACATGGATGTTCCTTTCCTTCCAGTCTGAAAATCAATGGAAAAAAATATCCTTGGATAAGAATTGAAAACAACAATAACAACAAAAACAGAAAAAAAAAATACCACGTGCAAGTGTTGAAGCAATAATATGAAAATATTTTACCTGTTAACTTGGTAAAAATGAAAAATATGTTAAAATATGTTATCAGAAAAGAAAACAGGCACTTCCAACCTTTCTGGAAGGGCAACTTAGTAAGAGTCTTTAAAATGTGCATTCTATTGTTAGGTAATTATCCAAGGTAAAGCACTATGGACGTGTGCAAAGATTTAACTACAAGGATGTTCACTAAAGCTCTGTTTGCAATCGTGGCAAACTGAAAACAATTTAAATGTCCAGTAATAGAAGAGGAAGTAAACAGATTCTACCTTATAATTCATGATAGAATATCATGCAGCCATTACAATATGATGGTACAGAATGGTAGTCCTTAATTCGTGGGTGAATATTCATCAGGCTCATCTGCGGAACTTTAAAAAAATACAAGGGCTCCACTCTGAGATTCTGAATTAGTGGTCTGATTCTGCAGTATATGCTCAGTTGAGAACTACTGTTTTGAAGACTTACTGACTTTAAAAAAAATTCTCATGTGATATTATGAAAACATAAAAGAAATCTTTTAGAAAAGCAGAACAATGACATTATTTTTAAAAAGAAAAACACATGGCTTTCCTTTTCCTGTATTATGGCAGATTAATGTTCTCAATGATTTGACTGAAGAAAAATTTAAAGCTAAATGAAATACCGAAGAGAAAATTTTGCATATACCTGAATAGAGAAAAGATAGATGGCTATACTTCAACATGTTACTGATGGTTATCTCCAAATAATGAAATTATAGGCTATTTTTCTTTTTTTCTGTCATTTTATCCTACCAAACTGTTACAATTAATATCTATGGTTTTTCTCACTAGCAAAATAACAACATAAACATTCCCCTCTTATAACTCACAAGGCTCATATAGGAAGAAAATGTCTAATGATCAAATAAGAGTTCCAGAAGTTGTAAACAATGCTTTATATTGTCAGTTCCTGAAGGAGTCTTTCTCTTAGTTATTTTAAATTCTCTCTATTAGGTCCCTCCTAAGCTTGAGCTACACCAAAGTGTACAAGTGGCATCCCTCAGCATGGCCAGTGATTGAGTCAATTGGGGCTATTTGGTCCAGTCCTCATCAGGGTGATTGGGACCAGATGGCCAGGGGGAGAGACTGCGGGAAGTTGGCTGTGGGAACACACTGACCACCAGGGGGAAGATCCTGTGTTGAGCATCTGCCCCTGATGGTCAGTGTGCAACATAGCTACCGTCTGGTTGTCCAGTTGTAATGGTCGCTCAGACTTTTATATATATATAGACTAGAGGCCCGGTGCATGAAATTTGTGCACAGGAGGCAGTGTATGTGTCCTTTAGACCAGCCTGCACCCTCTCTAATCTGGGACCCCTCCGGGGCAGTTGGACATTCCTCTCACAATCCAGGACTGCTGGCTCCCAACTGCTTGCCTGCCTATCTGCCTGATTGCCCCTAACCGCTTTTGCCTGCCAGCCTGATCACCCCCTAACCACTCCCCTGCCAGCTTGATCAGCACCTAACAGCTCCCCTGCCAACCCAATTGTTCCTAACTGCTTTCCCCTGCCAGCCTGGTCCCCCCTAACTACCTTCCCCTGCAGGCCTGATTGCCCCCAACTGCCCTCCTTGAGGGCTTGGTCCCTCCCAATTGTCCTCCCCTGCTGGCTGGTTCCTCCCAACTGTTCTCCCCTGCTGGCCATCTTATGTCCACATAAGGGTGGTCATCTTTGACCACATGGGGGCAGCTATCCTGTGTGTTGGAATGATGGTCAATTTGCCTATTACCCCTTTATTATATAGGATTATAAAAAGAGGACGTAGTTCAAGAAAATGAACACTGACTGAAAGTTAACCTTTGTGCATTATAGCAGTTCATCTTTTAGATAGCCTAGGTGAGGTAACCTGACAATGGGTAACGTAGCCCAAGCTACGCAAGTGCAAAACTCAAATGCAACTAATTAATAAGTAGAAAAGCTAAGCAAAGGAAAAGTAAAGTACCTCTCCTGTAAGTGGCTCCACCGTGGCTGTTGCCTCTTTGAGCAGACTGGTGCCTACTGACCCAGCTGCACTGAGTTTTCCTAGTGACACTGCCTTCAACAGCTCACCCATTTTCTTCCTGGTTTCCTCCTTTGTTAGAGCCAGCTCTCTCTTTAGGACCTCTGCATGATGCCAATGCTGCCATTCTGTAAAGTGGTGCCGGAGAACTTGCTTCTGGTGATGCCATTGCTGCCATTCTGTAAAGTGGTGCTGGAGAATGTGCTTCCTGTTATACGCAGTGGCCAGTTGTTGTTTTCTAAGCAACAAAGCACTTCCATTAAAAAGGATAAGCTATTTACAACTTGTTACCTGGTGATATAAATGAAACACAAGTCCAGAGGAGTCCCAGAAATGCTCCACTTAGCTCCACCATATCCTTCCATTTAAGCTAAAAGGAACTGTTTTATAAAATTCCCTAGTGTAAAGGGTCTGCTCATGGAAGGCATTGGCACTTTAAGATATTACCTCAGAAGAGTGACTATTTTGTTCTATCATGTCACAAAGACACATTATATTTTTTGATTACCATAAAATAGCGTCTAAAGACTTTTGGAGAGGAAGAAGCAAAACTAATTCTATATAATAAAGGGCTAATAAGCAAATGGTCATTGTGCCCTCATGCCCTTGCACTGAGGCTGGGGGACCTGAGGCTGCACGCCCTCACCCCATTGGGGCTTAACGGGGACCTGAGGCCATGTCTCCTGCCCCAGCACTGGGGGGCCTGAGGTGGGCTGGGACTTGATGGGGGACCTGACTCTGTGCTCCCTGCCTAGTGGGGTTTAATGGGGGTGGGCCCAGCAGGGTCTGGGTCTCGCACGATTTTGAGGCTCAGGCTGGTGGGCAGGAACTGGACTCTGGGTCCTGTGGCACACCCCACACTCTGATAGGAGGGATATTTTCATATACATTTTACCAATTTTCTTTCATATCTGATACTTCTATTATAGAGAGAGGGCAAATAGCAATATTAAAATATTTCCTCTAATTAATACCCTTTTAATGTGCATAATTTTGTGCATTGGGTCACTAGTAGGTATATAAGTAAGTACTTTTTTAAAAAATATATTTTATTGATTTTTTACAGAGAGGAAGGGAGAGGGATAGAAAGTCAGAAACATCGATGAGAGAGAGACATCGATCAGCGGCCTCCTGCACGCCCCACACTGGAGATGTGCCCGAAAGCAAGGTACATGCCCCCGACCGGAATCGAACCTGGGACCCTTCAGTCCGCAGGCCGACGCTCTATCTACTGAGCCAAACTGGTCTCGGCAAGTAAGTACTTTTTAAAAGATAAGGGAGATATCCAGCTATCTGGGAAACCTAAGGAAGACAGAAATTTGGGAGGAAGGAAAAGGAACAAAACTAAAGTGAATTGTCAATAATTAAGTATAAGACTTGTGTCAACATGAAACTAAGAAGGTATATCTGGGAAAGGAGGATTTACTTGGCCAGGGAATGATTATCTAAAAAGAAGGACTCATTTACAGATCCTTTAAACGAAATGATTGAAGGACTTCCCTGTGAAGATAATTGCTAACCACTAGACATGTGTGAAAGGCAAAGACAGGCACTTGCTCTTATGGAGCTCCTTCCCCGGCTAGTAGGGATTCAGGTTCATTCTCTTCCTAAGGAAGAGCTCCTGGAAGCTACATGAACATTAGGGAAATTGACTGAGTGGAGGTAGAAAGTAGCAGCTACCTGCCCTTCCCAAAGGGACTCTGCATTAGGAGACACCTTGGAAGCAGCTGTTGAGAATTCAAGCTTGGGTTTTCTGAATTCCATCTGTAAGTAGATGCTTACTGTCCCTGAAGAAGTGAGGTATAGAGCTTGGACTTTATGTTGTATCAGGGGTTAGCTTTGAAGTTTAAAAGCTAATATTGTTTAGCTACCTACTTGATTTTATCTTTTAAAGGGGAATGAAATAACTTCTCTATAATACTGTATGCATATCTATTTCTGTTAACTAAACATGTTTAACTCTCCTCATGGATTTTCGGATATCATAACAAAAAAAAATCAAAGTTCTTAAGTCAATGTGTCAGGAGAACCTTTCTATTGTTCTTATATACTTAAGTGACTTTGAAACCTTTTTGACTGCCACCTACAGTAAAAAAAAAAGTTATGTGACTCAATATGCAAGTTTATATGTGCATATGTACATGTATGAAACAAAACTAGATATAAATGAAACTAAAGTTTCATCAAACTATTTACCCTATTATCGGAGATGTACTCTGATATTTCTGTTCTACTATGTTCTATTTCTTTAAAAAAGCATAGCTACTCTAGACTACTCTAGAATGACAGACTTTATTTAACCTATGTCAGAGGAGTTGAATGAAACAACCAATTAGTGACAGTAAAGTTGATTGAAATGATGCATTTCAGGATAAACACTAATAGAAACTCTGCAAAGAGTATTTTTCATTATACTTAACTAGAGGCCCAGTGCACAAAATTCATGCATGGGGGGGGGATGTCCCTCAACCCACCCTGCAACCTGGGACCCCTTGAGGGATGTCCAATCAGGCCTAAACATGCAGTTAGACATCTCTCTCACAACCCAGGAATGCTGGCTCCCAACTGCTCTCCTGCCTGCTTTCCTGATTGTCTCTGTTTCTGCCTGCCAGCGTGATCACCCCCTAACCACTCCCCTGCCAACCTGATTTATGCTTAAACTGCTCTCCTGCCCCTGTTTGACCCTAACTGCCTTCCTCTGCAGGCCTGGTCCCTCCCAATTGCCCTCACCTGCTGGCCCACAACTGTCTTCCCTTGAAGGCCTGGCCCCTGACAACTACCCTCACCTGCTGGCCATCTTGTGGTGGCTATCTTGCGCCCACATGGGGGCAGCCATCTTTGACCACATGGGAGCAGCCATTTGTGTGTTAGAGTGATATCAATTTGCATATTACTCTTTTATTAGATAGGATTGCTTCTTTCTAATGAATTAAATAATTGAATCGGTATTCAATAAATACTTAGTAAATGACTAATAGATTTTGTAATGAAAGTACAATATAGGTGGTTATAAGTATTTGTATTTTATACTTTGATGAAAATAAAGTATCTAATATGAGACTGAATAACCTTGAAATAAAAATTTTAGAGGACATACAAATAATAAGTAAATTAGCAACACAGGTAAGAACAAAGCTCTAGCCTGGCCCATGATACATAGTGGTGGAACATGGACCTATGAACCAGGAAGTCATGGTTCAATCCCGGGTCAGAGCACATGCCAGGATTGCTGTCTCATTCCCCAATAGGGGTGTGCAGGAGGCAGCGAATCAATGATCCGCTCTCCTTATTGATGTTTCTCTTTCTCTCTCTCCCTTTCTCTCTGAAATCAATAAAAATGTATTTAATAAAACATACATAAAGAAAAACAAAGCTCCAAAAACCCTACAGCACTTTACATAATTAAGTGAAAATCATAAATTTTCACAGGAGAATGTACAGTGCCCTGATTAATATGAAATTTGATTTACAACAATCTGCTCAGAAAGGAGGAGTGTGAAATTTACCTGAAGTGTTAATTTCATGTTTTTACAGCATAAACAAGCCAAAACAAAACTGAGATTTTGACTGTCAAGGAAAAGATTATTTGGACACTATCAAAAGGCAAAAAGAAAAAATATATTTGAAGCATAACAAAAACTCAATAAGAAAATAGGTACCACAAATGCATGTTCACTATAGTGCTTAGAGTCTACTCTATAACGGTTTGCAGGCAATGTGAAGATCTAGTTAAGGTATCTGTGTTTGTGGGTCGAAGTGGAAACACAAAAGCCAGGCTCTGGAGACAAGGCTAGATCCACTCCAGTGCCCTTACAGTTCACTTCAGCAGTGACACTATTCCAGAGAGGCCAACTTCTATACTTTTAAAAAGATGACACAGAAAACATAAATATTTCTAAAAGTGAAAAATAACAAATTTCTTAAAAGCTCAACCAGATGGGATTTACTTGGGAATGCTCAGCTAAAGAAATTGTTTCAGACACAGAATGAAAGACAGAATTCCCATATGGAAAACATCCTATTCCAATGTGCTGCCAAGATGAAACCAGGGAATTTGTGGCATAATCATCACAATTATATAACTCGCATGCAGATAAAGGCCATCCCTAAAGACCTAAAAATATAAAATATAAAAGGTTTAAATAGGAATTTAAATGTGAACCATGATGCTTAGAACCAACAATTCAAATGATACCTAGTGGTTGGTGCATTTACAGAACCAGGAAGTCAGAACACTGGGGAAGTGACTGAAAGTTTCTAGGCTTCAGATTCCTCCTCTAAGTGATTTACCTCCCCCGTCTTTCCCCCCGCCCCCCAATAAAAGCCCTATACTGCCTGTTCTATATAGAACAAATTCTCATGTAAGGTGATAACACTATCTTAGGACATTTCTAGGTAATTCAAGAAAGAATATCTTGAATTTTTAAGAGGAAAAGGGGGATGAGCTCATGAATACAGACACAGGTGTGGTGATTCCATGGGGGGTAGGGCTGGGGGTGGTGCAGTATGTAGGTGGAAGTGGAGGAAGATATAAGGGAGATAAATGGTGATGAGAAAAATATAAACAAAATAAAGAAAAAGAAGGAAATGAGAAATGACAAATAAGTAACCACATACTAGTGATCTGATTGCATGCTGAGATCTGATGCAGAACATAAAAACAGCAGTGCCACTAACAGCTGCATTTGGGATGAGCAGCTTCAGCAGGAATAGGAATGGAAAAAACTAATGTTTTCAATAATGCACCAGGTAGACTCCAGGGTAAACATGGAAGACAATACATTTCTGTTTTAGAGCTTTAACATGAGTCAGACAATGTATGACTGTCTTCCTGCCTCTCTGACGGACATATCAGGAGGTTTACCAGCTTCAGATGCCATTCAGTTGCTGGATACCCAGGAGTCCATGGAGGGAAGGGTAATATAACATGTTAACAGAGGTACTCTATAAATGACTGCCCAAAAGAATGCTGGAAGTGGGGACTGCCTGATGCCCTCGATCCCACGGACATTTCTTGGTTTCTGCTTGCAGCAGCTACCTTTGAGTTTTTTACTCCACCTTTAATATCCTGACCTTATTTGAGCAAAATCACCCACCTTAAAATATCCTAAACCAATTTCTAGAACAAAAAACAAGATGCACAGAATCAGGGATTTTCAGGAAAGCAAGCACAAAGTACAGTTTGTGTCTAATAGATCCTTTCTTCTTATATATTTCAGCATGACTTGTCATTTATTAATTACTTCTCTTATTTTTCATCTGCAACCAGCTTAAGCGAATTACAGCATAGTTGAAAAACATGGTTGTCTTAGGGAACCATCACCTGAAAGCTTCTTAATATGGAGCTGTGTGGTATAGAAAAAAGCATCTGACTCTGAATCAAAAAGACCAGGATCCAGTCCTAGACTACCTATTCTTAACTTCATGACCTTGAGAGAATTACTTACCCTTTCTGGGCCTTACTTTTACCATCTGAAAAATGAGGGACTGGATTAGACAAGTGTTCAGGTAGCCTTCCTGCTCTAATATAATTTTGCTCTAAAGTTTTGTGGTAAAAAATATTGTAAGTTAAATATTTTCTCTTCCATTTTTAAAAAGTATTATCTTACAAATGTGTTTAATGGAATGTTTGTGTATGTGTGTCTATGCAAGTGTGTGAGTGAGTAGGTGTGTAATGGTTTAGTAACATATAGAATTAAAATGAAAAAGTAGTACCCAAAAAAGACACCTGAAAATAATTCACAGATATAAGACAAAAAGTTCTGAGATCTTAATAAAAATTGGAACATTATGAAATCCCCATTTAGTGTTTTTATATTTAAACAATTTAATGTCAATGGACTCTCAAGTTCTTTAGATTTTTTTTTTTCTACAGGTGTCTTCTGGCATGTAAACTTTACCAGCCACTTTTAACTTTAACATCTCAGTTTCTATTCCTTTATGCCCTTACTCATATGGCTTTCCGTTTATAACACCTCCAGTTTCCCTTCTTTATCCAACAAATCCATTTCTAGCTATTCCTATTTCAGTTGACTTAATCCCTTATATCAATCACTGGGCCCTGAGAATTTAGAAATGAATTATGAAAGAGTTCCCTATAATGACTTTTTTAATGAAAATTTCTATAGCAATACTATAGAAAGTAAATTGACTTGGCCCCCCTCCTGCTTAAAAGCCTTCAAGAATTTGACTCTATTTACAAAAGAATATTTAAACTCCTTGTCCTGGCATTCAAAGCCTTTTGCAAGTTGATGAACTTTACAACCACATGCTTGATGATCTCCAGCCAATATGAACAGCTACATTCCATGACATCACCTCGTCTCCCCATTTCCACTTAGGAGCATCCTACTTACTGTGGAGAGCCCAGCTCATGACCCATTTTCTTGATAAAACCTTTCCTGGCATTCTGTAGGACTATCCTTAGTTACAGGGACACTTCCCTCTGCTACAGTCTTATCAGAAGGAGATGCTTTACACAGTTTACTGGTTTAATGCTATTCGGTATCTACTATTTCTGGATCTTGTTTTCCTCACAAAATTGTGAGTTCTTTGAGGATAAGGAGCCATGTATCAGTCTCCTACATATCCTTCCCAGGTCCTAATGCTGTCACATGGTTGTTGTACAACTCCAGGGGTTGTCATTCCCTTCTACATGACAATGCTCAATGCTTTCATATACCATCCCTTTAGTTTTTCACCCTAAATGACTAATAGTGCTGTTGGTAGAGAAGTGAGCAAATATAAAAACATGAACTGCCCTCTCAAATCAACAAATTGTTCCTTCTACATATATGATTTTGGTTCAAGAATGTAAAGTTAAACTTGGAAATGAAAAGAACAGAATGTATTTAAGATGATAGAGCAAAGAAAGTTTTACTTGAAGACAAATTTTGTCATTCACAAGAATAAGAGGAATGCTGGATGGAAGCTATCCAATGTCTACAGTATCATGAAAGTGCATCAGAGAACTCAAAGGCTGATGGACCTTGAGCTAATTTAGTAAGGGCTAAACGCTATGCACCGACTGTTCTGTCGAGACTATGGTGGCTCAAGCAATTTCCTGACCTAACAGTCTCAAAGTAAATCTTTACTAATATTTACTGACCTTGAAGATAGTCTGCTTTCAGACTGTCAGCCTGACTAAGGGCAAGATGTGTGTTCTAAAACTGAATAAAAGCTAACAGGACCTGGGCCCCAGTGGCGCCTTTCCACTAGATAATGGCCCCCATGCCTTCTAAATTCATATTTCTTGTCTAGTGTATTCGTTTGTGCACAGCCCCTTTTCCAGGTCCTGAACCCTAGCCACAAAAGATGCGGCAATCACAGAGGATCAAAACCTCTATACAAGATGAAGAACAAAAGATGGGGGAATGGGAGGAATCACTCTTGGCAGGTCTGTCCTCCCAGATGGATGTTCCCTGTGTCTCTAATTAATATTCTATATGCACACAGGGATTTCTACCAAAGTGAGTTACTGGCATATAAACCAAACTCTTTTGAGTTATAAAACAGTCCAAGTGAAATGCTGCTACATGTGAGGACAAGGGAAAAAGCATACCTGCTTCCTTTAAAAAAAGCAAGTGTACATTAATATATTTTAATTAAGTAATTTTTCTGCTTATAATTTTCAGTTAAATTTTTCTAGTTTGGGATGCAACGGAAACAATTGTTAGCACATTTTATAAGCAGGTGAGATGATTCCAGTGAACAGAGCTTTGAGAATTCATTTCTGGATACATCAAGAAGAAAGTTGTCCTAGAGAAATTCACTAGAAGGGCTTTCATAGTAAATAATGGTACCTGTTTTCTTCCCTGAGCTCACTCTCCATGGCTTGTGTCTCCCGCTCCAGCCTCCGAGATCTCGTGTAGTCTCTCCAGGCCTTTAGGACCTTCAGTTGAAACTTCCAGTTGGACAGAGTTCCAGCTTTCCCCAGCTTAATCCTGTGGTCAAGAATGAGCTTGTGCCAGGCAGAGAAATAGCGCTTCTGACACTACAATGGAAACATTTGAAAAAACACGACCAGTGTTTCTAATAGGTAATAAAGCCCTCTCTTCAGTTTCTGCCTCACATTTTTTCTAACAAAATTAGCAATTGTTGTCTTAATGGAAGGCGAACAGACAAGACACAATTACTTTATGCTAATAATGTCAAGAAATATTCAAGTCATGCAACTGAGGCACTCTCAGCCTCATGACTTAAACTAAATACGTCATCCTCATTGTAAGGCACCAGTTCTATGGGGAGCTGGAGTCACATTTAAGGACTTGAAAGACCTTCTTCCGACAGGATCTCTTGTGCCAGGCTATCTTGGAATTTAAAATACCAACCATTTAATTTATCTGTTACTAATTCTACTGATGTCCTGCATAAATGAACATGGAGGTCCCATAAGGATGGAGTGGGTTCTCTGGTCCTTGGGAACAAGACAACTAAAAACAGTAGCTATGTTAAGGCCTTGGTAGAGCAGGCCTAGAGAAACTAGACACTCAGGCTTCCTACAATCTTCCACCGTGCATACATGTGATAAGTCACACAAGCTCTGCTTACCCTAAGAATGCCCTAGAAAAGTGCTTATGGCCCTCATCTAAGAAAAATCTCTGATATATAGTCCTTGTATCTTCTCTTTTCATAGAAAACTTTATGTTCCTAGTACATCAAATTACATTCATCTCTTGGCCTTACACCAACCATACTGTTTCACACTTTTCTATTTATGGTCATCTTAATTTCTTCCTCCTTTCCGCTCCTCTCCCTGCCTACTTCAGAAGTCATCTCCCTTACGGAGTCCTCCTATTACCAACCACTCTCCCCAAAAGTTAATGCCCTTCCAGAACAATCTATGCTTTCTTCAGTCAAGACACTCAACACACTGCATTACAATCACCTGTTCAAAGACTGGGAGCTCTGGAAGGAAAGACCATGGCTCCATAAATGGACATGGCAAGTCTGGGAGCATTACTAAGTATAGGGAGCACTAAATGGAAAGCAACCTTGTAGAAGGTGCCTTTGTGGGAGGTCTGAGGGATGCCTCATGCCCAGCAATGAGAACTTATTAGCACTCTCAGGGTCAACCTGATTTACTGTCTTTCTTTATAAAAATACTTATCTTTCACTATTTCAACATTTAGTAAGCACAGCACTGTGTTGAATTTGGAAACTTTGAACAAAGTTGCTTAAGATATAGATTTTAAGATGTCTGAGGGAGAAATAATAAATTAAAAGTCTAATAATATAAGGGAGTATATGCTACAATTTTTTTTAGTTCTTTTTAAAAAAATAAATCTTTATTGTTCAAATTATAATTGTTCTTCTTTTTCCCCTCATAGCTTCCCTCCACCCGGTTCCCACTCCAACCTCTGTCCTTACCCGCCTCCATCCTCATCCATAGGTGTATGATTTTTGTCCAGTCTCTTCCTGCACCCCTCATACCAGTTTCCCCCAAGAATTGTCAGTCCATTCCCTTTCTATGCCCCTGATTCTTTATTAAACTTTAGAATAAACTGGTGAATAAACTGATTCACCAGTTTATTCTGTTTTATTTAGATTTTTTATTCACTTGATTTTTAGATTCACTTGTTGATAGATATGTATTTGCTGTTTATAATTTTTATCTTTACCTTTTTCTTCTTCTTCCTCTTCTTAAAGAATACCTTTCAACATTTCATATAATACTGGTTTGGTGGTGATGAACTCCTTTAGCTTTTTCTTATCTGTGAAGCTCTTTATCTGACCTTCAATTCTGAATGATAGCTTTGCTGGTAATCTTGGTTGTATGTTCTTGCTATTCATCACATTGAATATTTCTTGCCACTCCTGTCTGGCCTGAATAGTTTCTGTTGAGAAATCAGCTGACAATCATATGGGTGCTCCCTTGTAGGTAATTAACTGTTTTTCTCTTGCTGCTT
>JAAGEH010000286.1:7053587-7183355 GCA_011751065.1 Lasiurus cinereus | reverse complement strand
CCCTTACCCCCCACCACTCTCCTCATCCATAGGTGTAAGATTTTTGTCCAATCTCTTCCTGTACCCCTCATTCCTCCTTTCCCCCAAGAATTGTTAATCCATTCCCTTTCTATGCCCCTAATTCTATTATATTCACCAGTTTATTCTGTTAATCGGATTTTTTTATTCACTTGATTTTTAGATTCACTTGTTGATAGGTACGTATTTGTTATCACTTTGTTGTTCATAATTTTTATCTACCTTTTTATTCTTCTTCCTCTTCTTAAAGAAAACCCTTCAGCATTTCATATGATCCTGGTTTGGTGGTGATGAACTCCTTTAGCTTTTTCTTATCTGTGAAGCTCTATCTGACCTTCAATTCTGAATGAGAGCTTTGCTGGGTAGAGCACTCTTGGTTGTAGGTTCTTGCTATTCATCACATTGAATATTTCCTGCTACTCCCTTCTGGCTTGCATAGTTTCTGTTGAGAAATCAGCTGACATTCGTGTGGGTACTCCCTTGTAGGTAACTAACTGTTTTTCTCTTGCTGCTTTCAAGATTCTCTCTTTGTCTTTTGCCCTTGGCATTTTAATTGTGATGTGTCTTAGTGTGGTCTCTTTGAATTCCTTTTGTTAAGAGCTCTGTGTGCTTCCTGGACTTTTAAGTCTATTTCTTTCACCAGGTAGGGGAAGTTTTCAGTCATTATTTCTTCCAACAGGTTTTCAGTATCTTTCTCTCTCTCTTCTTCTGGCACTCCCATGATTCTGATGTTGATATGCTTAAAGTTGTCCCAGAGGCTCCTTATACTATCTTCACATTTTTGGACTCTTTTTTCTTTTTGTTTTTCTGTTAGGGTGTTTTCTTGCTTCCTCATATTTCAGATCTTTGATTTGATTCTTAGGGTCCTCTAGTCTGCTGTTGGATTTCTGTATATTCTTCTTTATTTCATACAGTGCATGCTTAATTTCTGACTGGTCCTTTTCCATTTCTTTGACATTCTCATTAAGATCTCTGAAGGACTCACTAAATTTCTCAGAGTTCTCAATAAGTTTGTTGGTGGTTTGTAGAAGATTCTTTTTTAAAAAAAAATATTTTATTGATTTTTGACAGAGAGAAAGGGAGAGGGACAGAGAGCTAGAAACATCGATGAGAGAGAGACATCGATCAGCTGCCTCCTGTATGCCCCCTACTGGAGATGTGCCTGCAACCAAGATATATGCCCTTGACCGGAATCGAACCCGGGACCCCTCAGTCCGCAGGCTGACACTCTATCCACTGAGCCAAACCTGTTTTGGCTGTAGAAGATTCTTAAATAACCTTATAAGTGTGGTTTTGAACTCTATGTCCAGTCATTTTCTTTCCTCCATTTCTTTCATTCATGACATGTTTCTTGGTCTCTGCATTTTGGCTGCTTCCCGGTGTTGATGGAGTGGCTTTGTGTGCTAGTTGTCCTTAGGGCCCAGTAGCTCCACCTCCCCAATCACCTGAGGTGGACACTCTTGGTGCACCCCTTTGTGGGCTGGGTTCACAGTTAAGCCTTGATTGCTATTGGTACACTGGGAGAATTGACCTCCAGGACAACTGATTGTGAGGATTAGCTGTGTCTATTAATGGAAACACTGCTGTGCTGGAGACACCCCTATTGGGCAGAACTTGCTTCAGTGGGGCTTCGGTGCTCACCGATTCTGCCTCTTGAGTGTGTCACTTATGTATGTGGAGTTGAAATCTGGTGTTGTCTCACACTGACCTCTAGGTACACTGGTTCCTGGATCTCCAAGGAGGTGCAAATCAGTTAGTGTGTGAGGCCATCCAGCAGGAGCTACAGGGAGCTCTGCAGATTTCTCCTCTTTGCTTGGATTTTGGAAGATTTGGAGTTGATTTCTCCTCTTTGCTTGGAGTTTGGTAGTTTTGGAGTTGTCTGACCCAGCTGCAATTTGTTAGGTTAAGCTGCTAGAGGGCAGGCCATTCATATGCAAAAGTTGCCACACAGCTGGGTGGGTTTGTAAATTGGGCAGGGCAGGGTCTCAGGGAGTCTCTAGGCTAGGGCGTGGCAAACAGTGATGGCTGCCAGTCAGCCCTCTCTGCCGTGTTCTGTTCAGTGTCCTGTGTCTCGAACCCAAGCGCAGTAAACAATGATTTCAGTGTGCAACTCTGTGAGAGAGCCACTCTCCCTTTCTGACCTGATGACAGAAAGTCCAGTTTTTCCCTTTATGAGTCTGGGTCCCCAGAATCTCACCAGAAACTGGAATTCAGAAAGTCGGGAACTTATAACTCTCTCCCAATTGAAAACAACAGCACACGCCAGCCTGATTCACGCGAGTCTCCATACCTCTGCCTTTCTGATCTTGCTGCATTTTGGCTGTTTCCCTGAGTTGATAGAGTGGCTTTATATCCTAGGTGTCCTATAGGGCCCAGTGGCTCAGCCTCCCATTACCTGAGGTGGACACTCTTGGTACACTCCTTTGTGGGCTGTGTGCATAGTCTTGTTGTAGTTAAACTTTGATTGTTGTTGGTATCACTGGGAGGAACTGACCTCCAGGCCAATTGGCTGTGAGGATCTGCTGTGTCTATGATGGCAGGACTTCTGTGCTAGAGACATCCTTATGAGACAAGATTTGCTTTCGTGGGGCTTTGGTGCTCACTGAGTCTGCCTCCTGAGTGTGATCCTTATGGATCTGAGGAGTTGTAATCTGGATGGTCCCACTTTGACCTCTGGGTACATTGGCTCCTGGATCTCCAAGGAGGTGCTAATTTAGCCTCTGCCTGAGGCCACCCAGCAGGGGCTATTGAGAGATCTCCAGATTCTTCTTTGTTTGGGTTTTGAAGGTGCCCAGATGAGCCCCAGCTGTGAAGCTATGCAAGCTGCTGTGGGACCTTGAGCCTTCTTTTGGATGTTTGGGGTCTCACTGACTCAGCTGCAGTTTGTTAGGTAAGTTTAGAATGCAAACAACCAGGCCATTCATATGCAAAAGCCTCTGCATTCAGCTTGGATGGGGTGGAGTCTCAGGGTGGAGCGAACAGCAATGGCTTCCCATCAGCCCTGCCCTAAGAGCCCCCTGGGTCTCAGTGTCCCTCAGTAGTCACTGCAAGCACTTCTGAAAGAAAGCCGCCCTTGAGTTCCACCTGATGCCAGACAGTCCAGTTTCTCCCTGTATGAGTCTGGGTCCCCAGAGTCTCACCCAGAACTGGAGTTCAGAGCAGTCGAGAACTTTTGTTTCTCTTCCAATTGAGAAGGCCAGCCTCGTACTTAGTTGCCAGCCTTCTCCACACATGTGCCTCCGTACCTCTGCCTCCCACAGCTCCTGTGAGTCTCAGTGTGCTTTTCTCTTTCCTACTATTTGTAGAATTTCCACTCAGCCAGCCTGCCTATGGTTCTGCATGATGTCTCTTGTATCTTTTAGTTGTAGTTTCGAAATTGTTGTGTGAGGCAGCAGATCAGGTGTTTACCTATGCCACCATCTTGGTTTCTCCTTATGCTAGAATTTTTAGAAATAGGCCACTTGGCCAGAAATATTTTCTACATAGGAATAGTCATATTCCCATTTAGACAAAATACAAAATCTTTATTTCCCATCAGGAGAAACCATGGAAAACTTTAATAAACTCTTGTTCCTCTTCTATTATGTCAAACAAGGACACATTTTCTGAACCTTTATCTCAGATTCAGGAGAAGGAGGGAGAGAGGTGGAAGAAGAGAGAAACAGAAGAAGGGAGATTTGCTGAATATAAGATATCCTTCAGTCATAACAAGGAAGAAACAAAGCTGCCAATCGGAGGGGTTATGCTTTTTGCATTATCATCTGTTTATCCCACAAAATACATCATGAAAAATGTTTACTTGTGTGTCATATTCAAAACAAAATATCCTCTACTTACCAGATTCATTTAAGAGATTCCTCTCAGATGACTTAATTTTTATCTCCTAGTATATGTCTAATGACGAAACAGCACAAACATAATCCACTTTGACAATAACACTATTTACTAATAGTTTCCTTCTTGGATTTCTACATTCCTTTTCTCCATAAGTTCAAAGCACCCTACATGTACTATTTTACTAGTATTAATTCGTATTTACTAATATTAAATCATTACAAAATGAAGACTGCAGATATCATTATACTTTACCTTACCAAGCTGAACTTCAAGTAGAGAAGGTCTAATGATTAAATTCACAAAATAAAGTGTTAGTGGTACACCTAAGGCTAAAACTGAAACACTCTGGTATCCTGACGACCCTAATTTCTTAAACAAAAATATATCTCCTCAAAAGGAAGGCACATTCTTTGCTTTTTTTCCTTTTTTAATGCAGAAAAAAAAAGAACTTGATATATAACGTACTAGGCTTAGAAAAGCATTGCTAGACCACATCCGAACATAAGAATAAATTCTATAGTCAATTCTTTTAAAACACTTACGTTTAGATTTAGATAGCAAAATGATCAATTTTAAAGGTCTATATAAGTTGTATAAGTTCCCTGTAGATGTTGGAGATTAAACTTTTATCAGTGATAACATTGGCAAATATATTCTCCCATACTGTGGGAATTTTTTTTTTCTGTGCAAAAGCTTTTTATTTTGATGTAGTCCCATTTGTTTATTTGCTCTTTAGTTTCTATTGCCCTAGGAGTAGTATCAGTGAAGAAATTGCTTCATCATATGTCTGAGATTTCTCTGCCTATGGATTCCTCTAGTATTTTTAGGGTTTCCTGTCATATGTTTAAATCCTGTATCTGTGGGAACCTCTTTCCACGTCCCGCATGGTTCAGGGTTCGGGTTCTTTTTTTTATTTTTATTAATTTTTTATACATATCTCCCCATTGCCCCCCCTCCCTCCCAGGCATACCCCAACCCCCCAGTGTCTGTGATCATTGGTTATGCTTATATGCATGCATACAAGTCCTTTGATTGATCAATTATCTACCTCACCTAACTTTAATCTTTCTGCTGTAATTTCAGTCTGTTTGATGCTTTATGATTTTTGTCCTCCTGAGAATTATCAGTCTACCCACTTTCTGTGCTCCTGATTCTATTATATTCACCAGTTTATTCTGTTGATCAAATTTTTAATTCACTTAATTTTTAGATTCACTTGACAGATATGTATTAGTTGTTCATAATTTTTTTGTCTTTTACCTTTTTCTTCTTCCTCTTCTAAAAGAGTACCTTTCAGCATTTCATATAATACTGGTTTGGAGTTGATGAACTCCTTTAGCTTTTTCTTCTCTGTGAAGCTCTTTATCTGCCCTTCAATTCTGAATGATAGCTTTGCTGGATAGATTATTCTTGGTTGTAGGTTCTTGCTGTTCATCACGTTGAATATTTTTTGCCACTCCAGTCTGGCCTGCATCGTTTCTGTTGAGAAATCAGCTGACAGTCGTATGGGTGCTCCCTTGTAGGTAATGATCTGTTTTTCTCTTGCTGCTTTTTTTTTTTTTTACAAATATGGCATTTTTATTTTATTTTATTTTATTTAAAATATATTTTATTGATTTTTCACAGAGAGGAAAGGAGAGGAATAGAAAGTCAGAAATATCGATGACAGAGAGACATCGATCAGCCACCTCCTACACACCCCACACTGGAGATGTGCCCGCAAGCAAGGTACATGCCCCCAACCGGAATCGAACCCGGGACCTTTCAGTCCGCAGGCCAAACGCTCTGTCCACTGAGCCAAACCGGTCTCGGCTCTCTTGCTGCTTTTAATATTCTCTCTTTGTCTTTTGCTCTTGGTATTTTAATTATGATGTGTCTTGGTGTGGTCCTCTTTGGATTCCTTTTATTTGGGGTTCTGTGTGCTTCCTGGACTTGTAAGTCCATTTCTTTGACCAGATGTGGGAAGTTTTCAGTCATTATTTCTTCAAATAGGTTTTCAGTATCTTGCTCTCTCTCTTCTCCTGGCACCCCCACAATTTTGATGTTGGTACCCTTGAAGCTGTCCCAGAGGCTCCTTACATTATCTTCACATTTTTGGATTCTTTTCTCTTCTTGCTTTTCCAGTTGAATGTTTTCTGCTTCTTTATATTTCAAATTTTTGACTTGATCCTTGCCTTTCTCTAGTCTGCTGTTAGGACTCTGTATAATATTTATTATTTCAGTCAGTGTATGTTTAATTTCTATTTGGTCCTTTATCATCTTTAGTTGGACCTTTTTCATCTCCTCTTGGGTCTCACTAAATTTATCCAACTTTTCTAGCATATTCTTGAAAAACCTTATAAGTATGGTTTTGAACTCTATATCCAGTCGTTTTTTTTTCCTCCATTTCTTTTGTTTGTGATCCCTTCCCTTGTCTGGGCATTTTCACTATGCCGGGGAAACTTCTGTGTTGAATTCAGCCTTATGATACCAGACGCAAAACCGAAGAAGCTTCTATTGAGCTTGGGAGGGGTGGAGTCTCAGGGCTTAAGGGACCGCCTTGCCTTCCAGTCGGCCCCGCCTCCACGGCCCCTGAGTCTCACGTGACTGGGTAATGGCTGGAGCGGTCCTTGTGCGCAAGCCCGCAGTGCCTCTAACCGCTGCCTTTCCAGCTCCCCTGTGCACCAGGACCACACAAGTTAGGTGTCCAGGGTTTCGTCCGAAACAGGGGCTTAGTGGAGTCAGAAGTGGCGCAGTTGGGAGGGTCTGTCTCCCTCCCACTTGAGAAAGCCAGAGGCACAATCAGCAGTCTGTCCTGCGCGCAATGCCGTGCGCGCCGCCACCAGGCCTTTGATCTTTTGCGACTCCCCTAAATTTCCGTGCACTTCTCCCTTTTCACAGTCCAAATTCCCCCGTATGAGTTTTGGCTGGATCTGGAGTTTAGTGTCATAGGATAAGGGGTTCAATGCCTTTGAGAGTCTCCGTTTCCCTCTCTCCAGAGAAAGCCAGCCAGGTTCTCCGGCACCCACTCTCTCCTCGCGCGCGTCTCTGTACCTCAGCTTTTTGCAGCTCCTCTGGGTCTCCGTGAGCCCCTTTCTTTCCTTCTAGTTGTAGAACTTCCACTCAGCCAGCTTTCCTGTGGTTCTGGATGATGTCCGTTCTGTCTTTTAGTTGTAGTTTTGAAATTGTTGTGTGAGGCAGCAGTGTAGGTGTTTACCTATGCCGCCATCTTGTATCCCATCCCAGGGTTCGGGTTCTGAAGGAGGCCGCATGGAAACGAAATGAGAGACTAGAAAATATTAATTTGGCGATATTGCGGGGCCAGGTGGGAGCCTTCCTTTAGTGGAAAGGACTGCCACTTCCTCTGGCCTTTTTCTCCCTTTTATTAAGGCTTTGGGACACACCCCTAGCCTTTAGGCAGGAAATAACAAAAACAGAAATTAACATGAAACAAACAGGTAGAGGTTGCTTCAGCCAATAATGTTTCAACTAAACAGTGAGTGATTAGCTCTGACCTTTCAGAGCAATTAAGGTTGACCAGCCTTCTGGCCTCCTGTTTACATCCATTTAGTGAGAATGTTTGGTTTCCGACATGTATCCATTTTGAGTTTATTTTTTTTTGTATGGTGTAAGTTGGTGGTCTAGTTTCATTTTTTTTTTTTTGCATGTATTTGTCCACCTTTCCCAACACCATTTATTGGAGAGATTATCTTGACTCCATTATATGTTCATGCCTCCTTTGTCAAATATTAATTGGGAATGGTGGTTTGGGTCAGTATCTGGCCTGTAATTCTCTTTTGTTGTGTTGTCTTTATCTGGTTTTGGTAATAGGTGTTTGGAAGTGTTCCTTCTTCTTGAGTGTTTTGGAATAGTGCGAGGAGGATAGGTTTAAATTCTTCCTTGAATGTTTGGTAAAACTCCCGTGTAGCCATCTTGTCCTGGGCTTTTGTTTGCTGGAAGCTTTTTGATGACTACTTCAATTTCTTTCATAGTTATTGGCCTATTGAGATGTTTAGATTCTTCCTGATTGAGTTTTGGAAGGTTATGTTTTTCTAGGAATATGTCCAATTACTCCAGGTTGTCCATTTTGTTGGAATAGAGTTGTTCATAATGTTTTTTCACAATCCTTTGTATTTCAGTGGGGTCTGTTTATTTGGGTCTTCTCTCTTTGCTTCTTGGTGAGCCTGACTAGAGGTTCATCAATCTTGTTTATCCTTCCAAAGAACCAGCTCTTGGTTTTGTCGATCTTTTGTCTTGTCTGTTTCTAAGTCGTTTATCTCCGCTCTGATCTTTACTATTTCCTGCCTTCTGCTTAGACTGGCCTTTTCTTATTGCTCTCTTTCTAACTCTTTGAGTTGTAAGGTTAGGTAATTTATTACCATTGTTTCTTGATTTTTGCAGTAGGCTTGTAGAGCTATGAACTTCCCTCTCAAAACTGCTTTTGCTGTGTCCCATAGATTTTGTATTGTTTTTTCACTGCCATTTGTTGCCATATTTTTTTTATTTCTTCCTTGATCTTTCTGGTTACCCAGTCATTGTTTAATAGCATGATGTTTAGTTTCCATGTGTTTGATTTTTTTTGTATTGTTTTTATCGTAGTTGATTTCTAGTTTTATGCCATTGTGATCTGAGAAGATGCTTGATCTGATTTCTATCTTCTTGAATTTGAGAGACTTTGTCTATGACCCAATATATGGTATATCTTTGAAAATGACCCATGTGAACTTAAGAAGAATGTATATTCTGTGGCTTTGGGGTGAAATGTTCTGAAGATGTCAATTAATTCTATCTGGTCTAGTGAGTCATTTAGGATTGATGTTTCTTTGCTGATTTTTTGTTTAGAGGATTTGTCCAATGGTGATAGTGGGGTATTAAAATCTCCTACTATGATTGTATTGCTGTCAATCGCTCTGTATGTTTTTCCTACCCTAACTTCTAATCTCTCCTTCAGGGTTTTTTTTAAAATATTTTTGGGGGCTCCTCTATTGGGTGTGTATATGGTTACCAGAGTTACTTCTTTTTGGATTGCTCCCTTTAGTATTATGAAGTGGCCCTCCTTATCTTTTGTTATGTCCTTTATTTTGAGATCTAATTTGTCAGAAATAAGTATTGCTACCCCAGCTTTTTTTTTTCATTTCCATTCACCTAAAAACCCTTTTTCTCTCCCTTCACGCTCAGACTGTATTTGTCTTTTTTAATGAGGTGAGTTTCTTGTAGACAGCAGATATTTTCTTATTCAATACATTACCCTATGTCTTTTGATTGGGGCATTTATCCATTTACATTTAAAGTTATTATTGATAGGTATTTGTCACCATTTTTATTCTTTACCTGTGTTCCTTCTTCTCTTTTTATTTATTTACTTTTTTCAGCAGACCCGTTAGCATTTCCTGCATTGCTGGTTTGGTGGTAATAAATTTCCTTAGTCCTTTTTTGTCTGTGAAGCTCCTGATTTCACGTTCAATTGTGACTGATAGCCTTGGTAGGCACAGTATTCTTGGATTTAAACCCTTCCTTTGCATGACTTTGTATATTTCATTCCATTCTCTTCTAGTCTGATGTGTTTCAGTTGAGAAGTCAATCACTAGTCTGATGGTGGATCCTTTGTAGGTAACTTTCTGTCTCTCTCTAGCTGCTTTTAAGATTCTTACTTTGTTGTTGGTGTTTGCCAATTTAATTATAATGTGCCTCTATAATGTGTCGGTCTTTTGGGGTTCATTTGGCTTGGGATTCCGTGAGCTTCTTGGATTTGTGTGGGTTTTTTCTTCCCTATATCAGGGAAATTTTCTGTCATTATTTCTTCAGTTTTTCTATTACTTGCTGAATTTCCAGTCCTTCTGGTACTCCTATTATGTGGATGTTGTTTTGTTTTATGTTGTCCATTGGGTTCTCCTCCTGCTTTTTAATTTTTTTTCTAGAAGATGCTCTAATTGCATATTTTTTCCTACCCTAACTTCTAGCTCACTGATGTGGTCCTCTGCGTCTTCCAGTCTACTCTTGATGCTTCGATTGAGTTGTTTACAGCAGCGATGTAATTTTTCATTTCTTTTTGGTTCTTAATTTCCTCATGGTTCTTACACATATTGTCAAATTTGTCTTCCATTCTTTTCATTCACCTTCTGACCATTTCTCTGAATTATTTTTCTGACAGGTTGCTTGCTTCTATTTCATTTACTTCCTTTTCTGTTGATGCCTGCTTTTCTTTCAAATGCAGGTTGTGTCTTTGTCTCCCCATTATTTCTCTTTTTTGGGTGTCTAGTTATGTATTTCTCTCTGTTCTGCATTGATTTAAAAGCACAAAATACTACACAACAAGGTATGATGCACAAGGCACTGAATACAAATTTATTCATGGTATTAATAATTCCAACTAAAGGTGACCACCAGAGAAAGGTGAATTAGAGGATAGAAGAGAAAGAAGAATGAAAAAAAAAGAATAAAAAGGAGTACAAAAATGAAATTGAGAAAAGAACAAAAAATAAGAGGAAAGAGAGAATAAGGAAGAAAAGGAGATAAAACTACATATATGGGGAAAGAACTCCAACAGAACAGCCACTAATCGCAACAAATGCCAGCAACAAGTACCTGGAGGTGAATACAAACTACAAACAACAACTAATATCAAGCAAGGCAAGGGAAAACAGAAGCAAAAAACAAACAAATAAACACAAAACAAAACAAAAAAGAAAAACAATCTCAAAAACAAGCATAAGAAATCGATATAATCAAACAATCAAGCAAACAACAACAAAAGGTTAGAGAGAAAAAAGTTTTGGATAGTGAAGAAATAGACGAGAGAGGTGTGTATTGACTTGGAGCAGGGGATTGGAAATTAGATATATACGTAGGGTAAAATTTTTACAGGGTGTAAAAAGAAGGAATAGAAAAAATCTAAAGTAGGAATAGGGTAAGAGAAACAGGATAACAAAAGGGGGAAAGTGAGAAAGAGAGTGTTGGCATAAAAGTAAAGTTGAGATAGAGTAAAATAATGCTAAAGGAAAGATGAAAATAGAATGTAGAACACTCATCCCAAAGTAAAGAGAAAATAAAATAACACTTACAAAAAAAGGTAAATAGTAGTAGTAATACTGATTGAAGGTAAAAATGTAATAGTTAAAAGGTAAAATCAAGTGAGGAAAAAAGAAAAAAAATTTAGTTTCTTAAGTAAAAGATGAAAAAAAAAAGTGCAGTAATTGTCATTCACTTCCTCTACTGTTCTTTTTGGCACTCCTGTTTCCTAGTTAGGACAGTATTGAAGTTCCCTGTGTTTCGCTGCTCCTCAGTGTTGCAAGCCAGTCCTGATTTTTAAGCAGGCAGTACATCTCTATTTCATATTTTCTTTTGTTTGTTTTTACACGAGTCAATTTGTCATTCAACCCCTGGTTGACAGTATTTTGCAACTGACCTCTGGATCTATAGGTCCTCCCTAGCTAGTATTTAGATTTGTTTTCCCTGTGGCACTTAATACCGGTTTGGTGGAGTGGGTTGCTTGAGAGCTAGTTCTCTGATGGTTATTCCCCGCTCTGATCCCCAGGTTCCAGAAACAACTTTCTCCTGCAGTCTCAGAGTGACCCCAATTGGGTGATCCTATGTATTGAGCTTAGTAATCAGAAGCAAGGATTTAAAGAGAAGAAAAAAAAAAAAAGAGCCTGAGTAAGTGCAAACTCCAGGGCTGTGCGCAAGTTTGTGCAGTCTTTTGTTTTTCCCTTAGGTCTAAACAGCCGGCACACTTTTAAAATTTTTAGGCTGTCCTTTTTCATCCAGATCAAAATGGTTGCTTTTTAAAGTTCCCTTCTGTTAGCAGCTCTGCAGACTTCCTTCCACATTCACGGATCACACCAGCCCCAACAGCCTCAGATTTTCCTAGGCACAGACCTCTCCAGGTCTCTAGCTTCCGCTTGCCAGAACCAGAGACCTCACCTTATCCCAGGCGAAATCTGACCATTTCATGGTGAAGTGTAGAGCTCCTTAGAATTCACGTGCTTGTGCCACTTGGGGACTGATGTTCTTGTAGATTTTCCGGCTTCCAATAAAATCCATTTCCCCTTCAAGATGGCCCGGTCTCCGTGTCCGATCTGGCTGCTCTGGGAGAAAACCCAGTAGTAGTGGGGGCTGCCCGGTCAGCTCTGTTTCTTGGAGAACAGCTGTCCCTCAACTTACCAACAAACATTCCCCATGCAACCACACACTCACCCTTTGTTTTCTCACTCACACAGTATCTTCCAGTCTGCCTTCTTGTCGGCAGCCATCTTCTCTGGTTCCTAACTTTTCTAACTTATTTCACTTCGCCTGATATTCTCAAAACCCATTACGTTCTGTGAAATGGCTGCTTTCTTAACACCAGGTTGCTACTGGTTTTTTTTTTTTTTATTGATTTCAGAGAGGAAGGGAAAGGGAGAGAGATTAAAAAAATCAAGGAGGAGAAACCCCACAACCCAGGCATGTGCCCTGACTGGGAATTGAACTGTGACTTCTTGGTTCATAGGATGCTCAATCACTGAGCCACAGCAGCCAGGCAGCTTGCTATTGATTTTTATCCTGCCTACTAAAATATGCAATACCATTAAAATTTTAATAAAAAAGTATGAATGAAGAATAGCTAATTGGTTATTCATGATTCATAGCAAATATTATTCAGGCAAATAGGGGTACCACAAATGTGCTTAAAGGAAAACATTTGGGAAAAGAAAATACTCTCTGTCTCCTCTGGGAGATGCAAGCACTCTGATTGATTTAGAAGGGATGAGAAGTGGCACACGTCCCTTCCTATTGTAAGTTCCTGCTCTCCCAGGTCAGTTTCTCCTTTTTGGTTCTACACTATAACTATAATAGTGCTTTATCTCTTCACTCCTTGAAACAGAACTAGTATTTAAAACCACAATTAGTTGGAAGAAAAATATACTCTATTGAAGCCAGACTTAATGTTTTAACTAGCTGGACAATCAGTCTGCTTCTCTCCATTCTTACCTAGTTTCTCTGCACCATGTTTTTATTTCTGATAGATTTTCAAATATAGGGATGGGCAAAAGCAGGTTAATAAGAAATAATATAACAATTAACACATAATTAATAATGCAAGAATAAATTCCATGTTTTACATACTCACAACTTTAAAACCACTTTTGCCTACCCCTGCATAGTAATACATTCTTTTACTAACTTCCACATCTCTTTACATAGTTATGGTGATAATTAAGGCTTCATAAAGGTCAATAAAATACTGAAAATCACTGTGGGAAAGACTGTTCCCAAGTACATATCTATAATAATTTCAAAAATAAAACACTACAAAATGAAATTTAGAAACTTTTTAAATGAAATGCTTTTCTCCTCTCAAAGTCCTCTATAAGACATCATTTGGTCATTAAGGATTCTGCTCAAGAAATGACAGTTCACCCTGTCAAATTTATTACCTGCACTGGAGTTGCCCTCCTTGTGTTGGCAAGAAAGCTCTTCCCTGAAGTATAATCACACCACTGTCACTGGGAGTGATTGACGTTGGGTGGAACAGCAATTTGCTATCTAATCTTCATTGTAATTTTAACTCTGTCACTAGAGATGCTTGTTCTGATTAATGAAGTGGGTAACTCATCAAAATTCCTCAGCTACTTACCTTTTGTCAGAAAGCTCAGTGATAATTGCATCAAAATTCTCTGCTATGAAAAATTAAACAATGAACTATAAAGAGGACAAAAATGTCAACAAGTTTACAATTTATTTCTACCGAATAGAACTAGATGAGGTGCAACTAGTGGTCTAGAAAAGTTGGTCAAAGCACGAATGTTAGGAACCAAACTACCCTCTCTCTACCCAGGGCCCTAACTGACTCCTTGTCGCTTCCAGGCCAAAAGTAACAGACACTGTATCATTATACAAGAAAGCGATCCACAACTTCTTTTTTCATTTTGTGGACTACTATAACTGGGTGAAAGATACCACACACCATATGAAGTGTCTAGGGTTGGAGAGAGGAGTATTTTGGCAAAATAAATGCCCCAGGAAGGAGCAGCACTGAAAAGTACCTTGTGAAGCATCCTACTCCTAATTTTTTATAATTTTCAAAAGAAAACAGAGGAAATCATTGTATCTCTTACCCTCAGACATATACATATGATCCTATAACTAAACACATTAGGAAAAATACACAGTGCAAGACTTGACATCTGTTGAGTTCCATGCAAAAATCTGGAGGCCTAAACTTTGACAAACATTATTGTGTGAAATGCTACCTTTGCCTATTGACTATAGACAAAAAGCTACATCCTTGTTATATGCTGAAAGATGTGATGCTTATTTTACATGTATTTTTATTTCCTTTCTTTTTTAAATATGCTAATTATAAAAATTTAACAAACATCCAAAAATAGAACAGAAGAATTAAACCCCTCACTCAGCTTCAAGAATTACCATCCCATTAACCAATGTCACACCAATCCTATCTAATGAAGAGGGGATGTGCTAATTGACCCTTATGCCATTGCAAAGATGGCAGAACCCACAGCCAATAAGGAGGGAATATGCTAATTGACTGCCATATCCTCAAAAATGGCAGTGTCCACAGCCACTGATGGTGGCACCCAGTCTCCTCAGCCTTGCTGGGGTAGCAGGTGTGCGGCAAGGCTGGGCCTGCCTCTAGGCAGGCCTAGGTGCTTCACCACCTGCCTCTAGAGTCCCCCAGCCATCCAGGGCTGGCCCAAGGTGCAGGCAAGCCTCAGATGGTAGCTGCTCAGCCACCCAGGGCCAGCCCAAGGGGCAGGCAAGACTTGGATGATAGCTGCCCAGCCACCCAGGGCCGCCTGAGACTCAGGTAATCAGGGCTGGCTGAGGCTTGTGCTGCCAGCAGTGGCAGCAGCTGATGTGTGATGGGGACTTCACCTTCCCCTGATTGCCAGGTTGCCTCCCACTCCTGAGGGCTCCTAGATTGTGAGAGGGGGCAGGCCAGGTTGAATTTTCATGCACTGGGCCTCTAGTTTATTTAATAATAATAAAAAGAATTATCAACATTGTGCTAATCTTGTTTCATCTCTTCTCTCTCTACTTTTTTTCCTGGAGTATTTAAAAATAAATCCCAGACATCAGACATTTTATCATTTCACCCATAAAAGCACTGAAATGTATTGCTAACATAAGGACATTTTGTAAATTCTTCTTAATTTTATTAAGAAGTTTCAATCAATAATACTGCTATCATGAGCTAATTCTGCTTCACTCTAGTAGAATTTCAGAGAGCAATTGCTTAGTCTTGCAATATAGTAAATTCATAGTCAGTAAGACTCGCTGGGATCTTTTAAAGAAGAATGACTGTAATACAGCTATCACTGGCCATTCCGATAGGGCTCCTTTCCCAACATAGTCTGGACCATATTTTAAGAGAGAAGGCAGACTTACTGCTCCCCATCACCTTCTCTTTCCTTTCCTTTCATCCCCTTCTAGACCTTCTTCCCCCCTCTATGAATCCCCACTCCTCTCTCTCTCTCTCTACACACGCGCGCGCACACACACACACACACACACACACACACACACACACGTCAGAAGTACAACTTACCTCAGAATATATTAGACAAATGCTCGATTCACCTCTACAGTAGTCTAACAATAAGACAATTATATGATGTCATTTGTTCCTTACCCATGGTGGTCTCAAGATCATTATACTAGTAAATATTCACCTGAAATGTCTAGTGTTTAAAGAAAAGGATATTCTACTCTGTAAAAGTTTAGAAGATGAACTTTATTTGTGCCAAAGGTTATTTTCTTAAATTTTAAAAGCATAATTTAATTAGTTTTTTTTTTAAATGTATATGAATGGAACTTTTGGGATCAAAAAAGGCTTCATGTTTGAAAAATAAAACATCAGTGCAATATTTTAGTAAATTTGCCCTTACTGTCCCTTCTGTGAGAATAAGAAACCTGGGTTATTTGTTGGATGAGGGTAAGGAGTAATATAATAACAAAATAAACAACCTCCTTACTAACCCTAGAATTTTACTTGGAAGTTGTCCAGAGAGTTGGTTATATGTATACCACACACGGTCCTTGGCAATAAACTCAGAGGACAGATTTACACAACTTCCAATATTCCTTATGTATGCTTGACATTTTTCTTTACAGTAGGTTTATTTCCAAAGAGGCTTTTCTTTCATTTCCTTCCCCAAACAGAAAAAGCTGCTGAAAGGATGGTTGCTATGTTTCAGTTTAGAAATTGTTTTGTTTCAGTAGTGTGTAGGCAGTCCTGATAAAACTAAGATCTTTGGGAAGAAATCATGCTATATAAATAATGTACTTAACTACAGTTCTCATTTCATTTTATCAGAAAAAAATCCAGGCTTCTTTCCCATACATACCCAGGCTTTCTTGGTTTAGTTTAGGGTGGCCTTTTGGAAGGCACAATGCCACAAACATAACATTAACAATGATTCTCTAACAGAAAAACTCAACCAAATAAGCAATTTTGGTTCCCCATAGAATAAAGATTTAGTGTTAACCCATCTTTCACTGTTCTCTTCAACTTTTAAAAGCAGGAAAGATTGTAGACTTCTTATCTTAATACGAAAACATGAAATGTATTTCAGAGTAGGGTGCAAAATTAAGAAGGCTGTTTTCCAAATGGTGTTAAGAACTTCATAGTTAATCCCTCGTGTTGTTTCTGCTAATTAGCAATGACATGTGGATTGCTGAATCTCCCCAAGAGATTTCACTGTAAGATCAAAGAAAAAATAGGATAGGCTAGAAGCAGAAAATTTCTATAAAAAAATCTATAGATTTTTTTCATAAAACAAATGAAGCTTAGAAATGAAATGTGTGGGAAAGGTGCATGAATAGTGTTTTAATGAGAGCCTGCTCTGTTTCTTTCAGAAAGTCTCCTATTAAATAACATGCTCCAAATGTGATGTTAAGAGATTATTTGGGGAGTTGCCTGGCTGGAGTGGCTCACTGGTTGAGTGTTGACCTATGAACTGCGGGGTCATGGTTCCATTCCAGGTCAGGGTACATACCTGGTTTGTGGGTTTGATCCCCAGTAGGGGGTATTCAGGAGGAAGGTGATCAATGATTCTCTATTATTATTGATGTTTCTATCTCTCTCCCTCTCCTTTCCTCTCTCTGAAATCACTTTAAAAAACCTTAAAAAAAAAAAACACCTAAAAAAAAAAGGAGAATATTTGGGGAACAAATACAATCTAGAGCCAAAGCACAAAAAGTACAGAAATTAATGGAACCGAAACTACAGCAATTCTTTAAAACATATTCTTTAAAGTCTTTTTGCAAATACTCTACAGAGACAGCTGCTGGGTTTGTGCCAGTGACCCATTCTGAGGGTGCTGACAGGAGCTTCCTGTTATTTAGCGGTTCACTGCAAGGCAGCTAGGAATCTTTCCCCTTTTTATCCTGTGGCCATATTTAGGCTGCTGAGTATCCAAGTTTCATTACCCAAGGGTAGCTCCAGGCTCCTTTGGAATAGGGTAGGAATGTAGGCTGGGACCAAGAGAATGAGTTCAGAGGGCCTGCTACTCTGATGGCATTTACCTGAGGACCATCCTGTCTCTAGCCAAGTCAATGTGAAACGCTGACAAGCATGGTGGTAGATTTTCCCCATGTTTCAGATATACCCATACACACTGGAGAAATCTAAATTAGAGGTTCACTAACAATCATCACACTGAAAGAGAAGGAGGACCTAAGTAATGTTGGAAAACAATATTTTGGCTAATAAGGCTAAAAACAAAAATAAGAGTATAAATATTATACTCAGTAAATTTATTTCCATAGTTACATGGGTTAGGTATTCTGAAACTACTTTATAATATACTAAGATTGAATAAGTAAGTAAATAAACTTAGATAATAAGCTTTAGGTTACTCACTATCAGAGAAAGAAATTCTAGATAAGCAAGGAGGAAAGTCTATGCTAAAACCTGTGGTGCTGGGTTAGGGTTACAGTTATTTTATTATATACTAGAGGCCTGGTGCACAAAATTTGTGCACTTGGGGGCGGTCCCTCAGCCTGGCCTGTGCCCTCTTGTAGTATGGGAGCCCATGGGGGATGTCCAATTGACGGGCTAGGCCTCCTCCAGGTCTAAGCCAGCAGTCGGATAACCTTAGCGCTGCAACAGAGGTGGGAGAGGCTCCCATCACTGCCGCTGCAGGGCTTCTGGCTGAGTGGTGCTCTCCCATGGGAGTGCACTGACCACCAAGGGGCAGCTTCTGCAATGAGTGTCTACTCCCTGGTGATTAGTGCACATCATAATGACCAGTTGTTCTGCCATTCAGTCAATATGCATATTAGCCTTTTATTATATGGGATACACATATAGATACAGAAATAAGTTACAAATAAAGAAAGGGAAGGACAGTATGACCCTGTGTGTTGCACTGGACTTGGAGGCACCAGTGTGAACTCATGGATTTTAATATGCATGCTGACAAGACAGGCATAGAAATAAATATAATGTGTGTGTGCATGTGGGTTAGTATACATACACATATTTCCCAACTATGTCTGCAGAGAAGGAAGGGCCTAGAAACAATGACTCTCCAGGAGCAGTGAAGAAGTTCCATGATCTTGATTTCTAAATATTATTCTCTAATAAAAGGAAACAGGTTCCATGTAGAAGTGGTTGATTTCAGGGTTAAGGCAGGAAAAAAACAAGATTGTGGTGATATAAAGAAAGAAGTACCCAAAAAAGATGGAAGTATTTTGAAAGGGCAAAGAGTCAACTTGAAACATTTCCTAATGGCCAAAGTTAGGACAATATGAGTAAGAAAGTAAACAACAAAAATATTAGGGTATGCCGAAACCGGTTTGGCTCAGTGGATAGAGCATCGGTCTGCGGACTGAAAGGTCCCAGGTTCAATTCCGGTTAAGGGCATGTACCTTGGTTACGGGCACATCCCCAGTAGGGGGCGTGCGGGAGGTGGCTGATCGATGTCTCTCTCTCATCGATGTTTCTAACTCTTTATCTCTCTCCCTTCCTTTCTGTAAAAAATCAATAAAATATATTTTAAAAAATCAATAAAAAATATTAGGTTATAACTCACAGAATAAAATAAATACCCATGAGCCTATACTGATACAGACAAATTTTTGAATAAATGCTTAAATAAATGGGGAAGAAGAGATAGTTTTTCCTTCTAGAAGAATTTCAATTAATAAATGGAGAAGAAATGAGGGAAATACAAAATTATCATTAGAGAAATATCACATTATATAATTGTTACAGGCAAGATCCACCAATAGATGCTAAAAGTATTAGGTGAAAGTTTAAGAATAAATAGGAGAGTTGTATAATTTCACAATATTTCCTCTAAGACATTTATGAGTCACAAAGAGAAAATAGTAAATTTAAACCCATCAGACATAATCTTAAGTGATCAAGGTTAACATCGACCATAATAAGACATATTAATGTTATGTACCCCCAATATGATGTGCTGAGATGGGCAGAGCCTCACTTCTTGTAGTATACTTACCAAAAATACATAATCTCAATCTAAGCAGAAGAAATCATCAGAAAACCCAAATTGGGAGACATTTTACAATATGCGTGACTAGTACTCTTCAAAAATGTCAAGATCATAAAAGATGAGGAAAGACAGGAACTGGGAAGAGACTATGAAGACATAACAACTAAATGCAATATGAAATTATGGACTGAGTCCTAGAAAACAAAAAGAACATAACAGAAAAACTGGTGACATTCTAATACTATATAATAAAAGCCTAATATGCTAAGTGTCCAACCGTTTGACCAGTCACTATGACACACACTGACCACTAAGGGGCAGACGCTCTGACCAGTAGGTTAGCTTGCTGCTGGGGTCTGGCCGATCAGGACTGTGCGAGATGGGCCAGACATGCCCTGGAGCCCTCCCTGACCCCGATTGTGCACTGGTGGGGTCCCTTGTCCCAGCATGCACCCTCTGCCAATATGGGACCCCTCAGGAGATATTGGAGAGCCAGTTTTGGCTCATCCATGCAGGCCAGGCCGAGAGACCCTAATGATGCACAAATTAGTGCACCAGTTCTCTAGGAGAAGTTACAGTTTAGTTAATGGTATTTAACTGAATACCAATGTTATTTTCCTAGTTTTGATAATTATATTATGATTATGTAAGATATTAATATTGGGGAAAGCTGGGTGAAGGGTATTCAGGAACCCTGTGTACTGTTTTTTGCAACTATTCTGTATGTCTAAGATTATTTAAAAATAAAAACTATAATAATAAAGTATAGGTTCAAATGAAGCAGAATCTGTGACAAAGTGGAGATAATTCATCTCATGCTTACATACACTGGCTGGTCCTTCTAAAATTGAGTAATCTGTTTTAGCAGGGAACTAAATTTGTAAAATTCTTACATGTCTAAAATTCATACCTAGCACTCCTATCTAAAACACATATCATTATTTCTTCTTGTATAGAGGACTTCCCCAATAAAGTTTAAAAGTTAATCTTACTGGGGAACACATATCTTACTCATCTCTTACTTGTTGGGCAATATATCATGGCACTTTTCCTTATGTTTCTCAAGATGGCCCCCTGAGTACTCATTTGCTTCTTACTTTCTTTTAGAAATCTGACCTGTTACTGCAGGAGGTCACACCAACTCTATCAGTCTCAGGAAGGACACAGCATCTACAAGTCTTGGTCAATCTTTATCAAAATGTTAATCTCAAATCTTAACATTTCCTCCTACCATACTTCCTTCTTTATTCCTAAAGCCAAAACTCTGACCAAAAACTCTTGTTGTTTTATATCTGAATTCTTATGACTTCTTGACCATCAGTCTAAAAAGCCACCATCAAGGATGTCTAGCTTAAAAAAAAAATCCGCTCAGGTGGGCTTAGTGTCATTTTGTGCCATCTCTGATGGAGCCTTTGTCATTTATGCTACAGAATGCTGAGTAAAGAAACATTACAATTCCCACCTGGTGATTTTCCTTGTAAGTCTGGATTAATAACTCTTTCAGTTTCTTCTTTCTCTCTTTTGCCAGTTTTTCTTCCTCCAGAAGAATATGAACACCTTGGAATATGCCTTTTTCTGTATATTTTGGAGAACTTTCTTCTTGCTTTTTTTTCTCTCTAACAATTTAAAAATACATATATGAACAATAGTCTTAACAATGAGTAATTATAACAGACCACAGTGGAATGAATACTGACTTTTCCATCAGGAGACACAGATTTTTAGATCTGGCTTTAAAGCTCATGATAGGTTTTTTTGAACCTTAGTTTATTCCTTTTTAAAATAAAATACAGGTGAAGTGAAATAAAATTGTTTTAATGTATTCTGAGAAGGAGAAAGCTCTATAGACATTTTAGTAAAAAAAAAAGTATTTTTATTGAGTTTAATATTGAGTAATATTTTGACCAAAGTTTGACATGAACAACTACTAGGTATTCTGTAACAGACATAAATTCTCTCTTCTTATAAGGGTGGCACAAAAAAGGAATGAGATTTTTACAATAAGGCATTTACAAGGATCCTAGGGAGAAAGATAATAAAAGAAACAGGTGTTATTGAGTAAGAACAGAATTTATATTAATCTTGAAAGAGCTAAAAAGAGAAAATACAGAACTTAATAAAAATAAAGAAAAGGCCTTGGAGCAAGTAACAAGAGTCTGTTAGTAACTTCATTGCTCATATTTCTGGTCATCCTCTTTCTCAACCAATTATTGATTCTTTCTTATCTAATTCATCCCTCTTATATTAATGTAAGCTCATAGGCACTGCCTTCTTATTGGAGTATATTAAACTGCATAGGTATAAGGTCTATATATATACTATTAATGTGGTTGTAAACATAACACCAAGTCAGGATTCAGGATTCATGGGCTTTGGCCACAAATCAGCTGTGAAAACTCAGGCAAGTCACCTGGTCTTTCTTCACTTGACATTTGTGGGAACTCAAATTGAAACAGGAATATCTGAGTACTCTGCAGACATCCTCTCATTAATTCTACTATCTCATACAAGGGAGCACACAGTGTTATATCTAATTACCAGTGATGTTAACTATCACTTGGTTAAGGTGGTTTCTCCAGTACAAAGTTGCTATTTTTCCCTTTGTAATTAATAAATCACTTAAGGGAAGCTCCTTTGAAACTATGCAATGAAGCAGATTTAGGTTAGCTTACAAATAAGTTAAAAAAAACCCTATCAACAATAAAATTTAATTGAACTTTTTCAAGCTTACCAATGCCACAACAACATTGTATTAAGTGGTTTTAGGCAGATCATAATGGGCATTTAAAGAAATACAGTTCTAACACCATGGATCTGATTTTTAAAAATAAGTATCTGTTGTGAAAGTATTATCTGCTCACTGTGAAAGAGTGGAGAGGTACACATCTATATTTCCTCCTGGAAAAAACACACTGATAACATGTAACCGCTGTTTCTTTACAGAATCATGTTTATTAATTTCTCCACTATTTATTAATGCTTGTTTTCATAAATATTACTTTAATTACCTTTGTGAACAAATCTTTATCTGGATTTCTGCTCATTTTCTTTGGTGGGCTGTTTCCCTAGAACTGGAAATTCCCAGGTCCTGATAGCAACATTTTTATAGCTCTTGTTGTTTACTGCCAAATTGCTTTCTGGAATGTTTAAATTGGTGTATCCACCTAGAAGTATAGCACAATACCTCTCTCACTGTAACTAGGGGTCTGATTTTTAACGTTTAAAAGAAATGACAGGTCAGGAAATATCTGCTGAGTGCCCACTGGAGAAGAGCTTCCTGCTACCATTAAATGTTACTTGCTTCACAATTTATTTTAGGTCTGCCTAGGTTTGTCAGGGCTTAAGAGCAATCTGAAAAGCAAGGCTGACCTCAGCAAGAACTCACTGAAACCCTGGTGACTGCTTTGTAAAGGGAATGGCGTTTGGAGGAGGCCTGAGCCTGGCACTTGAAAGCGAAGTGCAAGTCCACTGCCGAGCTGTTTCAAATTGAGTAGAATGAGAGTAATCAAGAACACAGGGGGAAAGCTATGTGGGCTGACAGGGTAGGAGGGATTATCTAATAGTCTTGCTGGCATCTCAGTTTGAGTATTCAGCCACTCCAGGAGCGTTGTTCCAAGGCTTTTGCAGTTCATACATCAATGTTATTTCTTCCAACAAATACATCACTTATTTCATTTATGAAGTTCATTTTTACATAAAGATTCATAACAGTCCTACATCATGTGAGAACTATTTTGTTTTTCCTCTTATGTTAGATACTAGTGGCCCAGTGCATGGATTCATGCACATTAAAAGGAAATTAATTAGAAGAAATATTTTAACATTGCTATTAGCCCTTTCTCTATAAGAGAAGTGTCAACCAAATTGACATGCATGTGATCGGTGCCAGCAAGAGCTTTATATTATTGCACATGCATGAGTCAACTTAGCCTTTTATAGATATAGAATAAACTTGCTTAATTAGACCTGTTTTCTGATTTAGCTAAACGTTTTCTAGCCCAGTGAAGCATCCCAACTTCTCTTTCAGATAATTGTCAGCAACACAGCAGTAAATGAACACAAAGCAGATTATTATTGTAGATTATGCAGGGAGAACAAAGGTAAAATATTTAACTGCAGCAGTGTTTGACTATATTCTGCACAGTGAGAAAATCTGAAATCATTTTCAAGGTCCACCTTTTCAGTCGGGTTAAGTTTCTAAACTTTCTAAATCTCTGTTTTCTGGCTATGAAAAGAAAATAGGATTTTATGAAGTCTCTTATCTATCTACTCAAGGATTTCTGTGAGGATTAAATGAGATGAGGCACAGGAAAACACTTCACAGACATTTGGTTGAAGTGTGAAATGTTTGCACTTGGCTATAAAGCAAGTTGTGTTCTGGGCTGAAGAAACTTCAAGGAGGCTAGTCACTACAGAGAGGAAGCTGGGCTTTGCTATGTGACGTCATTACCCAGCGCCCACGGTGAGCGGTTCTGGGCTGGGCTGTGGGTTGCATTTTGTGCCATTGGGTTTTGGCAGCATTGGCTACAATTTGGTGGGCTGTCACTCTGGGGTGGTAGTGGGGCCTGTGTCCCACTTGGGGGAGCTGAGTGTTGCTTTGTTGGCACCACGTCCATGGTGCTGTTTCTTTGTAAATGGTCAGTGCACATCACAGAAGCTCCTGTATTGAGCATCTGCCCTCTGGTAGTCAATGCTTGTCATAACGACTGGTCGGATGGTTCGAGAGACACTTAGCATATTAGCCTTATATATATAAAGAATAGAGAGAAGCCAAGATGGCGGCATAGGTAAACACCTAAATGCTGCCTTAAACAATATCAAAACTACAACTAAAAGACAAAACGGACACCATCCAGAACCACAGGAAAGCTGGCTGAGTGGAAATTCTATAACTAGAAGAAAAGCACTTTGAGAATCAGAGGAGCAGCTAAAGGCTGATATACAGAGATGCACTAAGAGGATGGGCTGCTGAAAGCACAGGCGGCTGAGTACACAGCTGGCTTTCTAAAGTGGGAGGGAGACGAAAGCTCCTGACTGCACTAAACTCTAGTTCCAGGTGAACTTCTGGAAACCCACACTCATTCGGGGAGAAACTGGATGGTCAGGAAAAGAGAAAGCACACTGAAACTCAGGGGAGCTGTGGAGGCAGATATCCGGAGGCATGCAAGTGCAGAGAGGACTGACTGCTGAGTGCATAAGTGGCTGAGTGCATAGCTAGCTTTCTAAAGAGGGAGGGAGACAGAAGCTCTCAGCTGTACTGAACTCCATTTCCGGGTGAGATACTGGGAACTCAGACTCACTTGGGGATAAACTGGACTGACAGCAGGCAAAACTCGAAGGTGGCTCTCTCTCAGAGGTGCTTACAGCAATTACTGAGGGACACTGAGACCCACGGGCTTCATAGGGCAGGGATGACGGGAAGCCAAGGCTGTCTGCTCTGACCTGTGACTACGCCCCATCGAAGCTGAGCATAGAGGCTTTTGCAATTTTGCAAGTCTTGTCTCATAAGGGTGTCTCCAGCACAAAAGTTCTCCCGGCATAGACACAGTTGACCCTCACAGCCAATTGGCCTGGAGTGATACCAACAACAATCAAGACTTAACTACAATAAGGCTGTACACACAATCCACAAAGGGGTGCACCAAGAGTGTCCACCTCAGGTAACAGGGGAGGCTAAACCACTGGGCCCTATAGGATACCTAGCACACAAAGCTACTCTACCAACTCAGGAAAGCAGTGAAAATGTGGAGACAAAGGAACAGATTATAAACAAAAGAAATGGAGGAAAGCAAACAACTGGATATAGAGTTCAAAACCATGGTTATAAGGTTTTTCAAGAATCTCCTAGAAAAGGCCAATAAATTTAGTGAGACCCTTGAGGATATGAAAAAGGAAAAAGGACCAACTAGAAATTAAACATACAATGACTACAATAAAAAATATTATACAGAGACCTAACAGCAGACTAGAAGAACACAAGAATCAAGTCAAAGATATGAAATACAAAGAAGCAAAAAACACTCAACCGGAAAAGCAAAAATCAAAAAGAATCCAAAAATGTGAAGATAGTGTAAGGAGCCTCTGAGACAACTTCAAGCATACCAACATCAAAAGAAGAGAGAGAGCAAGATATTGAAAACCTATTTGAAGAAATAATGACTGAAAACTTCCCCCACCTGGTGAAAGAAATAAAGTTACAAGTCCAGGAAGTACATAGAACTCCAAACAAAAGGAATCCAAAGAGGACCACACCAAGACACATCATCATTAAAATACCAAGAGCAAAAGACAAAGAAAATATCAAAACAGCAAGAGAAAAACAGTTCATTACCTACAAGGGAGCACCCATATGATTGTCGGCTGATTTCTCAACAGAAAATATGCAGGACAGACGGAAGTGGCAAGAAATATTCAAAGTGATGAATAGCAAGTACCTACAACCAAGATTACTCTACTCAGCAAAGCTATCATTCAGAATTGAAGGTCAGATAAAGAGCTTCACAGATAAGAAAAAGCTAAAGGAGTTCATCAGCACCAAACCAGTATTGTATGAAATGCTGAAAGGTATTCTTTAAGAAGAGGAAAAAGAAAAGATAAAGATAAAAATTATGAACAACAAATACATATCTACCAACAAGTGAATCTAAAAATCAAGTGAATAAAAAACTAAATAAAACAGAATAAACTGGTGAACATAATAGAATTAGGGGGAAAGTGGTATGGGGAGTATGGGAAGAGATTGGACAAAAATCGTAAACCTATGGATGAGGACAGTGGTGGTGAGGGGGAGTAAGGGCAGAGGTATGGTGGGAACTGGGAGGAGGGAAGCTATGGGGGCAATAAGAGGAACAATTGTAATAATATGAACATTAAAGATTTATTAAATTAAAAAAAAAAAGACTAGAGGCCAATGCACAAATTCGTGTACTGGTGGGGTCCCTTGGTCTGGCCTGCATCCTCTCGCAACTTGGGACCTCTTGGGGGATGTCGAAGAACTGGTTTCAGCCTGATCCCCAGAGGCCAGGCCAAGGGACCCCACCAGTGCACAAATCTTGCACCTGTCTCTAGTATACATATAAGATATTTGGTTAATCTCTTCCTGCCCTCCCTTCTCCCCACTTCTCTCTGAGATTCATTAGTCTATTCCATGTTTCCATGCCTGCAGTTTCCACTCCTGCATTGAGCATCTGCCCTCTGGTGATCAGTGTATGTCATAGCTACTGGCCAGTTGGCCAGTCACTTAGGCTTTTATATATAGATATTTTTCTCTATCAGTGGCAGCAGGGCAGGGTGACTTCCAGATGATCAGCAGAAGATAAGACTGATACAATTCACAATAAGGTGAGCCACAATTTAATCTTTAAGAATGTTCAGGTAACCTAAGAGATGCAAACTAACCAATATAATACCTATTAAAAATGCAAATCATGTTGAAAATGATGATACTCCTCAATGCTGAGAAAACTGGCCTACCAATAGTATAAATAACTCAAATTCACTTGGAAAGCAGTTTGGCAATGTTTCAAGGGTCATAAAAAGGCCTATACCATTTGACTCAGTAATTACACTCCTAAGAATATAATTCAAAAGAATAAAAAAGTTCTGTGCTTAAGGATGCTCAGTGCATTATTGCTGAAAAAAAAATCTGAAATAGCTGTAATGCTTACCAGTATAAGAGAGGAGATCATTGCATAAATTATAGTATAGGAACTCAGTGGAGTAAGATACAGATCTTAGGACTCCAATTAATGTAATAATTGCAATCAAAAGAACAAATTAAGGCCCTGGCTGGATAGCTCATTTGGCTAGAATGTCATCCTGATATGCCAAGGTTGCCGGTTTGATCCCGTCAGGATACATACAAGAATCAACCAATAAGTGCATAAATAGTGGAACACCAAAAAGAATAACAAATTAGGTGTACTTTATAGCTGTAATTAAATATGTAAAAGGACCAAGACCAGGAAGAAGTAAATGGAAAAGTGAAAGCATTAATTTAAGATGGTGGAAGAGTGGGTGATTTCTCTGTTGTGTTTTGCAATTTTAATGTTTGTGCATTTTAAAAAACTTTAAGAGTACTTCCAAAATGATTGCTGAATACACCGTTCATCACAGCTGGCTTACATTTTCCATGCTTCTTGCACTGTGAGCCTCCTCTCAATTATCTCCCTCCGCAGCTTCACCATCTCCCTCTGAATCGCCTCCTCCTCTTTCTTGGCCTCCAGAGCTTTTCTCCTCTTCTCTTCTTGCACCAGATACTGGGCCTCTAGGAAGGCAGATTTTTTCAGGTTCTTTTCAATTCTTTGGTGCTCCAGTTGTTTCTCCTTTCTTAAGCGATTTTCTTTTACCTTAAAGAGAGAATACAAAGGGAAAATGTAGTCTTTCAAGTAAAAAAAGGGATTTACAAAACTGTGGAACACATTTTAAGTTCAGAATAGACCCATTCTGCTCCAGAACCCCACTATTTATCAGAAGAATGGAGAGAATTCATTTTTTTATTGGGTAAGGACAAATATGAAATTTTAAGTGAAGTTAGGTAAGATAACTCTCAACAATTAGGGAATAATCTGAAATGAAAAAGTTGAAAATCTAATGGTTCAGCAGCCAAGTTCTGAACTCTTATTTAGTAATGATTTTCCATCAGTAAGATTTTCCAAATTAGTACTATTTATTTAGGCTATGTCTGCATACTAATTATAATTTTGAAATGATTAATATTTTGGGGAGGCTACATTTTAAATGATAGAACAATGATTTACAGATGGTCCCTGATTTATAATGGTTCTTACAATTTTTTATTTTAGAATGGTGCAAAAGCTTTATGTGTTCAGTAAATCATACTTCAAATTTTGAATTTTATTCTTTTTTTAGGCTAGCGATATGTGGCATGACACTTTCTCATGATGCCAACAGCAGCAGTGAGATGATTTTGCCCACCTGTAGACTAACGCAAGTATCCTGAGCATGTCTAAGGTAGGCTAGGTGCTTAGATATATTAAATGCATTTTTGGCTCATGATATTCTCAGCTTATGATATATTTATTGAGATGTAACCCCATCATAAGTCAAGAAGCATCTGTAGTGCTTAAGGAACACCACAATCTGTTATTCATTTCTATGATGATTTAAATACTGTATATTGATGATTCTGGATCATACTTGAAAACCCAAACCATGAACTTCACAGGTTTTTCTAAATGAGCACAATAATTTTTAAAACCTATTAATTCTTTAGAGGCTTGACTAGCTATGAATTAATGAGTGGTCTTTTTCCTCCTGTTCACTTAACTTTACCCATATCTTACTTCAGTTATGACTTCTAGATAATGGATATCCCTTAGTGAAACTTCTTCTCCTCTATCATAAGTCTAAACCAGGATATACCTCTATCCAGTTTTTCTAACATCCCCAGTGCTGATTAGGCACATCTTATGGTTTAAAGCAATCAGAGATTACAAAAAAGGTGGCACACGTGTATAAACATTAATTCAGTTCAGTCTTAGTTTTGGACTTTTGGCAAAGGCTGGGTCATTCTGATTTCCTGAAGCTCCTCTACAAAGTGTGAGATGCATCTTTTCCCTATAACCTTCTATTCCCTTTAAAGAAAAGAAAGTTTCCATATGCCTTTCTAATTCAAAACAGCTGAACTAGATTTAATTCAGATCTGTCCTTTTCAAATTATAATCACAAAATGAGTGAATTTTTCAGTTGTCTAGGAAAGAATTACCATTATAACATTCAACAGAATATTCATGATATTAATATATTGATGTCTCAATTCAAAAACCAAATTCAAGCAAAACCCAATCTACATATTTGTAATAGGAAGTACCACATCCAAATTAGTAAAGTTTAGCCCAACACTATGTTGGTCAAATTCAATTATTCCTTTTTTGGGATTTTTAAAAATAGTTTCCTATCCTCAGTTTATGAGCATTATTTTTCTTCTTAGGTTCTTATATTTTATTTTTATTCTTTCTAACCAAACGACAGATGGCACCCTTTTTCATAATAAGGCTTCAGTCTTTATTTAAGCTTATTAAATGTATTATACAAAGATTGCTTCCTGTTATCCATTTTAATTTTGTTTTTCCCTCCCACCTGCTTATGTCTTATCTCCATGGTAAGACGAGGATCCTTCTGCTGCTTCTTGTCGTGGTTTCCACTCATTTCGATATCTTCCAACATCCCAGAATCCACCACGTCTTTATGAAGCAGATGGTCTATAAATTTTTGAACAGTGCTACTTTCCTCTTCTTCCTCCAAGTAGCCACATAAATCTGCAAGAAACAGAACAATCACAAAAAATATAAAAAATTTAACATAATTTCCATATTTATATAAATAATCCTGGTACAATAAAAATACAATATTGTGTTTAATAAATAGTAACTGATAATGCCAATTGTATGAGTATAGAACTCTGTAATAAACTACAACTAAGAGGAAAAAATACCCTCTACTAATAAATTGCCCTCACCCAAGTCACTAAAGATTCCCTCACTGTCAGATTTAAAATATATTACTTTAATCTAAGCATCCTTGAGGACTCTACTGCTATGTGTGTGTGTGTTTCATTTATTTTTATTTTTTTTAGCTTTTATTATTATTTTTTTAAGTTTATAAATCTTTATTACAACTGTTCCTCTTTTTTCTCCCTATATCTCCCCTCCACCCAGCTCCCACCCCACCTTCTGCCCTTACCTCTCCCACATTGTTCTCATCCATAGGTGTATGATTATTGTACAGTCTCTCCCTGCACCCCCCTCACTCCTTTACCCCTGAGAATTGTCAGTTCATTCCCCTTCTATGCTTGGAGGTCAATTCTCCCGGACCTGGACTCCGCCCCTGATTCTATTATATTCACCAGTTTATTCTATTCATCAGATTTTTAACTCACTTGATTTTTAGATCCACTTGATAGATATGTATTTGTTGTTCATAATTTTTATCTTTACCTTTTTCTTCTTTTTCCTCTTCTTAAAGAGTACCTTTCAGCATTTCATACAATACTGGTTTGGTGTTGATGGATTCCTTTAGCTTTTTCTTATCTGTGAAGCTCTTTATCTGCTCATCAATTCTGAATGATAGCTTTACTGGGTAGAGTAATCTTGGTTGTAGGTTCTTGCTATTCATCACATTGAATATTTCTTGCCACTCCCTTTTAGCCTGCATAGTTTCTGTTGAGAAATCAGCTGATAATCCTATGGGTGCTCCCTTATAGATAATTAACTGTTTTTCTCTTGCTGCTTTTAATATTCTCTCTCTGTCTTTTGCTCTTGGCATTTTAATTACGATGTGTCTTGGTGGTCCTCTTTGGATTCCTTTTGTTTAGGGTTGTGTGTGCTTCCTGGACTTGTAAGTCTATTTCTTTCACCAGGTGGAGGAAGTTTTCAGTCATTATTTCTTCAAATAGGTTTTCAGTATCTTGCTCTCTCTCTTCTTCTGGCACCCTCATAATTCTGATGTTGGTATGCTTGAAGTTGTCCCAGAGACTCCTTACACTATCTTCACATTTTTCGATTCTTTTTTCTTTTCAGTGGTGTTTTCTGCTTCTTTGTATTCCAAATCTTTGACTTGATTCTTGCAGTCCTTTAGTCTGCTGTTAGGTCTCTGTATAATATTTTTTATTTCAGTCAGTTTATGTTCAATTTCTAGTTGGTTCTTTTTCATCTCAGGTTGGTCCTTTTTCATCTCTGGTTGGTCCTTTTTCATATCCTCTTGGGTCCTGCTAAATTTATCCATCTTCTCTAGGATATTCTTGAAAAACCTTATAACTCTGGTTTTGAATTCTATATCCAGTCGTTTATTTCTTTTGTTTGTGATCTGTTCCTTTGTCTCTGCATTTTCAATGCTTTCCTGAGTTGGTAGTTTTGTGTGCTACGTGTCCTATATGGCCCAGTAGCTCCACCTCCCTAGTTACCTGAGGTGGACTCTCTTTGTGCACCCCTTTGTGGACTGTGTGTACAGCTTTATTGTAGTTAAGTCTTGATGGTTGTTGGTATCACTGGGGGGAATTGACCTCTAAGCCAATTGGTTGTGAGGATCAGCTGTGTCAATGCTGGGAGAACTTCTGTGCTAGACTCCACCTTAAGACTTATAAGATTGCAAAAGCCTCTGTGCTAGGCTTCGATGGGGTAGAGTCTCAGGGCTGAGCAGACAGCCTTGGCTTCCCATCAGCCTCTGGGTTTCAGCGTCCCTTGGTAATCGCTGCAGCCTTCTCTGTGCACAGTCACACTTGTATGTCTCCAGATCTCTGCCTTTCCGGTTACTCTAAGTTTCCGTGTGCTCCAGGGACTCATCTGAAACTGGGGTTCAGTGCAGTCTGACCTGGACTTCAGTGCAGTTGGGAAGTTCCATCTTCCTCCCACTAGAGAAAGCCAGTTGCACAATCAGCAGTCATTCCTCTGTGTGCACACTCTTGTGTGCCTCCAGACTGCTGTCTTTCGTGGCTTCCCCAAGTTTCCCTGCACCCCTTCCTTTTCACAACAGTACAGACTCCCCTGTATGAGTCTCGCCCAGAATTGGGGTTCAGTACAGTCAGAAGTGGGGTTTGCTGCAGTCGGGAGTTTCCATCTAAACGAAACCAGCGAGCCCTCCCGCCGCTCGTCCTCTCCACACATGCGTATCTGTACCTCAGCTTTCTGCAGCTCCTCCAAGTCTCTGTGAGCCCCTCTCTTTCCTTCTAGTTGCAGAATTTCCACTCAGCCAGCTTTCCTGTGGTTCTGGATGTTGTCCATTTTGTCTTTTAGTTGTAGTTTTGAAATTGTTATGTGAAGCAGCAGTTTAGGTGTTCACCTATGCCTCCATCTTGGTTTCTCCTCTACTGCTTTTTAAAAAATGGCTTAACTGTGGTTATAATTAACAAATAAGTTATAAATACACACACACACACACACACACACACACACACACACACGTATATGAATACATATATATTTATTTATTTATTTTTAAGCCAGATTGCCATTTCAAGGGAAACTTTAATTTTTTATTTTTATTTATTTCAGAGAGAAAGTGAGAGGTGGTAAGAGATGGAAATACCAATGTTGAGAATCATTGATTGGCTGCCTCCTGATCCTCCCCTACTGGGGATCGAGCCAGTGACCTGCGCATGTACCCCTGACTGGAATCCAACCCAGGACCCTTCAGTTCAAAGGCCAATGCTCTATCCACTGAGCCAAACGGGTTAGGGCTAAACCATAAATATTTAAAGTTTACAATAATGTTTGACATACATCTACCAGTAAACCATCACTACAGAAACGTCAACCTCTAGAAGGTTCTCATGCTTATCTGTAATCTCTCTCTCCCACTCTTTCCCATGTTCTCTTCCCTATCCCACGCAACCACAAACCTACTTTTGTCATTACAGACTAGAGGCCCGATGCATGATATTCATGCAAGAGTAGGTCTTCCTTCCCCGGGCTGCCAGCACTGGCTTTCCTCTGGCACCTGGGACCTGGGCTTCCCTCCAGCCACTGGCAGGCACCCAGGACCTGGGCTTCCTTCACAGCCCTGGCTTTGTCTGGAAGGTTGTCTAAAAGGATGTCCAGTCTAATTAGTATATTATTATAGATTAGATTATATTTTCTAGAATTTTGTAACAATTAAGTCATAAGCTATGTACTCTTTTTTTTCTTCTTTTCGTCAGGCTTGTGTTACTCAGCATAATTATTTTTTGACTTATCTATGTTGTATCAATAGTTTATCTTTTTTACTGCTGAGTAGTATTCCACTGTATGGGCATATTGCAATTTATTCACTCATTTATCTGTCCCCAAATTAGTGATTGCCCCAAAGAGGGAGGCCCAGGCCACCAACCAGCAGGCTGTAGCGGGTGGGTTATTTCCACATTTGGTTTATTTCCGAATTTGGGCTATTATAAACAAAGTTGCTATGAACATTTGTATATAAGTCTTTGTATGAACATATGTTTTCTCTTTTCCTGAGAAGAGAAACTTTTCAAGAAAGTGCCAAAGTGTTTTTTTCCAAAGTGGCTGTATGATTTTACTTTCTCATGAGCAGTATGGAAGTATTCTAGTTCCTCTACATCCTGACCAATATTTAATTTAAACCATTTTTAAAAGGTGTGTAAGTGGTAGTTTTAACTTTCATTTTCCTAATGACTCACAACATTGAACATGGTGTTCTGTTTAGTACACTATGTAGTTCCATACATTATTAAAAATGGGGTCTTAAAACCTCCAGTTATCATTACTGAATAATCTATTTCTCTCTTTGGTTCTATCAGTTTTTGCTTCACATATTTTGGGGCACTTTGTTAAGTATATATATATATATGTTATTACTTACATTTTCTTGATGAATTGACCCTTTGATCATTATAAAATGACCTTCTTTGTCTTTATACCATTTCTTTTATCTTACTTTATTTTTTTTTCTGATATTAGTAAGATGCTCTTGTTTTCTTTTGGTTACTATATGCATAGTATTTCTTTTTCCATCCTTTTACTTTTGACTTATTTATATATTTGAAACTAAATTGTGTCTCTTACAGGCAGGATATAGTTATGTTATATTTTTAATTCATTTTGCCAATCTGTCTTTTTTTTTTTTTAATCTTCACCTAAGGATAAATGTCTACTGGTTTTATTTAGACAGAAAGAGACAGAGAGAGAAACACTGATGTAAGAAACATTAGTCGAAGAGGGAACACAATATTATTTTCTGTGGCACTAATGGGTAAAAGTTACTGAGGACAAAATTCTATTTCTCCTAACTAAGAGAGAATGCTATAACAATCAGAGCCTCACAACAGCTGAATAGGCTCCTCCCAAGTGCAGCCCCTCCATCCTGGGAGATGTTTGGCAAAGATTATAGCACCCCACAGTAGGTATACTGGAGAAGGATCTCTATTTGCAGGGTAAAGAGAATAGTTCAGACTAGGTAATCTTGAAGGATTCCTCTAACTGTAACAGCTCATGACTTTGTGATCCTGAGCTGGGGATTTTTAGAGTCCTAACAAGGGGAATGCTGCCAGGTGAATTCACCAAGGCATGAGTAATACATAAGGAGCTGCGATCACTGTTACTATGCCTACCATTATGCTCAGGGGAAAAATCTCAGGCTCTTTGGCTACATTTGAAGAATCATGACAAGTTAGCTATTTAGCTATGTGTATAAGTAATTATTTTCCTTGTAAAGTTGTAAGAAGCATTTTGTAAATATATAAAATGAAATATGGGTGTTTAAATGTAGTCTCTAAAGTAAATAGCTATTCAACAATATATAGGAAGAGGCACTTTTAAACAGCATTATTTACTATTATAATTATCCTATTTAATAAAAGCAGGATATGCAAATTGACCAAATGGCCAAACAGTGGAACAACCATCTGATGACCATCCAGGCCAGCCAAGGTGGGTGCAATGCGGATTGGTCAGGGGCCTGGCCATTGCCCCATGATCATTCCGCAGAGGAGGCCCAGGCCACCGACTGGTGGGGATGTCAATCGGGAGGCTCCACGATTGCCCCAAAGAGGGAGGCCCAGGCCACCAACCAGCAGGCTGCAGCAGGTGGGCAGCCTCCCTCTATGAGGGAAACCTGGGTCCTGGGTGCCAGTAGCCAGAGGCAAGCCCAGGTTCTTGGTACTGATGGCCGGAGGGAAGTCCAGGTCCCAGGTGCTGGAGGGAAGCTGTGCCGGCAGCCAGGGAAAGGAAAGCCTACTCTTGCACGAATTTCATGCATCGGGCCTCTAGTAAGAATTATAAATAATAGGATATTTTAATTTTAAAAAACATCATGAATTTACTGAGAATATAGATAAGTAATTTAAACTGAATCAAGACAAATTAAAGCCAATTATAAAACTAACACACATAGAAAAGTCAAATAACATTTATTATCAAAACAATTGATAAGACTCCTTAGACACATTAATTAGATATTAAAATTTTGACTGATTAGATCAGTTCTTACCATCAAACCTGTCATAATTCAAATGACCACTGGCTTCTAACACAGGAGGAATACTGGATACAGTGTCTTCAGCTTCCCCATCACTTGCTAGTTCTTGCTTGAGTTTGGTATCTAACCAGTCATTTACCAGCTCCTGAGCTATCAATAAAACAAAAACATCTTTTAATATTTCAGCTCCTTCAGAGACCTTTCTTCATTCACTGTTTTCATTCATTCAGTAAATATTAATTGAGCACTGATCATGTGTCATGTACTGTTCTAGAACAAAACAGAAAAAATAAAACCTACCAGACCACGAAGCTTACATTCTAACTGGGGAGAAGAGACTATAAACAAGTAAGTCAGAAAAACAGAGTCGGGGAAAGAGAAAAGGTGTATAAGAAATGGAAGACAGATGTTGATATTTTTAAATTGGGTGGTCAAAGGAGGCCTGACTGAGAAATACTTGAACAAAGAAGGAAAGCAAGTGAGGAAGTGAGCCACATGGCTACATAAGGAAATATTATTCCACATAGAGGAAAAGCAAGTGTGAAGGCCCTAGGACAGGAGAGTGCCTTGTGTGTTGGAGAAATAGTAAGTAGGCAGTGGCTGGAGAGGAGCGAGTGAAGGAGGTTGGAGGAAACAGTAGGAGATGAGGTGGTAGAAGTAATGTGGGGATCACATTAGAGCAATTATTCCAGATTAGGGTGAAATAGTGCTCCAGTGGACATTTGGCAATGTCTGAAGTCATTTTTGGTTGTCACTACTGGAAGAGGTGACATTGGCATTTAGCAGATAGGGACTACGGATACTGCTAAACATCCTACAATGTACACAGCAGCACCCACAACAAAAAGTATCATAGTGCTGAGACTGAAAACCCTTCTTTAGAGTCTTGACACCATTCTAGGTACTTTGGCTTTTACTCTGAATGCAATGGGAAGCCGCAAGAGGGTTGTGAGCAGAGATCACTCTACGACAATGTTAAAATAGCCTATACACACACAGAAGCAGGGCACACCATCTGGGAGACAAATGCAATAATTTAGGAGAGAGGTGATGGTGGCATTTGAGTGGTGGTATTAAAATGGTTATTATAAAAAATAATGTTTTGAGATTAAGTTGACTTGACTTGCTGATGGACTGGATATGAGATGCGAGAGAAAGAAATCTACAGGTTTTTGGCCTAAGCAATTCCAAGGATGGAGATACCACTTACTGAGCCAGGGAAGGCCCAGAGGGCAGCAGCTTTAGGGGAAGATAAGTTCAGTTTTAGACTTGAGTTCAGTTTGAGATGCTTACAAGACATCCAAATAGGGATGTCAAGTAGGTATTGGCTACACCAATCTGTATTTCAGGGAAGAGATCCAAGCTGAAGAAATAAATATGGCTGTTGTTAGCATACAGATGGTACTTAAAGCTGTAGAAGTGGATGAGATGCCAAAGGAGGAAGGACTCACCCTGAGAAACTCCATTAGTTAGAGGCTGAAGAGAGAAGGCATAACCAGGAAACTAAGAAGGAGCGGTCACTGACATAGGAGAAAGACTATGAAAACTGAGTGGGATATCCTGGGAGTCAAGTCCATTTGGATTTCTTTCTTAGTGGTAGCCAGAAAACCTTCTTAAATATATAGGTGACAAAATGTGTATTTTAGCATTACCTTAATCATTATCAAACAGTTTTTATGGGTAGGGCAAGGGGATTTCCAAGAAAAATGTCTACTTCAGCATTACCTTCATCATTATTAGCATTATCACATAGCTCTGAGGGAATGGAGTGTTTCTATACTTGAATGATGATAAAAGGTACTTAATATAGATAGGAATTTATAATATATAAAACAGGAAAAAATGAATCAAGGTAGTAGAAACTAAGTGTAAAAAGTATACTAGTACCCTGGCTGGTACTGTTAAGTGTTTAGTATGCCAGCCCACGCACTGAAGGGTCACAGGTTCAATTCCTAGTCAAAGGCACATACTTAGGTTGCAGGTTCCATCCCCGGCCATGGTCAGATGCGTGTGGGAGGCAACCAATCCATGTGTCTCTCTCACAACAATGTTTCTTTCTCCCTCTCCTTCCTTCCCTTCCACTTTCTCTAAAAATCAATGGAAAAACATATCCTCATGTGAGAATTAACAACAACAAAAAAGTATAATAGCAGCAAACATCAGCTTTCACAGGAAGGCAGGGGAAGGGAGCAGATATTTATTGAGTAACCTGTGTATGATAATTCAGATATTTATATGTATAATTTATGTACAGAATAATTCAGATCTACTAAATACCATTCATTGATAAAGAGGGGTTCACAGTATCCTCTCACTCCCTTATCCATGGGAGAAATGTTCCAAGATACCCAGTGGATGCCTGAAACAGTGGAGAGTACCAAATCCTATGTGTAATGTTTTTCCTATACATACATACCTATAATAAGTTTACTTTATAAATTAGGCACAATACGAGGTTAACAATAACTAATGATGATAGAAGAGTTATAATAATGTACTGTGATAAAAGTTATGTGTTCTCTCTCTTTCTCAAAATATCTTATTATTCTACACTTACCTTTTCATTTAAAGGAAACACCTACCACTTCTTTGGCATATCTGAATTGCCAGCATCACTATTCTTGCACTTTGGGGCCATTATTAAGTAAAATAAAGGTTACTTGAATACAAGCAATGTGATACCCCAATAATCTATCTGATAACTAAGACACCTAAGTGACTAATGGGTAGATAACAAATATGTAAATTACCTTCTGGGCAGTAAAATAAGCAAAATTAAATGCAAGAGAAAGAAAACCTTTCTTTCTGAATTCTGAAATTCATTATAGGTTATGCTTTAATAAGTTGCACTCCAAAGTTTGTTAATCTCACAGTAAAAAATTGAATTCTCTTACCTTCTGTATAGATTTCATCATGATCCTCTATTTGCTCAGATGTTTCCAAATCTATCATTTGGCCCCAAAGCCTTCTGGATAAATCTAAATTTACAGCTGAAAATGATTTTGAAACTCCAAATTCTGAGGTTTCCTCCACTGTCTTTAATGTAACAGAAAAAAAAAATTCAGTAAGATGACGAATTTGTTCAAAGTTAGAAAATTTCTCTCTAGTCCTCAAGAATCTGTTTTTTGTTTTTTAACCAGTTACTAAAATAACTTCATTTTTTCCATTTCTGAAGGAACTGTGAGGCTTAAACAACCACCTCAAATAATTGCATTCAATAAACATGAAATGATAATATTTTAGCAAGTTTTAACAGGTGTTAACAACGTTTACATTTGAACAAAATGTTATGTAAACTTTAGGTAACTTTTATTTAAAGCATTAGTTATGGGATGCTGACACTTGACTATTTTAAAAATAAAAATATATTTTATTAGTTTCCTTGCTATTAAGATTTGCATATGAATTTGAGCCAGAGGCAGAGCAGCTATATTTCCTCAAATTACTATTCTGTAAGGAACCTGCCACCATAGAGGCAAATGCAACAAAATTGGGATACAGTCACTGAACTTTAGTCTTCAGAATATTTTAACTCAACAGTAAGAATCTAGTAAAAAGTTGGCCAAATTCAGGAGTTTGGGGAGGAATTGGCAGAGGTGGCCAAACTTTCCTGGCACTCTGGCTTACCTGCATGTTATAAAAGAACTAACTTTACAATTAAGCCCCTGTATTCTTCATCCCTACAAACCAGCTTTTCTCCATGCCTGTTGTGTTCCCAGTCTTGTAACTTAGGTAGTGATGACTCCATTCTTTCAGTTCCTAAAAATGCTTCTTGAATCTTCCCCCTGCCCCTCCCCTCTCTCTCTTCAGATACAATATATCAGGAAATCTATTTTCAAAATGTATCCAGGATCTGGCTCTTTATGTCACCTTTACTGCTATTATCTTGAAAGGCACCACAATTTCCTGACAAATTTTCTATAATAGTCTCCCACCAGAGAGATCCCTTCAAAATGAAAGGCGGAATATGTTAAAACTCCACTCAAAACCATTAGTTTGAGTAGAGTTCATGTTAGTACTCCATGGGTCCCTATTTCACGCAACTCAGAATAAAAGTCATAGTCCTTATAATGTGCTTTAAGGTCCTGCACCACCAGGCGCTTTGTGAGTTCTCCAATCCCTCCTCTGCTACTTTTCCCTTTGCTCCCTCTTTGTTCATTCCTCCTCAAATATGCAAACATGTTCCCGGCTCAGGACCATTACACTGAACTTCCCCCCTCAGGTGACTGCTCTCCTCCAGATATTCATATGATCGGGCACAAGCACTAGAAGGTACTAAGGATTAGAAATAATCTCTATATCTCCTTGTTTTAAAATATCATATCCTTACCATGTATTTTCAAAATAAACATATAAGAGATAGGAGAGGTCTATCTTAAATTATATTTCAATGAAATAAACATTGTGTCGATTGAACAACTTATTCTTTAAACTAGTTTATTGAAAGGTAGCCCTGTTACCAGCTCTATAGTGAACATGAAGGGAAAAACAAAACTAAAATCTTCTGTTCTGGAAGAGTTCACTGTTTCTTGGTTTGTTTTGTGTAACATGTATGCAATAACTCAAAAACAATTCTAAAGCAATACAGGGGTGATTAAACAAAACTGTAAATATCTTCCTAAGTTTATTTCTTAGTAGCTATGTTATAGGTAAGCATATAGATTGTTAAGGAACTATCTCAATTATTTCCATGATCTTATACATTTTCAATACAGACATACATTGGAGATATTGTGAATTTGATTCCAGACCACTAGTAATAAAGTATTGCAAAAAAGTCCCACAAATTCTGGGGTTTCCCAGTGCATATTAAAGTTACTAGAGGCCCAGTGCATTAAATTCATGCACGTGTGTGTGTGTGTGTGTGTGTGTGTGTGTGTGTCCCTCAGCCCAGCCTGCACCCTCTCCAATCTGGGATTCCTCTCATAATCCCTGCTGGCTCCCAACTGCTTGCCTGCCTACCTGACTGATTGTCCCTAAATGCTTCTGTTTGCCAGCATGATCATCCCCTAACCACTCCTCTGTAGGCCTGGGTCCTCCCCAGCTGCCCTCCTGCCCAATTGCAGGCCCAGTCCCCCCCAACTGCCCTCCCCTGCAGGCCTGGCTTCCCTCCAACTGTCCCCCCCTGCAGGCCTGGTCGCCCTCAACTGCCCTCCTCTGCCAGCCATCTTGTGTCCACATGGCAGCATCCATCTTTGACCACATGGGGCAGTCATCTTGTGTATTGGAGTGATGGTCAATTCGCATATTACTTTTATTAGATAGGATGTTTAGCCCAACTAGTATGGCTCAGTGGTTGAGCATCCACCTATGAACCAAGTCACAGTTTGATTGCCCATCACAGCACTTGCACAGGTTGTAGCCTCGATCCCAAGTAGGAGGTGTGCAGGAGGCAGCCGATCAATGATTCTCATCATCGATGTTTCTATTCCTCTCTGCCTCTCCCTTCCTCTCTGAAATCAATAAAAACATAGTTTTTAAAAAATTTATATTTATATTATACTATACTTTATTAAGTGTGCAATAGTATTTTGTCTAAAAAAATACATTATTGCTAAAAAATGCTAACTATAACCTGACCCTCCATCAAGTCATAATCCTTTTGCTGGTAAAGGATCTTGCCTCAATGTTGATGAAATCGTACTAATTGTGAAGTACAGTAATGCAGAGCACAAGAAAGTGAGGCATGCCTGTATGTGCTCCTGATGTGCCATGGCACATCAATTCTATTGTCCATGCTAGACTTCTTTGTAGACTATCACCATCAATAGCAGAAAAAGCAGCTATAAGGCACTCCTATATTTCCTCAAGGCTGGGAAGTACAAACATGAGTTTTTTGAATGTGCAAACTTCATGTACATTTATAATAGTTTTGGGAATATAGTTTTGAAAGTACCCACTTCTTTTTTAATAACGCTGTATCCAAGCAAATACTTACCACTGTATCTGTGTGTATGAGTGTCAAAATAATTCTAAAGAAGAATATGAGAAGAGATTAGGCAGTTGAGGTGAGGGGGAGTTGAGAGGGCCATCTTAAGCTGAGCTTTAAGGGAAGGATCTGAATTAGCCTCTCAAAGAGGAAGGGTATCCCAGGATGGGGATCAACATGAGTTAAAGCAAAAAAAAGTCTTTTCTGATAGAGGGAAAGGAAATTAGCCTTGCAAGGAGTCACGCAGAGTATCAGTAAAAGGGTTGTTAGAGGTAGACTGATAAAGGGCATTAAATGCCAGTCTTGATTTAGAGTTTCATCTGATGGCATGTAGAACCACTGAAGGTTCAAGATTGAAGAGCTGACATGATGAAAATGTTTGAAAAGCTCAAAGTAGCAGAATGTACTGCAGTAAGAAGATGAGTTAGTCTATCAAATCAGGATGAGGATGAATTGTAAATTGTAGTTGACAGTTGCATTTTGGGTTAGCTATCCCAAGACTTAATAGTTCTACCACATCTGTCTGATTCTAAGTGACTTCAACATCCCCGAGGAAAACCCACACACATTTCCTAGCCTCAAGGTTTGCTTGATCTCCATATTCCAACAGCTTTCCTTTTCATTGCACTTCAGCAACCCATTGGCATAGTCATCCTGAACCATGTCATACAGAATTTTCCTTTGGTCAAATCAAATGATAACCTCCTCTCCAACATCAGCCTCCTATCCATGTATCTCTTTCACTCCCCTACTCCATTACATTGATGTTGCATCTAACCAAGTCCTCCAGTCACCATATGCTTCCTCTTTCCCTCAACCCATGAGTCCTTTAAAAAGTCTCCTTCCTTTCCTATTCTGGGTAGATATTCAGCTACTATCCTATATAATAAAACCCTAATATGCAAATCTACCAAAAAGTGGAACAATCAGTAGCTATGACACGCAATGACCACTAGGGGGCAGACGCTCAATGCAGGAGCTGCCCCCTGTTGGTCAGCACCTCTCAGCCAGAAGCCAGGCTCATGGTGGCAGGAGTCTCTCCTGCCTCTGTGGCAGCATTGAGGATCCCTCAGGGGATGTCCACCTGCTGGCTTAGGTGCAAGGAGAGAGGGTGCAGGTTGGGCTGATGGACCCCCCATCCCCCAGTGCACGAATGTCATACACTGGGCCTCTAGTCTGTCTGTCTATCTATCTATCTATCTATCTATCTATCTATCTAAGGCTAATATGCTAAGTGTCCAACCGTTCAACCATTCGAATGGTAGCTATAATGTGCACTGACCACCAGGGGCAGATGCTCAAAGTAGCAGGCATGGAAACATGGAACAGACGGATGAATCTCAGAAGGAAGCAGGGAGGGGAAAGAGCGGGAAGAGATTAACTAAAGATCATACATGCATACTAGAGGCCTAGTGCATGGAGTCACTGGGGTACCTTGGTCTGGCCTGTGCCCTCTCACAATTTGGGACCCCTCAGGGGATGTCAGACTGCTGGTTTCAGCCAGATTCCTGCAGGTCAGGCCAAGGGACCCCACTGGTACACAAATCCATGCACTGGGCCTCTATTCTTACATAAGCCTCACATCTCTTATTCCTTTCCTTTCCACTGAGAACTTTCAGGACTAGATCAATCTGATCTATCAGTTTTTGGTACTGCAAAAAATTAGGAGCACCTGCTTCAGTCAAGTCCCCAGTGCTATAGTTAGATTGACCTTCCTTTTCTGTTTTGAAGAAAGCCCTCCCTAAACCTTCACCATGCTCCACATCCTTTCCATATACTTCCCCCTCTTCCACATAACAAGGCCTTAGCTGTTTTTGAGAGTGTGGATCACTCAAGTGGATTTGGAAGTCTTAGGTCTAGAGGTTATAATTGTTGAGGATAAACCTTCAGTTGTGATATACTAGGGAGCAAAATCAGAAAAGAAGATAAACAAGCTAACAGAGAGGTAGGAGAAGCAAGAGAAAATAATGTTTAAAAAAGGTAATGAAAAAGAAGATTTCTAGAATAAAAAAGTGATAATCAGAGCAAATGAATATTAAAAAGTTTGAGGAAAAAGAAGAGACCATTATATTTGGTCAGTAAGCCATTTATGACAGTTTCTGTAGAGTGGTAAGAAATAGACACCAGAGTAAAATAATTGTGGACATTAGAGAATAATAAAAACACAATGGTAAGAAGTCCAGGATACATATCCAAAGAGGATAGATAAACAAAACAAAACAAAACAATGAAACTGTTTGGCAACCAGAAAGGATGGAGGGGTCAAATGAGGACTTACTATTGTTGTTTTTTCAAAATAGGAGATTTGAGGACATAATGGAAAAAGAGCTATTGCAGAAGTTTTAGAGGAATAATAAAATCTAACCAATTGAGGACATACTAATTTTTTTCAAGGTGGGAGATTTGAGGATGTAATGGAAAAAGAGCTACTGCAGAAATTTTAGAGGAATGATAAATATCTTACCTAGTCAAGCAGGCTAACAACTACATGAAAGAGGAAAATGGCTCCACCGATATTAGCAACCCCTCACCATTACAACTGTAATTCTCCTAATAGCTTTGTTTATCCCTCACTATCAATTCTAGGAAGGCAGACCCTGCAGCTGCCCTGTGTACTATATTATTTCTAGTGCCCCAAATAGAGGGCTACCACTTAGTAGGCACTTAATAAATACTGGGTGGATGAATAAATGGTGAACAATGATATCTGGCCTAGGTTCCATTTGGCCTGAACCTCATAATTTCTATCAATTCAGATAAGTAATAACTTTTCAAAATACTACCAGGTAGAAGAATATTTTCCCACGAAAAGCCACACGATTTTAAACCATGTGGTGCACAAAATGAACTGAGTATGGCAAGTTGCCAAATTAATACTCAGAGAAGTATTAATGGTATTTTTAATGGTATTTTCAACTTAAATGGTAGTTGGACTAAAAAATATGTACATTTCAGGTCTCAGAGGTTATCTAATCAATATATTTTTCATTAGTCGTCAGTATTTTCACTTGAAAACTCCTGTGATAGAAAACACTTATAAAAATGCCCACTCCATTTTTGGATTGCTATAGTCATTAGAAGATTCTTACTTGTGATGCACACATAGCTTTTACCTAGTGCATGGGTCCTGGAGGTTAATGCAACTATAGCAGTCTTTTCAATGATCCGAGGAAGGCCTCTCCTAAGGCTTCTCCTCTCCTCTCCTTGCCTAAAGAACTGAGGCAACATATATAGTCACATAGTAGCAAAAACAACATACGTAAGTGCAAAATGGAGACCTATTTGTATTTCTTTTCTATCTGATTATGTCTGACTCTTAATTTCCTTTCTATCTTAATTTGTGCAATATCCTTACCTCAATCCAGTGTCCCACATTGCTAGGGTCAAAAGTAGGCTGTGGAGAATACATACAGAGCATTAATACATAGCAATATCATTATCAACTTTGCCATTTTAATCTATCCTTCTGACTAAAGTACGTGAAAGTGTCCTTTATTCTTTCCCCAAATTGTTTCATTAGAAACTTCAACAACAAAAGCACCCAGAAGGATGATAGGAAGAAGAAACATGGAGCCTTCCCTGAGACATTTTCTGAATGTTTTATCTCCTGCCAAGGCCCACCGGATTCTGATTTACTTGGTCTGGGGTAGGGCCCAGAAACGAGCATTTTCAAGCTATCCTGGGTTAAGAGCCAAGATGGAGGAATGCTAGATATTACATTCCTTATAAAAACCCAAAAACAGATTGCCAGATTTATTCAAGTGTCACAGAAGCAAATCTGCTTAGAGAAGGGCCCGCCTTTCTCCTTAAGCCCCCCTTTTCAGGAGTAGCCTGTAGCACAAGGCTTCCTTTTTTTTTTTTTAATCCTCACCATAGGGTATTTTTCTGTTGATTTTTATAGAGATCGGAAGAGAGATGGAAAGACAGAGAGAAATATTGATTGCCTCTGCATGGGCCCTGGGCCGGGGAGGAGCATGCAACCCAGGTACATGCCCTTGACTGGAATCAAATCCAGGACCCTTTAGTCCACAGGCTGATGCTCTATACACTGAGCCAAACCAGTAAGGGCATGAGGCCTTCTTATCTTACATTCAGTAGGGATATTGTTTGGTCCAGTAAGAACTGAGGGAGGTGCAATGAGGGATAATCAATATTCTACTGTTTTACAGAGCAGAAAATGAAGTAGAAATCACATACATTTCTACCAAGGTCAGTTAGATATTAATCAGACAAGTCATATACCTCCTTTCTTCACTCTCTGTAACATTCAAAAGCTTGGAAAATTCCCCCTAATAGTCACTTAATGAATAGAGGTTTTTGCTTTACTAATAATTCAGGTGGATTTTTTAAATAAATAAGGGACTATGTAAATATGGAGGAGGAAAATATATAATACTTGCACTTACATAACAGTTCACCTTCAAAGTGCCTTACAGAGAAATTATTAATGCAGCTGTGCTTTGAATAATTTTGTTACTGCAACAAAGCACTGGTTCTATTAAAACACAACTGAATTTTGAGGAGCTTTTGTGGATTTTACCATTTCATTCTCTAGGCAGTAACAATGAGCACTAGCAGCAAAAATCCTTCCTTTGGAGTCCTAAAAAATTGTCCCAAATTTTTACTTTTCATCATCAAATCTATATCCATAACCTATTTTGGATCCAATGGAACTGGTATATACAATAGACGCAGACTGTGTTTCCAACTCTCTAATGTCCCAATCTGCACCCTCCAGTATCTAGGGCAAGATACTCACCAAGTGAAATATATCCAGTGTGTTATTTAGCTGGTATATTTAGAATAAACTGTAAGCACAATTGCCTAGGGCCCTCAGAAAGGCCACATGTCTATAGATTAGATTTTTAAGAAAGTATAACTTAAGGGTGAAAACAGCTGGTGAAACTGCTCTGGAGCGGAAAGCTGAGAAGCCAGCTCCATTTTGGTACTCTCACCTACATTTAAGGCATTTATTTTTGTGGCTGTTAAAAAGGTAGTCTGTGGAAAGCACACTTCCTTGTGCCTGACTTTGCACTTGTCATTTACATATGTTTCAAGTTTAAAATGGGGTTAGTTTTTTATGGGATGCTAATTAATCAAAAGAGAGAACAAATATAAAGAGGGTCTATTTTAAAAATGATGGTTGAATTTATAAACTTGGAATCAAGTATTTATATATTCAATATCCACTTGCATTTATGAATTCATTTCAGGTATTTGGTATATCAGGCCGAGAATTAACGTGAAGATCTTCCCCTCTTCCCATAAAGATCAGTTCCCTGATTTGCAAAACATAAAAAATAAAAATGAATGTGCGGGAATTTCTCTAAAATTGTGGGGTGGTAGTAAGTAAGAGGCGAATGAGTTCCTGTATTCTCTCCAACCGGACGAGCACTACCAGACTCTCCGATTTGTCAAAAGCGTTAAGATGGAAAGTTCTTCATGATGCTGCCCACTAAAGCCGCAAGGAACCCAGACCCCAGAGTTTCTAGGGCCCCTGCACCAGGGCAATGCTGGCTCCAGGGCGGTAAAGGCAGGGGCGGGCCCGATAAGGATGCTCTGGGTGGAAAAGGGAGGAAGCACACGCGGAGACGCGGCTGGCCTGGGAGCCGGTACCCGCGCCCCGTAACTCCCGATTGGGATAGATCACCTTGGGACTCAGCCTCCTTGTTAATTGTTTCCAGCGACTCAGCCCCGTCCTCTTCCTCGAGGAGGACCCTTCGTGGGGCGCCAGCAGCATTTTCCAGGTTCAGGTCGGGACCTTGGCCGAAGCTGAAACAGCCGCTCCTCTGACCACTTCGCTACCGCATCTCCCTGGGAAATGTAGTTCCTCCGCCCGCAGAGAAGGCAGGTACGGGGCGCCGGCGAACCACCACTCCCAGGAGGCTTTGCGCAGGAGGCGCGCGTTAGCTCGGTTACCTGTGGCAACGACAGCCGTCCAGGGTCCTGGCTTTCGCTCGAGTTCTCTGGGAGATTACTTTTGCCTTTTCCTGGCGCCCGCTGATGACGCAATGCTTCCTGATTGGCTCTGCATCGGAGGCGGTGGTTTAGGAGGCCTAGGGTTCTGCGGGCGGGACACGTGGGAGCGAGCCGTGGGGAGTCTGAGGGGGTCCCCAGAGCAAAAAAGTTGGGGGGTTTGCAGGTGAGTGCCCCCTCTTCCCAGATGGTGTGGGGACTGCTACGGGTGAATGAGGCGCGCCACGCCCAGACGCTTCCTGGTGGTGTTGCACTGTTGTACTCCCCCACCACGAGTCCCCTTTCCTTCTCTGGGTCTCTCCTGACGGCTTCCGGATTCTCCCCCACCGGGTGCGCTTTCACCGCGTCTCTGAGTAAAAGGGACCTGCTTTCAGCTGGCCCCTCCTGAGCGTCAAGGTGCCAGCCGAAAGTTGCCTCCGTGCTGCCCAGGATACTGGACAGGGTGGGATGATCCCGCGGCGCTGAGGCAGGCGCTCCGCGAGGGCCGGAGGGGGCTCCTGGAGTGACGGTAAATCCGTTCTATTCGCCTAGCGGAGATGTTTCGGTGACCGTCCATTCTGGAGCACCGGGGTTCATAGAAGGCAGGGTAGCTATTTAGAGCGGGAGCTTTGGACCAGCTACTTTGTGGCTGTATGACCTCAAGCAATTTGCTTAATAACTCTCGGACCCCTCGGCAACATCATTGGAGTGATTAAATCATTGGAGTCTGGTAACGATTAAAAAAAAATCAGTGTATATGTGTAGAACTTTTGCAGAAAACGTAAACCAAACTCGACTGGAGACTGGTGAAAATGAGATCAGGGAAGCCGTGCCCTCAGAATTTTGCAGTGATTTTAGGACCCGCTCTGTTTTCAGTGTCCATCAGCATGGCGATGGTTGGTTAAATTGTGTTACAAACGCCCTGGGTGGGTAGCTCATGCAGGTCGTTAAGATGTTTAGAGCGTGGACCTGACTCCCAAGGTTGCTGTTCGATCCAGGTCAGAGCACATACAAGACTCAACCAATGAATGTATAAATAAGTGGGGCAAATAAATGTAGCAAAATGGGATATATGACTTTAAAATTATATCTTAACATTAGAGTGACATAAACAAACATTTATGTCATAAACAAGACTGAGGACTTCTAATGGACTACTGGCCTATAAGAGTATAACCTCCACGGTCAGACTTATATGATTTAAGTCCTGGCTCTGACACTTCCCAAATGGTGACTTCATTAGCCTCAGTTTACTCATATGTAAAATAATCAGTATTTCCTAAGCAGTGCGAGTTTTCTCTATATATTGCAAGACTGAGAGTGAGCCTTGGCTTCATCGCATTATTTCTATGATTAGTCTTCACTTTCTTCCTTCCATTTGTTTGGATTTTGTCAGGTCAGACAAAAATTCAGTAACTGAATTTAAATGGGGTTGATGTCATCATATTGCTCTGGGACTTTTCCCATGCCCCTGTTCCTGGATATATAAAAAAAATCCTAGACTGGAAGTAGTCATAAACATGCTATAATTAATTTTTTGGTAGGTTGTTATCTTTGCAAAATGTTTAGCCTTTAGATGTCATGAAACTTCTGAATTTAATGATCTTTTCTTATCAGGATCTGGAGAATCTCTCAGGATGAAGCTGTGTCTTACCAAGGTAGTTAGTGGCTGTCGCCTCGGAAAAATAAAAAACCTAGGCAAAACGGGGGACCGCACTATGGACATTCCAGGCTGCCTTCTATACACCAAGACTGGCTCTGCCCCACACCTGACCCCTCACACGCTGCATAGTATCCACGGGGTTCCTGCCATGGCTCAGCTTACACTGTCATCACTGTAAGTAGTGGACCCAACCAGTACAAGTTTCAACTTTGGCAGCAGTTTAGTTACCTTAACAAGATATAGCAAAGCAAAAGACTTTCTTGCTTATATGTGTAAAATTTGTAGATTTTTTTAGAATGAAATCAGAAGAAATATGTCAAATGTTATACATCATCTGGCTCTAATCTGGAAGGCACGGGTCACCCCTCCATGTTAAAGGTGCTTCACTGTTCCTCTGAACCCAAAGTTCCTCATTGCTACTGCTTCCAGGGGTGACAGGGTAGGAGCTGCCTTTATGCACCATCCTCCAAGATTTCTCTGTCTCTGCACATGTTCCTGCATGTGCTACTTATGGTAACAGAGCTAATAGAGTTAGACCATTGTGTGTATTGTGCATATTGACCTTATCTTTAATTGAACAATCTGCTCTAGAAGAAATGACTCTGCAATATCCTATATAATAAAAGAGTAATATGCAGATTGTCCCCTCCACGGAGAGTTCCACCAGGGGGCAGGGTGGCCGCCACCCACCTCCCCAACTGCCTGTGGCACCTTCCCTTTCCCCCTCATCAGCCCCGATTGGGGTGGACTGGCCAGACCCCACCTCTGCTCGAATTCGTGCACTGACTCTAGTTCAGTGGTTCTCAACCTTTTTTAATGCTGTGACCTTTTAATACAGTTCCTCATGTTGTGGTGACCCCCAATCTTAAAATTGTTTTCGTTGCTACTTCATAACTGTAACTTTGCTACTGTTGATGAATCATAATGTAAATATCTGTTTTCCGATGGTCTTAGGTGACCTTGCTAGCAGTTTTCAACCTGTGGGTCGCGACCCACAAGTTGAGAACCGCTGCTGTAGAGCCTATGAAGTAGCAACGAAAATAATTTTATGATTGGGGATCACCACAACATGAGGAACTGTATTAAAAGGTCACAGCATTAAAAAAGGTTGAGAACCACTGCTCTAGTTGTATTAATTACAAACTGATTTGGAAGGGGACAGGGAAGAAGAAACCAAGGTATTCTGGAGCAGTTGAACTTTGCCAGATTCTCTTCTCACAGAACCACTTGCAAATTGAAAACCTTTACTCTGGCTAATGCATCTACCCTGGTGAGTTGGGACTCTTGAATAATTGTGTATTTGTTGTTCAAGACTACATTTACTGTCACGTAGCATGTTTATGTAAGAAGAGGACTTCAGTTGTTATATAGAGTGTCTGTGGAATGATTCAATATTATGTTATGAATTTGTCTTTTTACTTACAGGGCAGAATATCACGAAGTCTTGACAGAATATAAGGAAGGAGTTGCAAAGTTTATAGGTAAAATTAATTAAATTATTTGTGTGTGCCTTATGATGTATTAATTTTGAGTGTGGAGTTGCTGTTTATTCTTTGATCTTTCATTCATATATTTGCTTGTTCATTACTTTAGAAAGCATGTATTGAGCATCTGAGAACCAAACATTGGGGATTCAAAGATAAATAGGGAACAGTTGTTGCCCTCATGGAGCCCAGAACCTAGTTGGGATAAAGACAAATAGGTAATTTCAGCAGAGTGGTGACTACATTTGCAGGATTAGGGATATGTACATGTATCATGAGAGCCAGAGGGAGAAGCACATAAGCTGCTGTAGGGTGCATGTGGAAGGAGGTCAGAGTAAAGATAGAATTTTTGAGAGAGAAGATGAGGGGCACTTTAGCTGGATCAAGGAAGAGTGGGAGTTAGCCAGGCCAAGAGGGGGTGGTAGTAGACAGGTATGGGCAGATATTCCAGGCATAAAGCAAAGACCTAGAAGTGAGACACTGCATGGAAACTCCCTAAGATCCAAAGTACTTTTGTCATGTTTGAACCTAAAACATAAGGCAGAGGAAAAAGAGTTTATGTACTGCTACATTCTCATATGTTAGTATTTTCTTTTGTTCCAGAACTAGGATTTTAAATGCAGATGTATATGTCCATTTATTTATAGGAAAAGCTGGAGAATAAATTCTTCTGCAGACCATTTTTTTTTGAAGCTTTTCCCAATATCTAAGGCTCACTTAAGTGAATAAAAATCCTATTTCCATTGGTTATTCAATTGTCTGCTTTTGAGAGAAACTGCATGATGACTTGTTTGTCAGAAGGCCCTATACACTGAGTGGCCAGATTATTATGATCTCTGAACGCATAATAATCTAGCCACTCAGTGTATTTCAGTAGAGGAATTTATGTACTATAGTTTTTCTTGATATGAGACCAGTTTTAATAACCAGCTTTAAAGTATACAAGTCTAAAATTAAGTGAAAATAGCTAATGTAAGCTTTCTACAGATAATTGTAGCAGTTGAGATTGTGGAAAAAGGTGAACTGCAGATATATATATTTTTTAATTGCTTTTTTTTTGGGGGGGGGTGTCTTTTTTCATTGAAATTCCTTTTTTTTTTTTTTTTATGAAAATTCAGGGTACTGCCTGAAATTTAAGTACATATGGTTTGCTTAACTTTTTTAAAAAACTTTTTTTTACTAAAGAACCTAAGAAACTATCATCTTGAGTCAGTGAAAGTTACTGAAAATGAGATTCATTTGCACTGTCCTACAGTTTTAATTTTGCCTCTACAGACTCATGATGTGGGATGGCTTTATCGTTAATGAGATTATCTTTTGATTAGTAATTTCGTCTTTCTCGAAACTAGTTCATCTCACATAGTACCTACATTGAACATAGTTGATACTAAATTTGTCTTCAAAGCAAATCGAGTTGGGTCATCATGTCATTAAACACTTTCATTGTATCTCATCCTTTAAGATCTACATTCCCTTTGTAGCAGTGCACTGTCATTAGAAATGAACCTTTGCAGTTAATTCTTTTAGATTAGCAGGTTTCAAAGTATTTTTCATTCATGTTGTCAGGCCTCCTGTAGTTCTAAGTGCATATATGAGCCATTTACTGGGCTCAGTGTTGCTTTATCCAGCAGTATACATTATTCAGCTGTTCTGATACAACACAGTGTAATTGTTGATATAAGTGCTTTTAAGGGTTCTCTTTTATGTTTATACAGGCATGCCAGAATCGCTCTTTTACTGCTCCCTGCATGATCCAGTCAGCCCCTGCCCAGCTGGTTATGTAACAAACAAGGTATACAACTTTCCTCCAAGTCTACAACTTTGTCCCAGGAAGTTAGCCTCTTATATCCCTCAAATACTAGGATCCTACTGCCTGGGATGTTGGCCCATTCCTACCTTCTCTTTATTTTTATGAATATAGAAGAATGGGTGGTTTACAGGAGTTAGTGGAGATCTGCCTGAGGATGGGGTTAAGGTAAAGAATGTATCCTCAGCTTTCCCATTGTTGCAAAAATTTGGGGCTGGCAAAGGGTTAAGTACATTCCAAAAAAAGAAATTGCTATGATAGTAGAAAACAGTAGTCTTTTGATACCACGCTTTACTTGCAGTTTTAACAACGTCAGGAGGAGTGGGAAAAGTTGCTGATGAGTGTTATCACATGTCCAGCTATATATAGTAGAACCTCAGTGTAATACTGCTTGTTTTTAGAATAGAATTTGAAAAAGCTGGGTCCACTTTTTAGCTAGTGAAGAGGAATATCAAAAGGACTTCATTAAAAGTTTTCCCCTGAGACATGGCCCCATTGCATTGTCCTTGAGGACAGCATTGTGGCAAGGTTTCAATACAGGGTAAGCAAAAGGAGGTTCACTGTGTGAGTATGTGAAACACAGTTTATTTTTGTATTATTACTTTCATGCATTTTTTTCATACAAATAACTGCAAACCTCCTTTGCCCAACGCTGTATATACTACTATCATATAAATGTAATCCCTTTCCCTGTACCCAATTTATTGATGTCAACAATATGTATTAATCTTACTAAGATTACTATTTTAAATTACTCTTCTGCTTTACACTTCTTTTTATTTTGTAATTTGTATTCAAAAGAAAATATTTTGATGTCAGTTATCTATCCTATTTGTAAGGGAGAAAGGATTCATTTAAATATGCCAAAATAAAGCTTGCATGTTGCTTCCCCACCTATGTCCTTGTCAATCATTTCTGAGAAGAGAGGTTCTATAGGAGATGAAGTAAACAAAGGAACATATAAAGGTTCTCGTGTACTATGGGATTTATGTCTTAGCACATAATTCTGTCTGTAACTTGGTAATTGCTTAATGATGTGTAAGACCCTAGAACTGCTTTTGAAGCACAACATGAATTGGGATAATCTAGTCAAATATACAATGGTATGCTAAGGGCTATCATTTTTGTAAAAGAAGTAAGCACACATTTCTGAAATAACATGACTGAGGCAATTGATCATGCCAGGGAAGTTTGGGGGACACATTAGAGTAGGTGACATTTGAACTCTGTCTTGAAGGCTACCAGGCAAAAGAGTAGGGGAAGGAGCGATGTGATCAAAGACAGAAGAATCAAAGTCTGCGGTGTATTCAGGAGCTGCATGAATAAAGTGGGGTGGGGGAGACTGGAAGATTGGCTTTTTAGGAAAGTGTAACAGAATTCTTAGGGGCAAGCTCAGACATTGGTTTGTATGACCTTTAAAGGATTCTCTATGAACAACAAGGTTCTTAGAGAATTTGGAGTATATTGTAGGAAACTTCTTTTATTCACCATGTCTAGGATGTTGAATTGCTACCATCTCTAGTTGTAAAGAAGAATTAAATTCAGAATTGCTTTAGCATTCTATTATTTGCATTTTACTCTTGCTCATTCCCCATCGTCTATTCATTGGCAGTCTGTGTCTGTGTGGGGTGTTGGAGGACGAATAGAAATGACTGCTTCCAAGTTCATGGCAATTCAGCAGGCCCTTCAGCCAGACTGGTTCCAGTGTCTCTCAGATGGAGAAGCATCTTGTGCAAAAGCAAGTTCCATAAAAAGAGCTAGGAAGTCTGTTGACCGATCACTGCTATTCCTGGATCATTGTCTGCGGCTGCAGGAAGAGTCAGAGGTAAAGCTGTGCATCTCACTGCTCTTCTCTGAAACTCTTGCTAATTGACATTGCATGATACCACCTCTTCTGTTCTTCCTACTTCTCTGCTCCTTCCTTCTTGGTCTCTTATATGCTCTCCTATTCTTTTTTTCCTGACCCACTAATTATAATTGCTCTCTAGGATTCTTTACATGCCACTGTATGTTTTCTCAGTAGGCGTCTCCCCTTAGATTTTTTTTTTTTTTACTGCTGATAGTTCAAGATCACACTGCTTAGCTTCAGGATTACATAACTACGTACAGGGCTTTAGCTGGGTTCTATCACTAGAATATTTCTCATGTACATCTTAAACTCAGAGAAGAAACTCCGTATCTGCTCTCTTCAAATCTCTTCTTCCTTTTGCTCTCCGTCAATACTCTGCTTCAGTTTTTGACAGCCACCAAGTTTCTCGGCCCAGAAAGTCGAGTCTCTCAAGACTCCTTTCAATATCCAATTTAATCTCCAATACTCACTCCCCTTCGATTCCATCTCCCTAAATATACCAGAATCTGCCCCAACACCACTCTTATCATGCACCATCTTAAGGCTTTATACTTTCAGATTTTCTATTGTAAACACTTGTTATTTAATTGTTTTTTCTGCCTCTGTTCTCCATTCCACCCAATCCATCTTCAACCGTGCCGTCCGAGAGATCTTCGTAAAGCACAAATATGCCTACTTTCCTAAAAGAATTTCAGATTCTCCACTTCAACTCTTACATGGCGTGAACGGCCTGCAGAGACCCGGCTTCTGTCTGTTTCTCCACCCAGTGTGGCCTACTTTCTCCTGTGGTTGGCACTTGAAGTTCCCTGAGGCATTATCCTGTTTCATAGCGCTGTGCCTGCATGCAGACTTCCTTCTGGTCTGCTGCTTTTTTCCTTTTTAAAAAATATTTTTTATATTTATTTTTATTTTTTTTATGAGAGAGAATCAATGATTGGCTGCCTCCTGCATGCTGCTTTTTTTCTTAATTCTCAGCCATATTTCTCTTGCTCCCAACACCAGCTCATTTATTCCATTGTTTTCATTAGAAGAAACTGGCTCTGACTCTCCTAGGAAGTTCTTTTCACTCTTTGCCACTCCTTTAATTTGTATGTAGCTACATTATAGCCCCAGTCATATTGTACTGCAATGATTTAGTATGTGTTTGTCTTTATTAGCTTTGACCTCCTTAAGCTCAGTTTCGGTGTATTATTTTTGTATCTTCATCATGTGGCAAAATTCCTGACATTCTCCGTAAATACTGATGGTGAATGGTTATGATGGCTGGGGAAGAAGCTGTAGCGGTAAATAAGGGCTCCCGATAGCAGAGATAGGGACGTTGAGAAAGGACGAGTTCCCTAGGAGAATTAGAAGAGGTAGGAGTTCAGGAAATAGTGACCAGAGAGGAGAATCAGTGTCTGATGATTTAGGTGGCCATCCCTGAGCACCTATCAGTTCCCACTATGGCAGGTGCTTCAATTTGAGGAACATTATCATTTTGCGTTTACCCATAAAAATGTAATTTGACTAATGCAGTTAGTGTACACGAAATAATTAGAGGAAACTTAGTTGTCATTCAGAATAGAACTCTCAGTATCTGTAATAGGAGTTCAGCCTGAGACACTGCTATGGGTCTGAATTGCTAGTGTTGCTCACTAGCCATTGTTTTAAGCCAGTAATTATTCTTGTAAAATGAGTAACATTTGATGAGTAAAAAGGACAAAGTATGACAGGACATGGTTATTAGAAAGGCTGATGCGCCTCAAGTCTTCTAGGTTATAGTCAGCCTCACCATGTCACACTTTCTGTGTGTCGGTCAAATGCTGGGATTCCTCTCTGTACTCCTTATGTTTATACTATTGTCTTGATATGATTATTTATGGTGCTTCTTTTTCTGTTTAATGTGTTCCATTTTAGATAATAATTATATATGACCCTGCATCTTATACCCATGAAAAGAAATTTCTCAGATAGGGCTGTGTCAGTCACATAAAGGAGCAAGCCTGTGTAACTGTATGCTTTGTATGTCTGCATACAGCTTTTCCTTTTCGAATGATTCTTTCCTCTCTTACTCACTGGATCCTCTTCTTCTGAGTGCCCTTAAGTGTTGAAGTTTCCCAAGGTTCTGTTATTGGACTTCTTTTCTTCTTCATGCATTCCCTAGGCCAGAGATGGCGAACAGGTTTCATCCCAAGGTGCTTGGAGCTGTGCCTGGTACGAGCAGGAAGAGAGTAGTGGTCTGTTAGCCATATCTGCTGTGGAAACAGGAGTTGGGAATAGCAGCCCAGTGCCAAGTGTCTACCATTCTAGTCTGTGCACTCAAATTTGTGTATCTTATATTTACCCTATGCAGTGGCTAAATGTGTATGTTAAACTCAGAATACACAAAAGAGGATGTTCATCTTGTCTCAGCCTTGCTATTTTTTTAGGATTATCTGTCTGCTTTTCTCAGCATCTCCCTGAACTTCCAGAGACATCATACACTGTCCTCATCCTCTTCTTGGACAACTAATCAGTTGTTGATTGTAACTCCTGATGAGGTTTCAGATCCATACCTCTTCACCCCACTGGCACTGCCTTAGTCCAGATCCTCTTGGACTTTTACCTGGATTATCATATTAGCTCTTGCCCCATCCTTTAGGCATACTCTCTCTTAATTCACTCTCCACACAATATCCAAAATGTTGTTTTTAGAGGAATAGTCTGATGATGTCCCTCCTGTTTAAACTAAGAAGCAAAATTTCCTCTTCACAGCCTCCCAGGCTCTCTCCCCCTCCCTCTGTTCTACCAGAGAGCCACTGTTGATTTGTGCATGTCCTTGCAAAGCTTATATTTACAGTTAACATGCATATAATCATTACATATATATGTGGTTTTTATAACATGAATGCAATCATGTTCAGAAATTTCCTTGTTCCTTGCTTTTAACAATACGTACCTTGAAACACTTTCTTCGTGAATATATTTGTAGTAAAAATTTGTAGAAGAGGAAATAAATTTAGGATATAAAGATGAAACCACAGACATTGTGATACATGTTGTGTACATGCCCTCCCATGAGGCTGGACTAATTTTTACTTTCTAGTTATTGGGGTGTATAAGTACATTTATCATTTTCACTTTCACTGTATTGTTATCTTCGAGCTTTTTTGTCAGTGTGATGGGCAGAAATGGTATCTAATTGTTTCCAGTTTGTATTTCCTCACTGTGTGAAGTTTAGTAAGCTCTCCATATGTATACACGGCATTTACATATCTGTCTAGATTTCAATAGGGTTGTCATTTCCTTAGAGGATTTTTGGAGTTTTTTCTGTGGTGTAGATGTTTACCTATTCCTCCAAAGAGTAAGTTTTCCTTTTACTAGAGAAGTTTTAATGTTTTTGTACTGAAATATGTCAGCCTTTTACTGTAAGCTTTAGGTTGCTGAAGAAGGCCTTCCTCAGACCAAGATTAAAAAAATATTTAATATAGTCTTCTAATACTTGCATAACTATATTTTTTATGTTTAGCTTTATTTTTAATGATGATGTGCAGTAGGATTTTCTTTGTTCTTGTTTTCCAAATGTATAGTCCATTGTCCCAACCAAATAATTTACAAGTTCCTAAAGTTGACTCTAATTAATAATGACTTGGCGGGGACCTCTAGCAGGCCTGGATAGTCATTTAAAAAAATTGAAGCTATCCCTTTGTTTTTTTCTCTTGTACCTGCTCAGCATGCATTTAATTTAATCTAAGCGAAAGCATAGCTGCATATGTCGATTGCTTCAGTTTCTCCACACAGTCTTTTCATACTTGGGTGGCTTTCAAATTGTGCTCTTTGGAACCCTAAACATTCTCAGGGCAGAGGCAGCACCATTCCCTGCATGCTTCCCACTGAGATCTTGTCTGTCCATTGGGCTTCTTTGTAAGGTTCATTTAGATAAAGGTCTCCACTCCTGGAAACGGTTGAAATTGCTCAATCCTTTTTTACCTTAGGTCCTTCAGAAAAGTACGATCATTGGAGTGATTGAAGGTGGAGATGTGATGGAGGAGAGGCTGAGGTCAGCACGAGAGACAGCCAAGCGGCCTGTAGGTGGCTTCCTTCTGGATGGCTTTCAAGGGAACCCAACAACTCTGGACGCGAGACTGGACTTGCTGTTGGCAGTTACCGCAGAGCTGCCGGAAGACAAACCGAGGCTAGTGCTAAGTGACGATGCTGGCTAAGCCTCAGGGGCTGCAAAACAGGAGTGCTGGGGATTGAGTATTGTGCAGTCTCTAAATGGGCATGTCTTTCGATATTTTTAAAAAGATATATTTTATTGATTTTACATAGAGGAAGGGAGAAGGGTAGAGAGTTAGAAACATTGATCAGCTGCCTCCTGCACGCCCCCTACGGGGGATGTGCCTGCAACCAAGGTACATGCCCTTGACTGGAATCAAACCTGGGACCCTTCAGTCCACAGGCCTATGCTCTATTCATTGAGCCATACCTGTTAGGGGTCTTTCGATGTTTTGATGATGTCCTTTCTGGGCTGAGTCTTCTGAGGGGGAATTTTCATCGAGGCTGTCCTGTGGTTGATTCAGGATGTAGACCAGAGGACAATTGCCATATGAATGAATTTATTTGATGCTCATTCTAAGTGAGGAAAAATGTCATACTGTTTCTCCTCATTCTTGTGCCAAATACAAGCATTGTTTCTTATGCATTAAAACATGGTTTCCAGGAACAGGTATTAGCTGTGGGGCCTCTGGCCTTCCTCAGGGAGAGCTGAGGATGCATCTGTGCTGCCTAGCAGAATGAAGATGGGCACTACTAATAAGAACTTTGTAGGTTTGAGGCAGTGGTATCATATTTTGAAATTGAGGGGCTGGCAACACTGTGGTTCTTTCCATACATCCCAGGTTTTACTGCATGGTGGTGAGAAGAGATGATCTACATGATTCAAAGCTAAATATCCCGAGTTTCTGAGTGCAGTTGATGTCTTCTTAGACTACCCCCTCCATATATATATATATATATTTTTTTTAAGAATGGTGTTTGCCCTAACTGGTTTGGCTCAGTGGATAGAGCTTGGCCTGTGGACTGAAGGGTCCCAGGTTCAATTCTGGTCAAGGGCATGTTGTGGGCACATCCCCAATAGAGGGTGTGCAGTAGGCAGCTGATCAATGTTTCTCTCTCATAGATGTTTCTAACTATCACTCTCCCTTCCTCTCTGTAAAAAAATCAATAAAAAATATATTTTTTAAAAAAGAATAGTCTTTTTCCTACTTGGTGTGAATATTTATGCTCTTATAGATACCATAAGAGGTCTGATTATGGCGTACTGCTGTAAACCCCTCGGGCTGTTGGCTAGTATCTAACATGCAGTTTTACTACTTCTTAAAAAACAGTTATAACTTGCAGTAAAGTGTATGATTCTTATATAGAACTTGATGGCTTTTTACACAAACACGCCTGTGTAAACACCAGCCAGAATGATATTTTTTCATCACCCCAGGCAGCATTTGCCCTGATTTTAACCCCCTGTTTGTGTTCATTGCTCCCCTTCCTAGTCCATTCCGTACAGACTACAATTTAGCATTAGTCTTTTTCTGGACTTCCTTGAGTTAAGTGCTCACAGATGTCTGTTACTGGATTTGAAAGCTGGGATTGTTTTTCTTTCTATAAGTGTGTAGAAACTCCAGCTTCAGTTGGAGAGGAGGTCTAAGACATTACGTTACTTGAGGGAAACTAGTCAGAAAAACCAGTGTATATTTAAAGGTTCTGGTTGCTTAATATTACATAAGCCTTTTTATGGACTTCTTTTAGAAATCAGAGAGTCTGTAAGCTTTTCTCTGCCAGTTCATAAAAGGAACTATGGGTAAAAAACAAACATAAAAAACAGCAACCAACCAGCCCTGATCTAGCATCTTCCGGTGTTTTAGTGGTAAAATCTTGGTTGGGTATTAATATTCTCAGAATGCCTTGCCTAGTACCTCTAAAATTACCACCTTATCCCACCATGCAGACGTTTTATTCATGGTAACAATATAAAGAAGCATAAATAAAGCCAACTAGATTCCTAGATTCTATGGCATAGTTGAAATTCTGACAGCAATAATTGCTTTGTAAATGAACCTATGAAGAATACAGTAGGTAAAAATGCCTTTCTGGAACCAATTATAAAAAGGAATTATAGGAACATACAGTTAAAATAGAGAAATATTTGAGGGGGAATGAAAGCACAGCTTTGCACTCTTAAGTCCATGTGGATAGGTAGGCTATGAAGTTCAGTCTAGGGAGGTCGTTTAGAACAGATGGGAGGAGAAAGAAAACTAACCTATATTGAGTTTCTCTTTGCGGCCAGAAACTACACTATGTGCTTTTTCAAATATCTCATTAGTTCTCCCAACAATTCTGTAAGGTATGTATTAATGCTCTTATTTTTTAAATGAGAAAACAAAAACTCAGAGGTTAAGAAACTTTCCCAAAAAACACAGCAAGTAAATTAATAGCAAAGATGGGATCCTAGTCCAGCTTTCTTTGCCTCCTAAGTAAAGGTTCTTTCCACCACATCTTATTTGCTGCCTGCCATGCTAACTATGACTGGTTGTTTTAATTATTATTGTCCTCATGTCAGTGTTCTTATTTTCACAGGCTCATCTGTGGTGTTAGCCTGCCAGATGAGGTGCTCGAGTGTATTGAAAGAGGAGTGGACTTATTTGAGAGTTTTTTCCCTTATCAAGTGACAGAGCGGGGAGGTGCCCTGACTTTCAGCTTTGATTACCAGCCGAATCCTGAGCAGACATGTAGGTCTTTTGAAGTTAATCTCGGTGTTATCCTTAACTTTCTTCTGTTTCCTATCAGTTTTGGCTTGTGATTCCAGCCAGAAATATGTGCATATTATAAAGCCAGCCTTTTGTAAAATGCCATCTTTGTTTCTTATCTGTATGCTCTGGCATGTTGGTCCACACAACCCAGGTAGTGCTTAATACTATACACATAGCTCATCAATATTAGGAACTAATTTTGGAGTTAGCAGAAGCAAAAAAGCAAAACCAAAACACACACACACAAAACCTCTTCTATTAACAGCCTCTTCTATTAAAAGACCATTCAGAGTGAATAGTGATGAAAATCTAAGAGAAGAAAACCTTTGAACTGTTTGGTAAAAGTTAATTTGTCTTTCACAAAAGAGTTCTTGTCTCCTTTTTTCCAAGTACTTTGCTATTAAAATACACCTCACATTACTTTTGCTTTTTTTGCCTTTGTGTACACACTGAGATGTGAGAGCTGTTTTCCTCTGTGGTTATTGCTTTGAAACCCTGCCATTTTATTTTATTGTTTAGTTATTTAGAAGTCAAGAAAATCAGGTTCTGATTCTGCCATTTAACTGGCAGTAGTAAAGGAATTGGGATGCTGACTTGTGGCTGGGGTCCCTTGAAGCACCTGCCCAATTTTTACGGAGAATGTTGCATGCCCAATGTTCCCTTGGGCCTCCCTAGGTGTGCAGTCCTTTGCTATCCTGCTGTCCTTTGAACTCTTCTTCTGTCACCGCCAACGTTAAATTTGACTAGGGCTAGAGACTTCATTTGAAGGTTCATTTTATTCCCCATAAGTTAACAAAATTTCATTCAGAAGATGTTACCCTTTTATAGAGCAACTTAAATATTAATCTAATTGGAATTACTCTGAAAACAAAATAAATTAGGTTGGCCAAATTCATATATATATGAATAAGACAGTAAAATTGACTATATATATATATAGACAGACCAGAATATAATGTATGTGAATAGGTATACCATAAATACTTTATAAATGTTCATGACTTTATATACAAGCTTAATTATTTCCACCAGGTAGCTATTAGTCATTCTGTACCATGTATATGCAAAATTGAAAAAGAACCTGATATTGTTCCTCTTTGGCCAGAGAAAGCTTTTTATTTATGATTAGGAAAATTGAAACCATTTGAACATTCTTATTAAAGTATTAATCACACTTGTGTGTGTATAGTAAATTATAGTCTTTTGCCAATTACAAAGTGAAAATTATGAAGGAATAAGTTGTATAACGTAGACAGCAATTCCCTCGGTGAGAAGGATTTTCCCAAAGCCAGGCTTTTATAGGTTCCCGTGTCACCACACAGATTCATGGCAGCAAAATACAGCCCTGTGCTCAGTGCTCGGTCACACTTCTCTTTTTCCTTTAACTTGGACCAAATTACCTTTCTAGGACCATCTGCCCATTCTCCTTGGGCCAATTCTGAGATTGTTGTTACTTATTCCCAGAAATACTCATCTATTTGTCCCTGTTTAAGGCAGCTGGCTCTGTGCTTGGGAACTGGTGCTTCTCTTGTTATTCCAGGAATGTTTTTTCTTAAAGAGTTCAGGGGAAAAATTCAACTCCCCATTTAATTCTGGGTAATTTGAGTTCCTTCGAGGACTAGATTCTCCATACAGAGTACACAAATTTAAACCATAGACTACTTTCAATCTATTTGAAACATAGGCAATTATAAAGCCCAATTAGTTTGCATGCGCATTAAAATACAATATAACTTCAACACACATTTATTCACATAAACACAGTAATTAATTTTTAAAAATCATTTCTTGAAAATAAAAGTATATTATATATTGTAACCATAATTTGTTTAGGCATTGTTAAATCTCCAAATTTTTATATTATAGATTTATAGGTAATGGGTCTGTGATCATCTTGTATATATTGCTATTTTTCTTTTTAAATGTATTTTTATTGCTTTTAGAGAGGAAAGGGGAGAGAAGGAGAGACAGAAACATTAATGATGAGAGGGACATTGATTGGTTGCCCCCTGCATGCACAACAACCAGGGCCAGGGATCAAGACTGCAACCAAAGTATGTACCCTTGACCAGAATTGAACCCAGGACTCTTCAGTCCACAGGCTGACACTCTCCACTGAGGCAAACTGGCTAGGGCCATATTGCTATTTTTCTTATGTCATTTCCTTGAGATATGATTCAGGAGTGAAATTACAGGGTCTAAGAGCATGAAATAGCAACTAAAATAAGATACTTCCAAACGCCACTCTTTATCTGACTTTCATTCAAGATTTTTTATTGGTTTCTCCTTCAGTATTACAACAAAATGGGACTCAGGAAGAAAAACATGTGGATCAATCAAAGAAAATGAAAACAGCCAGTGGTAATCGAGAAGTGACATCATTTGAAATTAATCTGAAGGAAAAAAAGTAAGGATTTTTTTTTTTTTTTAGTTTAGATTTTGATTTTTGCCTTAAATTTCAGTCTGTTTTAAATGTTTACATTACTGTTCCCTTTTCAGTTTATAACTTTATAAAATATTTATAGTTGAGTATTATGCAGGCCTTCTCAAATTCAGTTTCAGAAATTTCTTTTTCTGCAGATGAATTGGTGTATTCTGTCTTAACAGAAAACTGAGGCTAGATAACTTGTTTTAGAAGAGCTGTCATAAAGGTTAGACCAAACCCATTGTTTGCTGTTTTTTACTCCATCCAATTACTTTAAATAATGACAGAACAAAATAAGAATTTCAAAATAAAATACAACATTTAAAAAAATTTTTAAGGCACTTATGTCATCTTGGTTATTATATACAGATTATAAATCCTAAAGAAAACATTTGCCTTTATAACTAATGAATTAGGGTATCTTGTAACTTTGTATGTATTTCATTGAAAATGGTAACAATCAGTGAAGCAGTTAGTGGTTTGTGAGTTTGGTATACTTTAGTGCTTGGTGTATTTGGTCTTACATGAAGGGACATTCTAGGGACTAAGACTTAGTAATGCCTATCTAGCAATAGCACAGATTTGGAAATTTATGAAAGAACTAGAGGCAGGGAGTGTCCTTCAGCCCAGCCAGCTCCCTCTCCAATCTGGGACCCCTAGAGGGACATCCCTCTCACAGTCCAGGACTGCTGGCTCCCAACTGCTTACCTGCCTGCCTTCCTGATTGACCCTAACCACTTGTGCCTGCCAGCCTGATTATCCCCTAACCACTCCCCTGCCAGCCTGATTGATGCCTAACTGCTCCCCTGCCAGCCTGTTTGCTCCTAACTGCTTTACCCTTAGGCCTGGTCACCCCCAACTACCCTTCCCTGCAGGCCTGGTCCACCCCCAACTTCCCTCCTCTGCCAGCCTAGTCACCCCTAACTGCCCTCTCCTGCAGGCTTGATCATTCCCAACTGCTCTCCCTTGAAGGCCATCTTGTGGTAGCCATCTTGTGACCACATGGGGACAGTCATCTTGTGTGTTGGAGTGATGGTCAATCTGCATATTACTCTTTTATTAGATAGGATAGAGGCCTGGTGCACAGGTGGGGGCCAGCTTGTTTGCCCTGAAAAGTGTTCTGGATCAGGGTGGGTGTTCCCTTGCGGCATGCGGTAGCCTGGGTGAGGGGCCTGTGGTGATTCCCAAGTAGAGGCCCTGTTATCTGGGATTTATTTATTTTTTGCAATTGAAACTTTTTAGCCTGGAGTGGAGCCAAGCCTTCTGCCCACACAGCCATTGAAACTTTGTTGCCTTAACCTCCTCCAGCCAGGCTTTGCAGAAAGCTTGGCTTCTTCCATCATCAGGGGCAACACAGTCCTCTCTCCTGCTCTCTGTGTCTGTAGCCATCGTGGTTGGGTTGATTTGCATACTCACTCTGATCGGCTGGTGGGTGTGGCTTGTGAGTATAGCAGAAGTGCAGTCAATGTGCATATTGCTCTTTTATTAGCTAGGGTATGAAAATCGTAGTTTTCATCTATTCTCTAGGGGGTTCTTGATTGTAGGTGTGAAATAATGATGTTTACCACATTTAACATCTTAAAAAATAGGCAAGGAATTTCATTTCTATTTTTTAAATGATACAGTAATATAAATGGTTACTACTAAAATTCTCTGTATCAGCTAGAAATGGGAGTTTTCTTATTGTCAGCACGCACTAGATTTGAAGTTATGGAGACTTGGGAGTTGGGATCCTAGCACTGCTCATGCCTGTGTGGCACTGGCCAAGTCATTTGACTTCGTTTTAATAGCTGATAAAAGGTAACACAGTGCTTAGTGTGCTCAGCAGTGTCCAAGTCTTTTCCTATATTAACTCATTTAATCTATGGAAAACGCTGTAAGGTAGGCACTGTTACTTTTACAGATGAGGAAACAAAAACAGAGGGAAGTTAAATGACTTACCAAGTAAGCTCTGATGTAGGAATCAAACCCAGGCATTGTGCTTCAGAACTCTTCCTCATAACCCCCTTAGGGGTCCTCATCAGTGAAATGATAACATAAATGCCTGTCTCCAAGGGTGGTTGATGAGATTAAAGAGATAGTATATGTAAAAATGGTTTGTAAACTGCAAACGCCATGCAAGGAAAAGGTCGGACAGTGTCTTCTGATACTAGTTCTGGTGGCCAAAGGAGAAATGTGCATTCATTAGAATAGCATTCTTAATAGTGTGACCGACAATGCTCAGCCTGAGGGAGTGACCACAGGACTCTTTGCTGTTCCCTGTAAGCCTCAGGATAGGAGGTTATAGCCAGCTGGGGAGGACTGCTGAGACCCTGGCTCATTGTGTTTTGTTGAGTTGGGCCACATTGTCCTCTTATACAGGTGCCCAGCAGTACATTTAGCAGTGATGTTATTAACCATATTAGTTATGTACCAGCAGAACAGGTAGCCTAGGTTGTGGAGTTCTTGTATTCTTTATTTTCTGGAATATCATTCTACCTTCCTTTCTCAGGTACCAGGAGGACTTTGATCCATTGGTGAGAGGGTGTTCCTGTTATTGCTGTAAGAACCATACTCGTGCTTACATTCATCACCTGCTGGTGACCAATGAACTGTTGGCTGGGGTCCTGCTTATGATACACAACTTTGAACACTACTTTGGATTTTTCCACTCTATCCGGGAAGCACTAAAGAGTGACAGACTGGCACAGCTGAAGGAGCTCATCCGCAGGCAAGCATCTTGAGCCTGGCATACAGGTCTGACTTCACATTGAAACGATCTTAGCTTTCATCATTTATATTTGAGAATACGGTCTGCTCAGATAAGGAACCGTCTGTACCAAACTCCGACCACAGGAGGCTAAAGAGCTTTTTTCTAAAGACTTAAGTGACCTGGATTGATCAGAAAGAATTGAACCATGACCTTTAATATTTCTGTGCTAACTCTTTTAGTCAGTAGAAATTTGTGTAGTCAAAAGCTGTAGATGTGAAGAGACAGCTTTGAAGTGGCAGTGATGAGATTCTGAGGGTACACTGAGTGGATTGGAGCTTAAAGGGAGATGATTGGTCATGCGTAGCATGGCCTTGTGGACTCATGCCTATTGACTGGAGAAGGAATCTGCTTCATTCATGTGTTTTCTTTAATTCCATATGCTCAGGGGCCTCTTTTGGGTACTCTGCCTTCCAAGCTGTCCAACAGTATAGTCCGTCAGTAGTGGCTCTTTCGATTTAACCAGGTGTGCATCTCCATGGAACGTGGGGCTCACACATTACTCCTCTGACCAATTGCCCCATTGCACACTCCTTCGTTTGGCTACATGGTCTATTTGTGACTTGTCTCCCTAGAGCTAACTGGAAGCTTCTCTAGCTGTGTTTGGTTGTGCAGGTGCACGATTGTCTGCCCTTTAAGTTCAGTAATAGTCTGACCACATAATAACTGTAGTCTCATCACTTGGGGAGATTCTCCATCATATGTTCACTTGGATAGAGTTTTGGACCGGCAGTTAGAGGATTGGGTTTCGGTGCTACTCACCTACCTCTTCATGCCTGTGTCCTCCTGAATAAATGGGGACAGACACGTGGATAGGACTAAATGAACTTCTGAGATTCCATCTAACTCTAATACTTGGGAAACAAAGAGTTTTAGATCAGAGTCATACCCTTACTTATAGTTCTTGCTTATTGATCACCATTGGCCAGATGAAAATGCAGTGGTGCCAGGAGTCAGGCAATAGTAGAGACATTTCAGAATCTATAGAGAGGTTTGGCCTGTGGATGTTAAAGTGATTGGTGAATTGGCATTAGCAGATCCTGAATCATCTCTAATTCTGTGAGTTTTGCTCTTCCCAAAGTAATGACATTTGTGTTGATGGTTGTGACAAGTGATTTGTATTTTTTTGTGTGTTTTTCTGTATTTATGAAGTTTTCTACAAAAACATACCTATACAGCCCTGTCTGGTGTGGCTCAGTTGGTTGGGTATTGTCCCAGGCACCGAAAAGTTGCTGGTCCGATCCAGTAATTATGCCTTGGTTGTGGGCTCAATCCCTGGTGTGGGGCATGCATGAAGGCAACCGATCAATGTTTGGCTCTCACATCGATGTCTTTCGCTCTCTCTTCCTCTCCCTAAAAATTAATTTAAAAAATTAAAAAAAGAATATATATATACAGACAGTTATATACATAGTTTTTGTCAAAAGAAGAACAGAACCAAAAAGAGGCCTTTGTTTTGTTTGTAGTAGTGTGAAATACATTTTATATTATTGTGCTGTTTTTTGCTGATTGTTCATTTTAGTGGGTATTACTAAGCGTTTAAAAAAAGTTATTATGTGGTTACTACATTTTTATGTGTTGAATGCCCATCTAAATGGTTTACCTTTATTAGATGGGAATAATTCTGTTTTGGAATTCATGGGCATTCCTATGACCTCTCTCCTCCATGAATGGTACGGGTATTTATGAAAGAATCTGTTCTCAAGCATCTGATTGTTTTGAAATATATTGGATGGGACTTGTTCATATGTTTATATTCCTGTTCAATGCCAAATCCATTGTTGGAGGACTATTAATAAATATCCCAGAATCTGTATAAAATAGATGTTTTATGTTCAAAACACTGAAATTTCTGCTCAATATTGTCCATTTTTTCTGGGTCTTTTTCTTATTTGCATATTTGGAAAAAATGTTTCTTTATTGTAAACCTATTAAAGTCAATGGACAATAAACATTTTTAACTAAAAATATACTGTCTTATTTCCTATAACTGGTAGTGAATCTACTTAACAAAACATTAAATTTCCATTGGATCAGAAATAGTCTCCAGTAGAAAAAGATTTTTCTACATTTATTCCATCTGTCGTCATTGTTTTAAATGTGCTCACACTAACTGCAGAATCCAGAGAGAGTCAGGGATGTGCCTGTCTCTTTAAATTATATAATTAAGGGACCTTAGGGCCATGCTTAGCACATGATGAAAATAATAACTACAGTCTTCGGAGCATTTTTAATGTGCCAGGCACCTCAGTACATGCTTTCCATATATATCTCATTGACCTGTAGAGCAAGGCTGTGAGACATCGATATTCTTACTTCTGTTACTGAGTTTCAGGAAGGTTGAGTGCCCTGCCTGAGGGCCTACCAGGAATTTCTGGAAGGTTGAGTAGTTTGCCTAAGGGAGCTCCCAGGTTAGACTTTGGTTCTGTCTGACTAAAACTCAACAGTTCCATTGCACTAAATAGCTTCTTGCTTGTGACTTGCTCCTGGGTTAAAGGACTAAGAGAAGCAAGGACTGAACAGAGAAGCCACTGTCTTGAGGTACAGGTGCTTCTGGAGCTTTGCTGGTGCTTGGTCCTCACTCTTACTCTAACGGAATAGCTGGCACTGCCATGTGTAGCTATAATACCACCCTATCACCTGTAGGTCTAAGTGCCCAACGTGAGTTGCCATTCCATGTCCCCAAATCCCTCTCACCACCCAGTTTGGGGACTACTCCCACCCTGAATGGTGCTGAAAGGGTTTGGGTCTCTTGATAGGTTCAAGTGGACTCCTGGATAATTAATAGGAGTCTGAGTTTTCCTATATGCCTTGGTGGAGGAATATTTTATTCTCTGGGAATAAAGGGAAAAGATTCTTCTAAAATATTTAAAAATCAAATATTAGTATAATTAAAGAATTTTAATAAAAACTTCAAACAAAGACCACCCAAAGGCCAAGATTAGAGTGTGTGAGCAACTATCTTACCCAGGATGTTTATTTCTGTTGAGGCAGCTTGGAGCTCACTGAAAACCCACAGAGTTAAATGATTACCCTGTGCCTTCCTGATTAGGAACAGGCTGCTCTCTGCAGTTTGATTAGTCTCGCTCGTAGCTACGGGATTACAGCTTATTAAAACTGACAATGCTGTGTAGGGCAGGCAGCCAGGAAGGTCAAACTCACATGCTGAGCCAGCCACCAGCAAGGCTCTGCCTTTACCTGAAGGTTTGATGTAATTGGCATTCATTTAAAAATTATTTTCCGTTTCTTTCCTTAAAAAAAAAAAACCGACAAAAAAATCTTTCAGGTCTCTTTCTCATTTTACACCTTTTATCCCTTATTTCTCATAAGAGTTCCTGACTCATGACCACATAACCCAAATAACAGTGGGCACAGAAGAGGAGCAAGCCCAGTGTAAGCTATGTGTTCAGATCACCATACATCCTCACAGTCCACTGTCCACAACAATCCTGGTTTATGTCTGTGGTACAGGCATAATTACTAATAGCACCCCCGTTTACTCTCAGAAGTGCCCTAGTTTGGACAACAAGTTATGTGGTCACCCTAGTGTGAGTGGTAGAGATGGCCCATCTGGAGAGAGCACAGGTGTCTGCCCAAATTGGACAATTGCTACCCACTTGCTAACTGCTGCAGTGCCTTCAGTGCTGTCAGATCTTCCCAGTCTCTTGGAGAAACCAAAAAGCTGGATTTCCAGGGGAAAATCTCACCATTTTTAAGGGCTGGATCAATTTTTTAAAAATATTCTGGTTGTCCAACAAAACCTAGGTGTGCCTAGTTTGCAATATTTGAGTTAGATAGAATCTGGAAGGAAGGCACTTAAAAATTCTCAGTGGCTGATAAAATACACAGAAAAAGCACCTAGAGTTTCTAGCTGCTGTAGCTGATCACAGGTTCCCATGTGCAGAGATTTTCATATTCTGACTTCATCGCATGATCTCCACGTAACTCTAAAAGGCCTAAAGGAGAGGGAAGCATCATCTGTCTTATGGATGGGAACTGTTAGGCCTGAGGGAGGAAGGCTAGCAGTTGCTGTATCTTTCCTCTTAGGGAGTTTGAACAGACATACTAGGTGTACCGGTTAATAATGGCGGGTTTTGTAATCAAAGAAAACACGATAATTTCAAGAGAAACATTCAAAGTAATGCCCCTTCTAGCTACACATTTTCCTCATCGTTCAGGTAATTTGTGGATACTGTTCCAATAGAACTTTTCTTGTTTTGAGGCAAACCATGTAGACCCAATTTTCCACTTCTTTGTATGTTTTGAAGTGCTGCTTAGAAAGTGCGTGTGCGATCAGAACAAGTGGTAATCTGAGGAAGCAAGGTCTGGTTAATACAGCGGGTGGGTTAATACTTCCCAGGCAAGAAGTTGGTGATGTATTATTTACAAGAGAAGTAACTGAAGCTCTTTTAACATGTCTAATTATTGATATGTTTGTTTATTTACTTAAATTTTTTTCTTTATTGATTAAGGTATTACATATGTGTTCTTATTCCCCCACTAAACCCCTCCTCCCAACTCCCCACTCATACCCTCACCCCCTGGTGTCTTTGTCCATTGGTTAGGCTTACATGCATGCATATAAGTCCTTTGGTTGATCTCTCCCCTCTGTCGTTTGACTGTCTGATTGATGCTTCTCTGCCTTTGTTTCTGTTTTTGTTCATCAGTTTATGTTCATTATATTCCACAAATGAGTGAGAGAGCATGTGATATTTATCTTTCTCTGACTGGCTTATTTAGCTTAGCATAAAGCTCTCAAGTTCCATCCATGCTATTGCAAATGGTAAGAATTCCTTCTTTTTTACAGCAGCGTAGTATTCCATTGTGTAGATGTACCACAGTTTTTTAATCCACTCATTTGCTGATGGGCACTTAGGCTGTTTCCAAATCTTAGCTATGGTGAATTGTGCTGCTATGAACATAGGGGTGCATATCTTTTCTGATTGGTGTAACTGGTTTTAAAGTGTGTGATGGTGCGTTATCATGAAGCAAAATTACTTTACCGTGTCTTCTGGCACATTCTGGTCGTTTCACAATCAAAGAATGACTCAAATTGATTATTTGTTGTTGGTAGCTATCAGTATTAATGGTTTCACCTGGTTTTAGAAATTCATAAGTATCTTGAGATGAAGCAGGTTCAACATAAGCTTCCTAAAGTATATGATAACTTTCAGCAGCACTTTTCTTCAAAATAAAGTAATAAAAGAAAACTTACCACAAATGCTCTTTTTTTTTGTACAAAATTCGACATTTTTAAGCATAAAAATATCTATGATGTTAACACCTTTAGCAAATTTGACATGAAGTTTTGAAGCTTGCTGTCAATACAGCAAAATAGTATACATATCGAATCGCATACATATCAACATTCTAGTATATGTAACTCCACCTATTGAAAAAAAAATCCTCATTATTAACTGGTACACCTAGTATTTCTTTCCGGTTACCACTTCGGCTGTCCTACATCTTACCCTATTTTCTTCTGGCTTTGCCCTTCCAGGGGCAGTAATGATTTTCCTAATTCTCACTACCCAGTGATCCTTCTGAATTCCCAAAACCAGTTGCTACAAAGATATAAGGTTCCCATTGCACTCTGCAGCATTAGTCCTCACTGACACAGTGAAAGCTCAATTATGTTTGTCAAGTGAACGCAAATCCTTCAAGCAGTTGAAGCCTACTGAGCACTGGTTAGAAGTTACCCGCACAGCAGTATGTGTTGGGATCCTGGCTGAATGTCTTGTCAGTGGTGCTTTTATTTCCTTTATGCTAGGCAAGCTCCCAATGACCTGACATTTTTGTTCTTCTTTTACTGGGTTCTCTTTCCTACCATTAGCATTTTTTAGTGCTGGCCTCAAAGCAGTTTCCCCTGCCCTGACAAGAGGAATTCACAGAGTGAACTTTTCTTTTGTTCTCATTCCTCACGCTCCACTTTGAGCCCTGGCTGAAGTTGCCAAGGAGTCCAAACAGCCCCTGCTTCCGCCAGTGTGATTCAGAGGGATTAGCACGTCCTCTCTGCACATTTTCCCTAATGTTCACCTCTTTCTCTGAAGTGCTGTCCCCTGCTGTCTGCTCCTTTGTTGGAGAAACACATTTTCTCTTATTATCACCTTGTTCCCTGCCTGTTTCAGATGGTTTCGGCTTGCCTCTTAACAAAATCAAGATGTTGCTATTAATGTTCATCTCTTTCTTTAACAGCTTAGCGTCACCTTCTTTTATTTAGTCCTTTTTTCCCTTCCCTCCCAAACCACATAATCATTTCTGCTTCAAGTAAAAGTTTCATAACCATTTTATAACTTCTTTATAGTTGTTATCAATAAGGCACGAGTGGAAGGAGATGATGGGAAGAGAAACTAAAAGAGAGGGTTGGGGTCTTCCAATAACTGAGAAACTGTAAGATTCTTCTTTTATGAGGAAACTAGGCAGTATTAGCCTTCAAGATTGAACAACACGAGCCTAATGGTCTAGCGAAGTTTTCCTCCTGTTTTTATGGATGGAATGGGAAGATGGTCTCCTCTCAGAAGCTAAGTTCTCCCCTCTGAAAGGAGACCATCTTCCAAATTGTTAAAATATTGCTCAGAATCATCCCAGAATCATTTATGTTGGTCATAAATCCTTTCAGGAAACCCAATTACATAATTGATAGGAGTTTTTCAAACCACATCTCCAAAAATCTAAAATATTTACCCACATTTTTTAGCATTTAATATTCCCTGCCCTTTTTTAACAATCTTATATAACATTTCCATCACAATTCCATTTATTATTCCCCATAACATCAGCTAAAGAAAACATAAACTGTGTGACTATATTCAATTCCCCACACAGTAATTCCACATCAACAGAGAAAAGACTAGAATGACAGAGTTCAATATTTTTCGGTATCTGATTTTGGTTAAACTCTCGAATTTCATGTTGTTTGAGTATTTAAAGTCGCTTTCAGTTGTGTTGAAAAGTCAGTTCAACTTTACTTTTCCATTTGAACATTCAGCTACTACCACAAATTCAACATGTCAAAAAAGAAATTTATTGTCTACCTTTAATCAAGCTAGTTCTCCAACTTCCTTGCCTCTGTCCATGGCACCAGTCGTACAGTCCATCCAGCTGGAAAGCTGCTTCTTTGGATAAATGAAATAATGTATAGAAGCAAGTGGGATAAGTTATTTCAAGGGAGAGATCAATAAGACTCGATGACTGGATCAGAGGATGCAGGTAAGACATGATTCAAGGAAGATTACCACCCATCTAACACTTGTTCCCTTCTTGTCCCCTCCCACTCCTTTATTCCTCTGTTAGTTCTACTTTGAGAAGGCTAAGTTGTCATAAATACTATCTCATTGGGATACTCCCTGGTAAAAACCTTCAATGACTCCCCAATGTCATCCAGAGCAAGGCTCAACTGGCTGTTGAATTTCTAGATTTGTCATAATCTGACCCTATCCAATCACTATGGTTTTCTCACCTTTCCCCAATGGTCATAATACTACCATTCTTCAGGGTCCAGTCCAAGAACAAAATCTTCCACAAAAAGTTGGCTTTTCTAGATACCTTGAATCTCAGGATTAAAAGAAAGACTTCTATTCTGGCTTCCCTTGTTCATAAAGGCACCAACAATCAGTCTTCTGGGCATTTGCTCTGTCCAGGCCTTCCATTCTGTAAGCCTTCCCTCCCAACCATACTATCAGCTCTTTGAAAGAAGGCTAATTCCTCAATATTCTCCATGTCTGCACTCTGACTCCTGCCCCAAGTTGCAACACATGTGTCCACTGCAATAATTAAAAGGGAAATATGTGGCTAGTTTTCTATAGTATGTCTATAGTATGACTGCTGCCTTTCTACTTTTAACACGTGGCTTGTCCCATTCCTCTTTTCATTATACATTGCTCAATACTTCCTGTGCTTTACAATATTACCTTCTTTACTGTTCATGGCAATCTTCTGAAGTTGATAATCTATTATTTACAAGAGAAGTAACTGAGGCTCACAGCAGTTAAATGACTTGTTCAAGGATACAAAACAAGAGATATAGGATTTCAACTGGTTATTGTGACTTGGAAGCCCAGGATTTTTCTATTTCATGCCCTGACCTCCCGAAAATGTGTTTTTCTTATACAGAGCACCTGCTCTCCTTTGAGAAGTAAGGCCAGATATAGGTGGAGGCTTGTGCCAAATGAAACTTCCTTGTATGATCACCTTTCCTGGTTGCCCTTTGGGCCACTCCCATAATTACTCTCTGATACACTAAAACTGTGAGTCAGGGTGACTTAATAACTGTTTTCATTACCCTTATTGGTCCCAGAAATCTGTAGCTGCATATTAATGATGATAGGGCTGAGGAATGATCCAGAGATGGCAATTTTGTATGGTCAAAGACTCCTACATCTAGCCGAAACCAGTTTGGCTCAGTGGATAGAGCGTCGGCCTGCGGACTGAAAGGTCCCAGGTTCGATTCCGGTCAAGGGCATGTACCTTGGTTGTGGGCACATCCCCAGTAGGGGGCGTGCAGGAGGCGGCTGATCGATGTCTCTCTCTCATCGATGTTTCTAGCTCTCTATCCCTCTCCCTTTCTCTCTGTAGAAAATCAATAAAATATATTTTAAAAAAAAGACTCCTACATCTTATATAATAAAGAGGTAATATGCAAATTGACCCTCATGCCCTTGAGTCACAAGATGGCCTCCCCCATGTCATCATAAGATGACTGCCCCCACATCACCACAAGATGGCCATTCCCCATGTCATCACAAGATGTCCACCACAAGGTAGCTGCCCCCACATTGTCACAAAATGGCCGGCAGAGGAGGGCAGTTGTGGGGACCAATCCTGCAAGGGGAGCAGTTAGGTGTCAATCATGCTGGCAGGGGAGTGGTTAGGTATCAATCAGGCCAGCAGGGGAGCAGTTAGGTGTCAATCAGGCCTGCAGGGGAGTGGTTAGGGGGCTATCAGGCTGGCAGGCAGAAGCAATTAGGGGCAATCAGACAGGCAGACAAGCGAGTTGTTAGGAGCCAGCAGTCCTTGATTGTGAGAGGAATGTCCGACTGCCACTGAGGGGTCCCAGATTGGAGAGGATACAGGCCTCTAGTTTACATATACAGTGGTACCTCGAGATATGAGTGCCCTAACATACGAGATTTTTTGAGATACGAGCCGTCGAGCAAGCGATTTTTTGCTTTGAAATACGAGCAACATTTGAGATACGAGTAATCGCACAGATCGGCCGGCTGCACACGACCTACCAGTTTACCGAGACTCGAGCATCTCATAGTTTCCCACGCCTCAGTCACTGTGCTTGTTTACCTCGTTGTCGAAGCATCTTTTGTGCACTTACATACTTTATCACATTTCTTTTTATAACCATGGGTCCGAAGAAAGCGAGTGGAAAGGTCAGTGCTCAGAAGAGGATGATGTCTATTGAATTAAAGCGTGAAATCATAGAAAAATATGAGCAAGTTGTGTGAGTGACTGACTTGGTGAGGCAATACGGGCATAGTACTTCAATGATATGCATTGTGCTTAAACAGGAGTGGATAAAGAGTATAACGCCAGCTAAGGGCGTTAAAATAATTTCTAAGCTCCGTAGCTCTCTCCATGAAAAGATGGAGAATCTACTGATGGTGTGGGTGACGGAGTAGCAGCTTAAAGGAGATACATTAACACAGGGCATCAAATGCGAGAAGGCGCGAGCGATTTATGGTGGTTTGCTGGAGCAGACCCCGTGCACTTCCACGGATGAAGCATCGAAAGACTCATTTAAAGCCAGTAGAGGCTGGTTTGATAACTGCAGGAAAAGGTCCGGCATTCACTCCATCGTCAGGCATGGTGAGGCAGCAAGTTCGGATGTGAACGCAGCTGAGGATTACCTCAAAACTTTTTACGAACTGATAGAAGCCAAAGGATATATCCCCCAGCAAGTCTTCAACTGTGATGAGACAGGGCTTTTCTGGAAGAAGATGCCGAATAGGACTTATATAAAGGCAGAGGAGAAGGCGATGCCAGGCCACAAACCCATGAAGGATAGGTTAACTCTCGCACTGTGCACCAATGCGAGTGGCGACTGCAAGATCAAGCCTCTGCTCCTATACCATTCAGAAAACCCCAGAGTCTTTAAGTCACATAAGATTTTATTTATTTATTTATTTATTTATTTATTTATTTATTTCGCCTCTGTTTATAGAGACAAGTTCAATGCCTTACATACAATAAAGAAGAGGAGCACTTAATTATGGATGAGTACAAGTCCCAGGATCCTATTCCCAAGAAGTGAGTTGATTCAAGCAGCAGTAACTTAAACATAGACCAGGAAGCTGGCATTTTCACGAGCGGGGAAAGCTGAAGCCATCTAGAGCAGTGACCAGTTTGTTAGGTCTCCATCTTCTACTCGATGGCAGGTCCCTCGCAGCATTGAACTAATTTAGAGTTTCTTTCTGTCCTGCCCTCAGGGTTATCTTGTGAGGGATGGTGAGTGCCAGCTGTCTGTGAGCCTGTTTAAGGGGGACAGAGAGTCTGTGGTGTAGTCACTAAAGCAGTACTATCAGGTTTTCTGTCAAGGTTTCAAGACCTAGAAAAGCATGTTCTTGTTTGGGAAGAAGCTTGAGCCAGACACCTGGACCACCAGGAGGCTTGGTCTTCCCCACATTCTTCTGGAGTTATGGATCCCAGGGTGGTTCACAAACACGTTCCTTACTCCAGAGATCAGCAGTCCTGGTGGTGGGCTGGCTCTGTCCCCGAGACTCTGGGCTCTGTTCTGCAGGGCTTCCCCCAAGCTGTTGCCTGAGCCCCAGATGCTGGGCCTTTAGACTGTCCTGTCCCAGTCCAGCCTTGAGGTCCAACCACCATGAATCCTGCAAGGCCTGTTAAAATCACAGAACCACAGAATTTCCAATCCCCATCTGTCCCTTCTGTTGACAGAGACATTGAAGCATCGATGAGGAAAGGAAGGGGGTTGAATGAGCACAATGCTGCTCCGTGGCAGAGGCAGAATGAGAATCCAGATGAGGTCCTTCTTGTGACATTAGAAGGCCTCCATTTCCAATTAGCTGCAATGTATTGCCCTTTAAATTCACTAGGTCAGTGGAGGCACCTGTAACTGCAAATTGTATTCCATCCCCTAAGACCCGCATACAATTATCATGATGCTCGCGAAGAGCACCAAATTAAGGCCACTTTCCCGGCTAGAGGGGCACGAGGTTGGCCGTGTCCTAAAACTCTACTTGTAATAGGAAAAAGCACTGGATTAGAGCCAAAGCCTTCATAAAATCTTTCAAACCAAAGAAAGAAGGCTGCCGAGAATGAGTGAAGTTAATGCCAGACAACCCTCCTGAGCCCTTGGAAGCTATCCTATCATGCTCACACTGGGTGGAGGGGTGAGAGGTCTGTAGTGGGCTCCAGTGGGTGTGGCTGAGTTGATTGAGCATTGTTCCATGAACCAGGAGGTCATCGTTGGATTCCTGGTAAAGGCACATGCTACAATATGGGCTCGATCCCTAGAAGGGAGAGTGTAGAAGGCATCAGTCCATCTTTCTCATCGTTGATGTTTTTCTCTTTCTCTCTCCCTCTCCCCTCCCTTTTGTGGACAAAAAAAAAAAAAAAAAAAGTCTGAGTAAGAAAAGCCATGCCCTAAATTAATAAACATCCTTTAGTAATTTAACCCACTGAAACTGAAAAATAGTCTAACACATGGACTCCTTGAGAAATACAGAATCTCCCTCATGTGCTAAGTAAAGCATTGCACAAGGTGCCACTAAATTCATTAAGTGGAGTCAGAGCATAAATGATGCACTGAGTCCTGATTCTGGTTTTGCCGTGCGTAATGTTTCCATCACTCCTGGGCTGGAGAGGATTCAGATTATCTAAGGACATTTAGTTAATGTGGCATCATTTGGCATTGTGTGTGTGTGTGTGTTTTTCTTCCTCTCTTGGGTTATCTGGGGAAAACAATTTAGCAACTGGTTGCAAAAAGAGTCATGTTTGGAGAAACAAAAGCAAGGACAAGTCTCCTGTAGCCTGCCCAGCTCTGTCTAAACGTCTAAGATTCTGGACTTACACTGACATGCTGCCCTCTCCTAACTAGCCGCTGTTGATCTGACACTAAGGATTTCCAATCCTTTGCCTTTACTAGTGTCTTCAAAGCACAAAATCAGTACCAAAAACAAAACAAAACAAAACAAAACAAAAAAACAAACAAACAAAACAACAACAAAAAACCCGTACCTAAAAGCCAGATGACACAGAGTGGACGCCGCCTCCTGATCCCAAGTTGAAGTAGCCAAAGTGGATTCTGATTTCAGAAGAGATAAGGTGTCACAGAATTTGGGCTGAACTCCAGTATAGCGCAGTTTACGGAGCCTTGGGACATACACACAAGTTCTGGGGCCAAAATGTCCGTGCTCAGTAAATCCCTGGCTGACTGCTACCCCTTCTTGAGAACCTGCAGGCATGAAAGTCATGCCCGTGTAAAGCACAGAGCTAATTGGCTGTCACTAGGTTTCATCACATGTACAGCCTCCATTAGAAGATTTTTTTCTTAAGAGTTCTTTTGAGCAGCTAAATTAAAAACCCCAGCCCTTTTACTCCAAGTTCACTGTCAGAGCCTGGAATTGTTGGCTTTTGCAGATAAGTCTCTTTTTAGATAGTTTTATGTTTTGAAGAATTTATTGCTCCACTCTCATATTTTGAATAATTGGGTCAATGTTGGCAAGCCAGGATTCAGCCCACAGCGACATTAGGGCTGTGCTAAGGTCCTGTGACATCTTGGATGCTTCTGTGAGAGGAGCAGTGGACAGACAGAACATCAGCTCACAGTCACTGACAGAGCTGGGAGCGTTGGTCCAGAGGCCTTGAGCTACTGCCTTGTTTTGTCTCCAGCCTTCCTTGTACCATCTCTCTGATTTGGCCATGCTTATATCACCTCTGTGATTACTTACATCTTTTCCCTCAAACCAACTCACCATTTCCACTTGCTTTATTTGAAAAGGAAAGTTATCATCATTCCTGTAAATAGCAAAGCAGTATCACCATAACAACAAGGTCACCAAAGAAGCAAATGCGTGATCATCACACTGTCCCATTTGGTGGATATGGCACTGACTTGATCTCATGCACCTGCTCTGATTGCTGGGCTGCCAAGTCCTGGCCTGCTCTTCACCTGTCTCCTGAGCGTGCTGCTGGGAACTTGCTATCTCTCTACCTTTGCTGCTCTCTGAACATCTCCACCTCACTGCTCCTCATACTAACTTCATACAGTGGATGCTTGCCCGGTTCACTGCACCAGATTTGAAGCCATTTCCCCCTAATTTCAAGTGTCTAGAAGTGGATGCTTCAAACTTCACGGTGAGTACAGATAGTGAGTGGCTGAGGGGTGGGGGTGGAGGGATGGGGACGGGGGAGCAGGTCCTAGAAAGAGTGTGGAAGGGGCAGGAATCCCAACAGTGGGTGTGGCTCTGGGCGCACAGTCCTCAGGCAGCCTGGGGCCAGACACTGTGCAAAACAGCCTTGTCCTAATGCGCGCAGAACTCCAACCGCATGGATTTTTCACTTGCACTTGGAGAGTCCATTCCCCTGTCTTACGACGAGGTAGTTGAAGGTCTTTTAGAGGTTTTTCCCTAATTTTTTTTCTTCAGTTACCTTTACCTTTAACAGGAGTATATGTTCATGGTAGAAAATTCAGAGATTACAAAAAAGCATAAAATACAAGGTAAAACTGATTTTGCAGTCACAATCATGCAGAGATGAGGATTTTCTTCTAGCTACTCAAGGCTCACCCCCCTGAGGCATGGTTAGAGCAAGGGCTGGCCTCCCAGGACCTCCAGCTCAGCTCTGCAGACAGGGGCTCCATTCAGACCACAGCCCATGAAGTATGCAGCTCGCTTTTGTCCCTGGACTCCATGTTCCCTGCTGCCTCTGTTTCTAGGCCTTGGCATGGGATGTGACAGCCCCTTTGTCACTGTCCTTCTCAGCCCCAGGCCTTGGGGACCTAACACCAAAGGGAGGGGTTCCCCATAAAGGCAGCCTTGATCACATAGGTGCCTCTGCTGACCCAGCCATCTTGACCAAAGGCACTATGTGTTGGGGTGATGCTAGGCTGTGAACAGGCCGAGTAGGAGCAAAAATTTTGATCCCAGCCACGTGGCCTGCACAGGGAACATCTGGGGAAGAGAGTGTAGGGAATGGGAGGACTCTCTGAGGACACTCCTGCCCTCATGCCTGCCTTTCAGTTCTCCCTCTCTTCTCTGTAGGACATTCCCCCAGTTGCCACGATGATGTGCTAAGTGACCTCTTCAGAAAGACCACGATCTCTTAATAATCGGAGGCCAGCCAGAGTACCTGCCAGGAGAGAAAGGGCCAGGATGCCCTCCAGCTTTGTTCTTCCTCAGGATGACTGTCATACCTCTGAGGGGAAGCTGTCTGTAAAACTCGTGACTCCAGATACTCTCTGCACTTTGTGAAACTAGGGGTGTTAGGGATGCTCGAGGAGTTCAATCCTCAGGACTCTCCACACAGCTCAGCAATGGCAGCTGCAGCACTGTTGACAACAAAGGGGGTGAACCAGCAGAGTCCTTGTACTGGTGTTCTGGGCGCTGCGACCTGGGCTGCGGGGCCTGACCGAGGCTGGAGGGTCGATGGGTGACGCTGAGGGAGCTCTGTCCGCGGAGAGGAGGTGGGAGGCACGGACACCCAGTCCCGCCGGTTGGGGGTCCACCAGCCTCAGACACACCTGCCCAGCGGAACTCCGCCTCCCTCACCTCCTCTGACGCGGGACTAATGCCCAACCGCCAGGCAGAACTCTGCAGGTCCGTTAATGGAAGACCAAGTCACATAAGATTTTAAAAGGTAAACTGCAAGTTATGTGGAGGGCAAACCCGAAGGCATGGGTCACCAGGCAGTTCTTTGTGGAGTGGGTAAACCTGGTTTTCGGCCCTTCTGTTAAGAAATATCTACAGGAAAACAACCTAACCATGCAAGCCCCCCTCGTCCTCGACAATGCTCCTGCTCACCCACCAAACCTCAAAGATGAACTCCTCGAAGAGTTCAAGTTTATAAAGGTTGTCTACCTACCTCCCAACACCACTCCTATCCTGCAGCCCATGGATCAGGAGGTGATTTCTAATTTTAAAAAGCTGTACATCAAGCACCTGTTCCGGCGCTGCTTTGAGGTGATGGAGAACACAAACCTCACCCTTCGAGAGTTCTGGAAGAACCACTTTAACATCGTGATATGCCTCAGAATTATTGGTCAGGCCTGGCTGGGTGTTACAACGAGGACTTTGACCTCTGCATGGAAGAAGCTGTGGCCTGAAGCCGTAGTCGAAAGGACCTTCGAAGGATTCGAACCCGAGGTGCCAGTGGAGGAGGCCATAGTGTCTCTGGGAAAATCCATGGGCCTGGAGGTGGATGAGAGAGACGTGAATGAGCTCGTCGAAGAGCACTCTCTGGAACTCACCACGGAGGAGTTACAAGAGTTGCAGTCTCAGCAACATGCGGAGGTTCTCCAAGAAATTGGTTTTGAGGAGGAGCCAGAGGTGGAGGAGATCTCTACAAGTGAGATAAAGGAGATCTGAGGAATGTGGGAGAGGGTGTCACACTTCGTGGAAAAGAAATACCCCAAAAAAGTTGCTACTGGTCATGCATCGGAGCTGTTCAATGAAACTTGCCTCACCCATTTCAGAAACATTCTGAAAGGGAGGAAGAGGCAAACTTCGTTGGACACGTTTTTTTTGAAATCGGCCAAAAATGCAAAGATCGGTAGCAATTAAGTTCAGTGAAGATTAGTTAAGTTACATTCAGTTTAGGGATAAAGTGTAGCATTAAGAGTGTAATGAGTAAGTAAATACACTTTATAAAACCAGTTTATCCCTTTACATTCTTTTATTATGTTTTTATACAATATTTATCATTTATAAATACATTTTTCTTATTCAAAAACACGTAACAAGAACAACATTTTGGGGGCTGGAACGGATTAACGGCATTTCAATTGATTTCAATGGGGAAATTTGCTTTGAGATACGAGCAACTTGATATACGAGCAAGGTTACGGAAGGAATTAAACTCGTATCTCGAGGTATCACTGTAAATGGAAAGGCTTCATCCAATCTGTTGAGGACCTGAGTAGAACAAGAAGGTAAAGGAAGGATGAATTTGCTACTCTCTTGCTTGAGGTGGGACATTTATTTCACACTCCCTCACCCCATCAATGTTTCTGGTTCTTGAGCTTTGGACTTGAAACTTATACCTTTGGCTCTCTTAATTTTCTCAGGACTTTGGGTTTGAACTGGAATTACATGACCAGCTTCTGGGCCTCCAGCTTGCAGGTGGCAGATCAGATTATGAGACTTCTTAGCCTCCATAACTGTTTGAGCCAATTCTTATAAAAAATCCTCTCTTTCCCAACCCCTCCCCTCATTAGTTCTGTTTCTCTGGAGAATTCTAATAGACATTATTTTACTACTCTGGCAGTGGCAGCTGCTGGGATAATAGTGATTCTTGAACACAGAGGTCATTCTCTTTGTGGACACATTTTTAGGAGGCTTTGTTGACCTCATTGTAACTGGGCATCATGGGAATTGGCAAAGATGTCTCAAGCCCAGTTCAGAAAGATCAAGCCCTTTCTAAATTATTATGCCATTTATAATCTCTTTGGCCTATGCCCCTCCCAAAATTATGGGCCCACTGCTTTTTATGGGTTGCTGGTTTGCATCAGGAGAGGGGAAGGAGTGAGTAAAAGTGTTCATTTTTTAGGGCCCCATCAGGTGATCCTCTCTTTTTCTTATGGGTCCACAATAGTCTATGGAATTCCATCCAGCCAAGCAGTGCATAAAAACCGCTGCTTGATCAGGGACTCCCCTAATCTTGGCACCAAGGGTATTGGTCAGTTTTATGCATCATCACCATCCTAATTCCCTCCAATACCAAATTTTCATTCAGTCAAAAAAAATGTACTCACAACTGTCAGGCACTCTCAATACTTGGGATTCAATGACAAACATCCCACAGAGGACATGCGCCTTATTGGAACTTAAAAATCGGAGCAAACTCCAAAATTACATATATTCTACAAAGTTAGAAAACTTCAGTTTGCTCATATAATCTATCAAGTTATATCCCAGCCAAAAATGTAGGTGATTAAACTGTCCTAAGAAATGAGAAAATATGAAATGACAATATCTGTAGATGAAGAACATAAAACTGTTATTAAAGTTTTATTTTTTCTTTCTAATTATAATTGAAGGACTAGGACTACAGCCCAAAACAATGAGTTGAGTTCACCTCTTCCTTGGCTGCCTAGATCAACTCACACTAATTCAGATTGAGTGGCACTCACCTTGAGGCTCCCAACAAATCTGTATTCCAGCTTTTTCCCTCACTTTACCTTCCTTGGCAAATCCTGAGCAATTCCTTATCTCTACTCTCCTCCTTCTATCTTAGTCTTCTAGATGGCGTTGTCTTTGTAATTTTTTTAAAAAGTGAAGTAAGTCAGCTAAGGGGACAGTAAATTGTTATCTCATAAAGCACTCATATTTTCTTAGTCTTTCCTTTCACCCCCATGTGCAGAGGGACAGAACAATTCTTGATTTAAAGTACTCAGTGCTCAGAGTTCCTGGCTCAAAATCCTCTATAAAGACCTTCCTACTCTTCTTCATATTCAAAAACTCTGCCCTTGAGATTTTCAGGCAAAATATCTATGATTAAGCACAAGTAGCAGATATTCCTTTATAGGTAGGTAGGTCATGCTTTCCAATTTATATTTTCTTACACATAATTTTTTTCAACAGCTCTATAAAGTAGACAGGACAGTGATCATTGCTCTCATTTTACTCCTGAGGAAGTGAAGGGATAAAGATTTACTCCCTAAAATTTGTCAACGGTGAGAGAAACCAAGATGGCGGTACAGATAAATATCTAAACTGCTGCCTTATACAACAATTTCAAAACTACAACTAAAAGACAGAACACACATCATCCAGAACCACAGGAAATTCTACAACTAGAAGGAAAGAGAAGGCCCCACAGAGACTCAGGAGCTGCAAAAAGCTGAGGTACAGAGACACGTGTGTGGAGAGGACAGGTGGTGGAGTGCCTGGCTGGTTTCCTCTAGCGGGAGGGAGACAGAAACTCCTGACTGCACTGAACCCCAGTTCCAGGCGAGACTCATATGGGGGCAGTCTGGACTGTTGTGAAGAGGGACGAGTGCACGGAAACTTATAGGAGCCATGAAAAGCCAGAGGTCTAGAGGCATGTGAATGTGAGTGTGCACACAGAGGGCTGACTGCTGATTGTACCGCTGTTTCTCTAGCAGGAGGGAGACAGAACCTCCCAACTGCTCTGAAATACACTTCTGACTTCACTGAACCCAATTTCGGGCGAGACCCTGGGGACCCAGACTCATAAGGGTCCCTGGAGCACATGGAAACTCAGGGGAGTCACAAAAGACAGAGGTCTAAAGGCATGCGCTCATTCGCACAGAAAGGGCTGCAGCGATTACTGAGGGACATTGGGATCCAGGGGGGAGTAAGGCAGGGCTGATGGGAAGCCAAGGCTGTCTCTGCTCAGCCCTGAGACTGCCCATCCAAGCTGAAAACAGAGGCTGTTGCAATTTTGCAAGTCTTGTATAATAAGGCTGACTCCAGCACAGAAGTTCTCCCCCATAAACACAGCTGATCTTCACAACCAATTGGCTGAGAGATCAATTTCCCCCAGTGATACCAACAACCATCAAGACTTAACTACAACAAGGCTGAACACGCAGTCCACAAAGAGGTGCACCAAAAGAGTCCACCTCAGGTAACTGGGGAGGTGGAGCTACTAGGCCATATAGGACATCTAGCACACAAAGCTACTTTACCAACTCAGGGAAGCAACGAAAATGCAGAGACAAAGGAACAGATCACAAACAAAAGAAATGGAAGAAAACAAACGACTGGATATAGAGTTCAAAACCACGGTTATAAGGTTTTTCAAGAATTTCCTAGAAAAGATGGATAAATTTAGCAAGACCCAAGGGGAGATGAAAAAGGACCAACTAAAAATTAAATATATACTGACTGAAATAAAAAATATTATATAGAAACCTAACAGCAGACTAGAGGAGTGCAAGTATCAAGTCAAATATTTGAAATACAAAGAAGCAGAAAACACTCCACTGGAAAAGAAAAAAAAAAAAGAGTCCAAAAATGTGAAGATAGTGTAAGGAGCCTCTGGGACAACTTCAAACATACTAACATCAGAATTATGGGGTTGCCAGAAGAAGAGAGAGAGCAAGATACTGAATACCTATTTGACAAAATAATGACTGAAAACTTTCTCCACCTGGTGAAAGAAATAAACTTACAAGTCCAGGAAGCACACTGAACCCTAAACAAAAGGAATTCAAAGAGGACCACACCAAGACACATCATAGTTGAAATGCCAAGAGCAAAAGACAAATAGAGAATATTAAAAGCAGCAAGAGAAAAACAGTTAATTACCTACAAGGGAACACCCATATGATTGTCAGCTGATTTCTCAACAGAAATTATGCAGGCCAGAAGGGAGTAGCAAGAAATATTCAAAGTGATGAATAGCAAGAACCTACAACCAAAGCAAAGCTATCATTCAGAATTGAAGGTCGATAAAGAACTTCACAGATAAGAAAAAGCTAAAGGAGTTCATCACCACCAAACCAGTGTTATATGAAATGCTCAAAGGTACTCTTTAGGAAGAGGAAGAAGAAGAAAAAGTAAAGATAAAAATTATGAACAACAAATACATATCTATCAACAAGTGAATCTAAAAACCAAGTGAATTAAAAATTTGATGAACAGAATAAACTGGTGAATAGAATAGAATCAGGGGCATAGAAATGGAGTGGACTGACAATTCTCAGGGGGAAAAGGGCAAGGGATGTGCAGGGAGAGACGGGACAAAAATACACCTGTAAATGAGAAAAATGCGGGAGGGAGGGAGAAGGAGAGAAGGGCAGAGGGTGGGGCAGGAGCTGGGTGGAGGGGAGCTATGGGGGGAAAAAAGAGGAACAATATAATAATCTGAATAATAAAGGTTTATTAAATTTTTAAAAAAGACAAAAAAAATTTTGTCAACTGAGGAAGGTGGTCTTTAATTGATGTTGGTAGAAGTAGGACAGTTAGGAAATGGAGATCCCCCAGTATGAGGTGTTACAGATGTGCTTTCTTCACTGAGATCCACTTGTACTTTGGATTCTGGAAGTAGATGTGTTTACTGGTACAACAAAGGTGTGCTCCAAAACAAGAATAGAAAGTACTATTTCAGTTCAACAAACGCAGAGTCTGGGGAAGAGAACCCAAGGGGCTTACATGGATCCTGGCAGGAGGAAAACAACCAGAGGGGAAAAGGACAGGAGGGGAGCCGGGAGGGGGAGGAGAATAAGCAACAGAGAAGGAAAAAATGTGTGAAATAATTCACCCCTACCTTGTCTTTATGAAAATTTAATATATGAAAATTCCTCCTTGAAAATGAGATAAATAAAGAAGTAATTATTTGCATTACAAATTATCTCTCCACTTCAAAAGCGTATTTACCACAGGTGTGATTCTTTGATGTGAGACTTTAGAAAGAATTATGACTTGGGGGAGATGGGAGATTTAAACACTAAAATCCTGATTATAATGTAATAGGAAATAATCCTGTCAAAAGGGGGAGACATCTGAAGAAAGAGGTGGTTGTATGGAAAGCTCTTGGCAGCTGTTTTTAAAGGACATGAACAAAAGACAGAGCAAAGAGATTTAGATAAACTGGAACACAAAAGATTGCCATGAACATTCAGAAACAGAATAAAGGAGGCTAAAGTCAGGAATAAATCTAGCTTTCCAAAAGTCCTAACAGTTGTTTTAAGAACCCTAAAAGCTTTGCTTGGGGTAAGGAGGAGGTCACACTTGGAGCGACTTGCTCTTTAAGTAAGTAAGGTGGTCCAATGTTACCAAGTTAAGTAGTTCTTACTTTTTCCTATTATTTATTTTGCTTCTGTCTTCTCCAACATGCAAAAAAAATGGAGAAAAATGTATTTCTCTTAGAGTGTGTGAAAAGAGTATTAATATTCACCCACTTGAGCAAGGCATGGACATTCCCAGCGGCTGGACATCAAAGACAAGGAAAGATTTAGGGCCAAAATTGGAGAGAAAGATGGTGAGCAGAAGACATTGGAGAGAGACAAAGCCTCCCCTTCCTCTCCCACTCTGCTCATATTTCAGGTAAATTCTACTAAAATTTATTAATCTATTTGTGAGTGGATTTCTTAAGGAAATAAAATATGGACTCAGCTTGACTTTCTATGGAATGTGGGGAAAATAGAAACCAGTACTCAGAGGCAGGAGCCAGAGGAAAGGGACACCAGGACAGATCACCTTTAATTTTGAAAGGAAGGCCAAGTGAGAATTAAAGTCCCACATGGGTGAGAATGTAAGAACATGGAACCTCTCTAACTGACTTTAGGTTTATAGAGGTAGAAGAATTGAATGGCAGGAAATTGGAATAATGTGCAATGCAGAGGGGTTCTCAGAGCCTCTATCAGTAATCCATTGGGATTACAGCAAATGGGAGAAGTGCCTGAAGGCTCAAGGCTTTCCCTAAATGGGAACAGATTAGATTCTACCAGCTATGGAAGAGTAAATTCTGACACCCATTCTGCTGCAAAAGATTAGTCTAGGGCAGTGGTCAGCAAACTCATTAGTCAACAGAGCCAAATATCAACAGTACAACAGTGTCCCTGATATGAAAAAATTTCTTTTGAGAGCCAAATTTTTTAAACTTAAACTTCTTCTAACGCCACTTCTTCAAAATAGACTCGCCCAGGCTGTGGTATTTTGTGGAAGAGCCACATGCAACGGGCCATAGAGCCACATGTGGCTCGAGAGCTACGGTTTGCCAACCACTGGTCTAGGGCTAAGCCAATCCTGGTTTTCTTTTTCTTCTTTAACTATACTTTTATTGATTTCAGAGAGGAAGGGAGAGGGAGATAGAAACATCAATGACGAGAGAATCATTGATCAGCCAACTCCCTCATGCCCCCTACTAGAAGTCGAACCCGCAAACCAGGCCTATACCCTGACCTGAAATTAAATCATGACCTCCTGGTTCATAGGACAACACTCAACCACTGAGCCACACTGGCCTGGCTAATCCTGGTTTTCCATTCCCTTTGCCAGGATGGACTTTGCAGTGCTATAGTGTCTTAATCCTGGTTAATAAGACACTAGGGGAAATCTGCCAGGGAAACAGGCAGAGAAATGACAGGAGGAGAAGACTGGTTCTGCTGCTGCTATTGGACATTTTGGTATCAGACAGACCTCTTGGAACTGCTCCATATTACCTGGTACTTACGGAGATGGTGGTGGGGAGCCAGCTTGACAGCAAAGCCACTATTGTGAGCTTAGCAGAGAGGTGAGCTGAATCCATGAGGGCATTGCTAAACCCCTGCTCTGCCAGCCTGAAGCTCATACTTCCAAAGACTTCTTTCTTTATAAGTGATAATAATAAACTTCCTCAAAATGTAAGGCAATTTGAGCCAGGGTTTTCTAATATTTGGGGCAAAGAATTCCTAACTGACACACTGGGATATATTGAATTAAAAAAAACAATCAGTTCACAAACATTTTCATAGTGTCCCTGATATGAAAATAACTTGCAGGCCAGATAATAATACCTGTAAGAATATTTGTGGTTGGCTGTGATAACCTGTGCAAGACCTACACGTATTGTCTGACTGTTTGGAGATAAGCCTTAATGTTTTATCAAAAACATGACAATGTTCCATTTGAAGATAATTTAAATCTCAGAGAAAGTCTAATACACAAGATAGAATTAAAATTTAAAATGACTTCACAGGCTGGAATGCTAAGATAAAAAACCAACAAGCCAAACAGGTGACAAATATGGGATCCAGCCCAGGCTTCAAACATCTACTCTAGAAGTCAAGATGGGTGACACTTGGCTTAGTAGAATGTTAATGGGAAACACCTGTGACCTTTAGAGCATGGATAGTGGATGCTATTGTCTGCTTCTTAGATTCCTCCTTCAGAATTTAAGCAATGCAATAATACTCTCAGCCGGGGATTGTTCTGCAGCAGAAAGCTATATACATTGTGAAAAATAGTCTCTAGTGGGCTACTGGTTCTTGGTAGAAATAGAATGCCTGACCATGAGATACCAAATATCCAGGCAGCCAGAATGACCCAACATCAGCCTGGTCAGATCTCCAACAACAATCATGAGATAAAAGGTTGTATATCTGGGATCAGGCCTAAGCAGAACTAGAGAGCACAAACGAGCTGCACAGTAGGTGACCCAGACTTCTGTATCATCCACCATTCTTGAACTGATACCTCATCCTTACTTAGCTCATACTTATGGGCAAATGGAGTACGGGGGGAAAAGCTGAGGCTGGTTTATGGATAGGTAAGATCAGTATGAGGTTGCAAGCCAAAAAACAGACCAGTGCTCTGTTTCACGGGTGCAGCCCCACTCAGGGGTGTCTCTGAAAGATAGGAATGAGGGGAATTCTTCCTAATGGATAAAGCCTCAGGCACCATGCCTGTCAAAAGAAGCACTTCGACATAATACATATTACTAGTGAGTAGTAGTGAATGACTTGGCTGGTAGACTCTGCAGAACATAGGAAACAAAATGTCTTAGCTGTTTGATGTCAGCCAATTTCTATCAGTGCTGGCACGACAGGCACATTCATGGACAGGCAGATGAGAAATGGAGTCACCATCCTCGCAGGGCTAATTGACCATAGTCCTCAGGAGAAGGTAGTTCTGCTCCTGGAGTAATGGAGACAGAAAAGAATACTCCCTTGCCTGGTTTAGATGGTAATGGACAAGCACAGCAACCATGGCCTGAGAAATGATGACAAAAGGATGGAGGCTATGCATGGCCCCAAAACATGGGCTCCCACTTGATAGGTCTGATATAATCACTGCCACTGCTGAATACCCAGCCTGCTAGCAGCAGACACCAGCACTGAGCTCCCAATAGAGCTCCAGCTCTTGTTTTAATATTACAAGTATATTAGCCTTATTTTTTAATTTAAATTTTATTTTTCAATCACAGCTTATGTTCAATATTATTTTGTATCCATTTCAGGTGTACAGCATAGTGGTTAGACAATCATATACTTTACAAAGTGTTCCCTCTGATATTTCCAGCACTCACCTGGCACCATACGTAGTTATTACAACTTTATTGACTATATTCTCTATGCTATAGTTTACATCCCTGTGACTATTTTTTAACTGCCAATTTGTTCTTCTTAATCCCTTCACCTTTTTCACCAAGCCCTCCAATTCTCTTCCCCTCTGGTAACCATCGTCTGTCTATTTTGTTTGTTCATTTATTTTGTTCCTTGTCTTTCACTGACTGATTTATTTCATTTCACATAATACCCTCTAGGTCCATCCATGCTGTTGCAAATGGTAAGAATTCATTCTTCTTTATTGGCTCCAACTCTTGAAGACACCAATTGGCTTCTTAATGTACACGTTTATTGCAATGGGCCCTTCCATCTTGTGATTTGTCTTGATAGGAATTGACTGGAATTGATATACATTCTAGCATGACTCCCTTTTCCTACTCATACAACTTCAGTCAGACAGTGCTTATGTAACGTTTGATTAATTGGAATAGAATACTGCCAAATATTGCATCTGACCATGGTAATTGCTTATATCAGTTTGAGTTATGGCTGTGTGCACATAACCATGATGAGATCCACTGCTTCTATGACATATTAGTAGCCTAAAGGAATGTGTAACAGTTTGTTGGATGCACAATTGAGGCCTCAGCTTGGAGATATCTTTTGATGATTCAGTACGAGCCTTTAGACACAGTATACACTCTAAATCAAAGCCCATTATATGTTGCTGACCCAACCAGTAGAATACATGAATCTGGGAAACAATAAGTAGAAGTAGAAGTGCCTCCAACTTACTTGAGGAATTTTGTACTTCTTGTCCCTGCAATTCTAGATTCCGCAGACTTAGAAATCCTTCTACTTCTTCTTTTTAATAACTTTATTGAGGCATACTTTACATAGCATATAATTCACCTACTTCAAATGTATAATTCAATGATTTTTAGTAAGCTTACCAAGTTGTATAATCATCACAACAAATCAGTTTTGAGACATTTGTATCATCTCAGTAAGATCCGTACTCCCATTTATAGTTAATCCCCTTTCACATCTCCTACCCCAGAAAACCATTCATCTACTTTGTCTTTACAAATTTGCCTTTTCTGGACATCTTATCTAACTGGAACCATACAATATGTAGTCTCTTGTGGTTTGCTTCTTTCACTTATTGCAATGTTTCCCACATTTGTCCATGTTACAGCATCTATCATTGGTTTGTTACTTTTCATTGTTAAATAGCATTTTGTTATATTGATACACCATATTTTGTCCATCCATTCACCAACTGATAGATACTTGGGATATTTCCAACTTTTCACTATTATGAATAATATTGCAAAGAATATTAGATGCAAGTGTTTGGATATTTGTTTTCATGTGTCTTGGGTAGATGCCCAGCAGCAGGATCACTGGCTGATATGGCACATTTACATTTAACTTTTTGAGACTGCCAAACCATTTTCCAAAGTGAATGGATCATTTTACATTCCCATAAACAATATATGAGGATTCTCATTTCTGTGCATCCTCTCTACATTTGTTATTGTCGATCTCTAATGACAAATGATGTTGCACATTTTTAAAAAATGTGTTTATAAGTAATTTTTATATCTTTTTAATAAAATGTTTATTAAAATATTCTGCCAATTTTGGGAGATTGTTTGTCTTATTATTGAGTTATAAGAGTTCTTTGTGTATTCTGAATATAAGTCCTCTATTAGAAATGTGTTTCTGTAAGCTAATCTATTTCTAAATGTTGTCTTTTGAATCAGAAGAAGTTAGGTATGTTGTTATGGAATGGGGACAAGGAAGGATATATTTGGTACTGAGATAGCCCATTGAGGTGTCACTTTTTATTCCCTTGTTTAATTTTGATGGTATATGGATAAATACAGCAGCCATGACCTGAGAAAGTCACCATGTCCCAGCTAAACCACCGATACCAGTAGAGTGCTAATCAATAGGGAGAGGTATCTAGAATAGAAAATAGAAAACAATGATGACAATTACTTTGGCCTTGAGATTATAGTCCATCCCACTAACCTTCCAGAGGAAAAGAAGTCAACTAGATTCTTGATGAAGATCTTTATAGAATTTTAATTTATGAAGAAAGTGGAGCCAAATGGCATAGAGGGTAAACTACAATAGTATTCCACATATTGTGTGGTGTGCCACTCAGATCCCCCTTCAGAATTGAGGAATTTGTTCTCCCAGTTGCTTAGGAATGTTGACAGCTAAAAGCTTTGAACTGAAGAGAGCCTCCTTGCCTTTGTCACACCTTCTTCCCAGAGGTTTCCTCTCATCCAGTTACTGGCTGGATCCGTAAAGACCCTGTACTCTCCAGAACTTCCTGTTGGATGGCTGAGTTTTTTTGTGTGACTGCGCCACAGTTCAAGTCCTTCCTCTGCTGAATTCTACTTCCTTCATGTATAGGTGTTGATCCCTAGGGCATATTCCATAAACTTATATATTAGGCATTTAAATCTCCTTCTTAGAATTTCAATATGAGTCCCTAGAGTCTATGCAAATTGAGTTGGGTCATTAAAAAACAAATATTCCAATCATGTGGAAAGTGAGTCCATGGCACTCTGAACTGGTTAAACAAAATATAAGAAGATTGTATTTTCATATTATAAAAGAAACACTAGCAATATGACAACATCCGTAAGAAAGCAACCAAGATAGAGAGTATGAGAAATATAAGGATTGAAACCTTAGAGAACTGTTTTAATTTCACAGCAGTGATCGTTGGGAAGATGGAAGAGAGGTTTCCACGCTAAAGGAAAGAATAAGAACTAAAAGATGAATTTTATAAGGAAGCAGATTTTGGCTTAAAGGAGAGAGGAATTCTTTAAAGGATACATGTCATGTGTCTTGTGAGCCATCTCCTTAATACAGCTGGGTGATCATGGGTTAGAGATGTTGGAGAGAATTTCTACAATAACTAGGGGACGCGGCTAACATTCCTTTCAACTCTCAAATCCAATGATTATAAGTTGTGATGAATTGCAAGCTTTTAAAAAGGTCTTTAATATGGAATCTGCTCAAAGCATAACACAAGACAACTTTATGAGTTTTTCTCAAAGGGAAAACCAGTCTTCCACCTTTGTCAGTCTGGAGTGGTGCTACATAGGGTAGGAGAGCTTCATGATATTCCCTCTTAACTTTCCTCAGCCCCAATGAGTTTGCTGTTGAATTTTATCCCTAGTCCCCTTTTAAGACACAGAGAAGCAACTAAGGATTGCCTTTACAGTTTTGACTTTTATAAGCATGGTTGTAAGTTTTTAGGACTCAGTGGATGATTTATTAGTATATCCTCTAGAATTATTGTTAGCATGCCTTATCATAGTTTAGGAATCCGGACATCACTCCTAAGAAAGCTGAGCTCCAAGAGTTTACAGACTTACTCAGACCACTAAAGCGACTATATGCCAAGGCTGAAATCTAACCTCATATTTGAATGCCATAGTTTTTCCCTGATTTGTCAAGTTCCAAGCTCTCTTCTTTCAGACCACTCTCACCACATTTTATCAATTGATTTGTATGTCCCAAAAATATATATTCAAGTCCTAACCCCTGGAACTTGAGATGTGACCTTATTTTAAAATAGTCTGTGCAGATGTAATCAAGTTAAGATGAGGTCATATTAGATTAAGGTGACATTCCATGCAATGATTTATAAGAAGATGGAGATTTGGATGCAGACACAGAGAGAACACAGGTGAAGATGGAGGCAGAGTAGGGACTTACGCTGCACAGGCTAAGGAACACCAAGGATTACCGGCAACCTCTAGGCACTAGAAAGAGTCAAAGAAGCATTTTCGCCTATAATCTCCAGGGAAGCATGAGCAAGCTGACACCTTGATTTTGCACTCCCAGCTTTCCAAAACGTCAGAGGAGAAGTTTCTGTTGTTTTAAGCCACTTAGTTTGTAGTAATTTGTGACAACAGACCTGGGAAACTAGCGTAGTATACCCAATGGACTTTTCTAGGGCGGGAAGAGATGGAATAGGAGGAAAGGGTGTTAGGCTCAGACATTATGAGAAACAAAGATGGAGAGTCTTGAGGAATAGATGTGCGCTACTCCTCATTCCCTGGCCAGGACAGGACCTGAGGCTCCCAAATCACTTTAAGCGAGTATCAGCATAGTCCTCCTGTGAGATCAGGCCATATTTGGACACTTGGCTATGTGAACAGGGAAAGTGTACCCTGTAGGGACTATCCATTTGCCTAACAATCTGATTACAAAGTCAGCCAAATATCATTTAGAGAATAAAATATAAGAGAAAAACAAGATCTCACGTGGGAGGCTGAACAGACTGCACCTAATAACTTGAGGCAATTAGAGAATTAGCATAGAGAAAGAAAGGTGGCCTGTGAACCAAATAGGTATGATAGAAACAGCTGCATGGGGTGAAGTTAATACTAATGCTAATACTAATATAAATTATAATTATTATCTCTTACATGTGTAAGTAGAGTTTGATGGTTGACAAAGTACTTCTACTACATGATTTACCTAAATTTTATTATTATTATTTTATTAATCCTCATCCAAGGAATGAGAATTTTTTTCCATTTATTTTATTTTTTTAGAGAAAGTGGAAGGGAAGGGTAATGAGGAAGGGGAAAGAGAGGAAGAGAGAGAGGAGAAAGAGAGAAACATCATTGTGAAAGAGACACATCAATTGTTTGCCTTCCACATGCCACCCCACCAGGAGGTACGTGCCCTTGACTGGGAATTGAACCTGCAAACCTCTGGTGCACAGGCCAACACTCTAGCCTACCAGCGCCATTTAAATTGCAAATGGATTAGTGAGAAAAGCCAGGCCTTCAGGTCTCCTATTTTACTAATGAGAAAGTTGAAGTTCACAGAGGTTAAAACACTTGCTCAAGGTCCATGCTAACACTAGAACTCTAGCCCTTTACTTATTTCTGTTCATTGTCTTTCCTATAAGGTGGTTCAGCCCAGCACCCTCCTGGAGGCACATCCAGCCTCAGAGACCTACACCCAGCTCTCCTCTCCTTCTAGTACCTAGCGGACTCTGCACAGAGCAGGAACTTGATGCACAAGGAAGGTGACTGGGTGATTAATTGAGGTGAGGGTGGGTGGAGCAAGAAGTCCCACATCTTGTGCTTGGACAGACTCCCAGGTTCTGCCTCTACCAGTGTGTGATATAGAGCTGAGCTGACACCAGCATCACCCTCAACTGAGTCTCTGTGTCAGGAGGTAGTCATGGAAACTCACTCCCTTCCTGATGAGGAGAGAATTAGGTAGAAAGGAGGCATCAAGTTAATTGCCTGTCATCCCCTCTCTGCTCTCTGTGTGTTGATTCAAATTAAGCTTTTTCAGTTTTCTAATGTCAGCAGTGACTAAATAACCAAAGCATAGGCCTGGGAGTCAGGACATTTAGGAAACAGCCAGTTCTGAGGGAATTCTTTAACCTTTTTTCCTCTTTGCTTATTTCTGACCCACACTTTCAGGAAAAACAAATCTCTTTGCCTGACCTCTCTTGGTTTCAGATCCAAACTCTCAGAACTGCTTAATTTTAACCATATGTAATTCTAAATTCACTCAAATAGGTATTTCCTCTCTTGTAGAGAAAAGAATACACACACACACACACACACACACACACACACACACACATATATATATATATATATATATATATATATATATATATATATACATATATACATACACACACACACACACACACACACACACACACACACCATACTAGTGAACTGGTGCACGGATTCGTGCACATTGAAAGGAAAAGAATTAGAAGAAATATTTTAATATTGCTATTTGCCCTTTTTCTGTAATGGATGCTGGTCACCTCCTGCAGGGCGATTGGGCCCCACTCACATCTTCCTTGGCCTGGTGCCACCTGCTCATCTGCTCCACTATCCTGCTGTGGTTCCGCTCTCTGGTCCTGCTCTCTCGTTGGGCCCATCATGGTGGGCAGCGCCTCCACTGCCACCTGCTGCCAGCACCACATCAATGAAGCCCGCTATATTTTGTGCTGCCTCCTGGTGGTCAGCACATGTCATAGCAAGCAGTCAAACTCCTGGAAGAGGGGACAATTTGCCTATTAGGCTTTTATTATATAGGATATTTTTATTGATTTCAGAGAAGAAGGGAGAGGAAGAGAGAGACAGAAACATCACTGATGAGAGAAAATCATTGATTGAGTGTGTCTTGCATGCCCCCAAATGGGGAATTGAGCCCACAACCCAAGCATGTACCCTGATCGGGAATCAAATTGTGACCTCCAGGTCAACACTCAACCACTGAGCCATGCTGGCCTGGCAGTACTATTTCTTCTTCAATCATGTTTCTTAGCACCAAGTTTTGTGCCTGGGACACAAAAGGCAATCAATCCACATTTGTGATTGATTTAATAAATAACTAAGAACTGGAGTTTTGGAGCATGGTGTCCTGGAAGAAGGAAATATTTACTTAAGCTCTCATATTGAATGTTGGTTGTAATCTATTTGGATTTCCATACTATTTGCCTTTCACCCAAGTAGTATAGGCAGATATAAGACTACATTTGGATCCAGATTTGGTTTTTCTGCTCTGCTTCATCAGGACAACATCTCTCCTGGGATTTTTGTGCTTGTTAGCTCTGAAAGTGGTGAGCTCTGAGGTTAAGTTTGCTGGATCATGTAAAAACTGTAGACGTAGAGGAGGTAGAATGCAGAATCCTAGGATGAGGAGGTTGAAGTGAGTGCTTGGGATTCTCCCAAGAGTCTCTTCCTGGATGAGAATGAAATTCTGGGAAGGCAATGTTGTCTCCTAATTGCCACTGTCTAGGGAAAAAATACCTCTCAGTTTATAGTGGAGGTGACAATATGACTTCCTTCTTATACCTGTATGGCATTCATATTTTTATAGGGCTCCTGGGAAAGAGCACTGAACTAGGATTCAGCAGATTTGAGTGTTTTCCATTTATCAACATTGGACAACAGTTTTAGACCTCAGTTTCCTTTTCTGTAAATGAAAAACAGGGTGAAACCAAATGTTCTCTAAGGACTGTCCCATGATTTTATAAAAAGAGATTATGGCATGGCTTGGTGGTTGAGTGTTGACCTAGGAAGTCAAGATTCAATTCCCAGTCAGGTCACATGCCTAGGTTTCAGGCTTGATCCCCAGTAAGGGGCATGCAGGTGGCAGCTGATCAGTGATTCGATCTCATCATTGATGTCTCTCTCTCCCTCTCCCTTGGAAATCAATAAAAACACATTAAAAAAAAAGATTATGGATTTCCCCATGTAACTGTTTTAGAACTTGGCAGGAGAGGGAGAGTAATCCCTTGGGCTGCATTCTCAGGAAAGCCTAGAGGTGGAGGCGGGTGGTATAAAGTGAGGCTCTACCAGGACTCCTCTTCCATCTTTTTCTTCCTATCTGTTTCTTCCCATCCTTTCACCTCTATGATGGAAGAAAGTGGTTATTGTATGAGCTCTGGAATTGGATAGAAATATATTTGAATCCCAGCTTTGTCGCTTACCATGTGTGGCAAATTTATTAACTTACCTCTGCCTCAGTTTCCTCATCTACAGATGAAGTTTATCTTGCTAAGGTCATCACTAGGGTTGAATGACTTGATGCAGGGAAAGGGTACAACATATTTGCTATAATTCCTCACAAATCTATTAATATTAATGTTGTTTATGTCTCTATTCTAGAACTGATTTTGAAATGGAATTCTGTGATCTTCTACACTATTGTTCAACCTGTTTTCTGTTGATTTTACATGGAAAAATTTAGGAATCATGTACTTTTACTTATTCAGATATTTAATTGTTTCAGTCCCCAGTTCTGCTTGCACCATAAACCTGAGTTAAATGGTACAAGGTAAAAGAACTAGCACAAGTCAGAATTGCTTACTGAGTTACAATATACACATTGTTATTCTATATAATAAAGAGGTAATATGCAAATTGACCACTGTATCCTCACAAGATGGCTGCCTATGACTAGGCCTGCAGGTGGGTTAGTGAGGGACAACCAAACAACTGAACAAGCAGGCTGTGTGGGGTGACAAGGCTGGCAGGGGGATTAGTGAGGGTTGACCAAACAACTGAACAGCAGGCTGCTTGGGGCCACCAGGCTGGTGGGGTGGGGACCGTGAGGGGCAACTAGGCCAGAAGGGGGAGCAATTGGGGGTGACCAGGAAGGCATGGGAGCAGTAAGAGGTGACCAGGTCAGTAAGGAGGGCAGTGTGGGGTGATCAGGCTTATAGGGGGGAGGAGGAAGTTGGGTTGAACAGGCAGGCAGGCAGGTGAGTGATTAGGAGCCAGTGATCCAGGATTGTGAGAGGGATGTCCAACTTCTGGTTTAGGCCCAATTGTTGGGATCAGGCTTAAACCAACAGTTGGATATCCCCTGAGGGGTCCCAGATTGGAGAAGGTGCAGGCTGAGCCCTCCATGCACAAATTTTGGGCACTGGGCCTCTAGTAGACAATACAATTTTAAAATGCTGGCATTAAAAGCATTTAGGAGTAACAGATGACTGACTTGCTAGGGGTAAGTATTTCCTTTTGCTGAATTATACATTTAAGGGCTAGAGGAAAGGGGAAAGGGAAGACTTGGAGCCCTTGTAAATTTCTAGTATATTTTAAAGTTTAATAGCATTGCAGCAGGTATGTCATGCCAATGCATTAATACTAACAGTAAATTTTTTGAGGTTTGGGATGATAACATTTCATAAATTATCCACAAATTGTATCTTAATTCTGTAATTAATAATAGCTTCTAAAGATGAAAAGGTAAATGATGAGAATATTCAAGTTCTAGCTTCTAAATGCAATTTTGAGTGACAGTTACACGATATTCTATATACCTTTCATCTCAGTTGTGGGAATGGTGATGTTTAGGATCTGTGCTAGGGCTCTACAAAGACTGTCCACATGATAGCTTTGGACAGCTTCCCTGCCTGGTGCCTCAGTTCTGAGATTCTCTGTGATCTAGGTGAGTCTCTACCTCCTTCTACAAGTAAATGGGTAAACACAGGAGCAGGTGGCAAACTCCTTGAGGGCAGGATCTGTATTATTCATTGTCATATATGCAGAACCTGGGAGGTAACAGGCACTTTGCAGACACTTAATACTTAATGAGTTTTAGAGTCTGAAAGTACTGGATCTCTGTTATGCAGGAGACAGAGATGCCTGGGGAGGAAAACTTTATAATGTTATGAAAAGCATATCTAAGGCATGTTCTGAACTACAAGGTTCAAGAATGATACTACAGTGGGATTGTCATTCCTTTTTCACTTAACACCCCCATCTTGAATTACTCTGGAGTTGAGATTCTTTGAGTGTAAGGGGATGGAATTAAAGGACCTTATAGCTAGAGCTAAAATACAGGGGTAGCGAGGATTGAAATGAAACTTAGGTCCCAATGTGGGACAATGTCTCCTTCTGGGTGAGTGATGTCTCTACAGATCCCATGAAGAGGTAGCAGCATTGGCCTTGCCATTATATTTCAGAATACAATGAATGAAAGGAATAACAAGAAAGGAGTGGGCTCACATAAGTACAAGGTTAGCCTGACAGTTAATTAGAGGTTTGAAGGAAGAAAGGCTGTTCTGCAAGACAGCTCACTGGCTGACATTTCAAGGACTCCTGGCAAGTTGAGAATTATATCTGTTCATTTTTCCTTCATTCTAATGGATCATGCCTATGATGATGATTATGTGTATGCGTAGAGTCATGTTTTATCAGCTTCTTTCTGAATTATTGCTTATCATTCAGGGGCCTTCCAACCATTTGAAGATTACCACAATTAAGTCAGATTTTAGTTGGGGAGGTAGAACATTCTGTTTTGCAGGAAGCAGTTGATTACATGTGCCACTCAGAGACATCCTGGCTTCAGCAATCTTCTTCCTGTTACATGCCAGAATCTTTAGGAGCAGGCCCTGGCCAGTGGCCCAAAGGCATGGCAGCTAAAGGTGGACACAGTGGGTGTTCTCTCTTCTCTTTCAACAAGACAGGATCTTGAGGAAGGCTTTACGGAACTCAACATTAAAGGTGGTATAGATCACAGGGTTGAGGGCACTGTTCACGTAGCCCAGCCATGTTGTGGCTCTGTAAAGCTCTGGAGACACGTGGCATGCTGAGCAATGGGTATTGAGGACATGGGTCAAAAAGAAGGGCAGCCAGCAGACAATGAAGGTCCCTAGGTCGAAAAGGGAGAGAAAAACTGGGTCACAGGTTTTCGTACTTGTTTTGTTATGACATGAAAATGACTCATGCTTGTTTCCTTTATGCCAGTTAATATGCAGGAAGTTTTACATACCCATTTAATTTTTAAACCAACCCTGTGAAGTAGGTATGATTAGCCACTTTTTTTTTTTAAATGAGAAAACATCAAAATATCTTTGATTCATCTTAGGCCTTTGTTCCTAAATCAATTTTCTAGTTTGATTTTTAGGTAGTTCTTTACTAGTTTTTTCTACTTGTTAATTTAAACCAAACATTTATTTAATGTCTATCCATCAAGACTTGATGTTAGGCACTGACAGGAAAGAAGATCCTAAAGACACAATTGACACAATTCCTGCTATTGAGGAGATTACATCTAGGGATTCTCATAAAGCCTGTGAGGTATGAGGAGGTGTGGTTTGTCAGTGGTAATCAAGAGGATGAATTACTTTCACTATGTGGTACCTGTGATTTCTCAATTTTTAAAATTTAAGTAAATTAATATTTATTTAATAAGTTATTTATTTTTACCATAAAAACTAGCTCTGATTTTATACATTATGGAAAATTTGGTAAATACAGAAAAGTAGAAAGAAGAAATTTACCCACTATGCAAAGTCAATCACTTTTGATATCTTGGTGAATTAATTTTCAGGTTTTTTCTCTCTGTATTTAATATAATCTAGATTTTATCATACCATCGTTTTTTGCATCCCTGTTTTTACTTAATATTTTAGACTAAGCATAAATCTCTGGTAAATACCACACAATTTTACTTAATCATTATCTTACTTATTATTTAATTTATCCATTATTATAAGTCCATGTGATAGACAACAAACACAGTGGATAAACACAGCCTGATAAGGTAACCTGCTGAGTTTCATAAATTTTGGTCTAGGTCTTGCAATCTCCACCAGTTAACATTTATACACAAACCCTTTTCAGCCATATGATAAACATTTATAAGTATTACAGTCATTGGACTTCCAATTCTGTCAAATGTGGTTACCTTAATCCTCTACCAGCTGCACTGAACTCAACCTAAACCAACTCAACCTAACCCAACTCAGTTCAACCTGATCCAAACTCACCAAGCACAATGACCAGCATCTGGGTTGCCTTCTTCTCCCGAAGTGGCACTCCCCGAGGTTGCAAGGGCCCCAGTTTCAGGGATGTTGACAGCCTGCCATTACTGAGTTTTCGAACCTCTAAGCTGAGCTTGGGTGCCATGGTGGGGCTGAGGGAGTTCCGAGTGCTTGCCTCCTTTTTTAACTCTCCTTCTCCTTCTTGGAAGCCTGGTGGCCCAAAAACTGTATCTTGGCAGATGCTATAGTAACGCCTCAGCTCCATGTGTGTCCGGCCAGGGGAGAGGGGCTGCAGGTGTGACAAGAGAGAATTTTGACAATTCTGGGAATATTGCTTATCTTGTGAATGCCCCTCAAAGAAAAAGAGGAGGCAACAAAGGAAGAGGAAGCCAACATTGTGTAAAACCAGCAGAGATTAGGCTTATATGCATGCATACAAGTCCTTTGATTGATCACTCCCCCTCCCCCTCCCCCTCTCCCGTACTTTCCCTGAGGTTTGATGGTCTGATCAATGCTTCTCTGTCTCTGGATCTCTTTTTGTTCATCAGTTTTGTTGTTCATTGTATTCCACAAATGAGTGAGATCATGTGTTTTATCTTTCTCTGACCGGCATATTTTGCTTAGCATAATGCTCTCCAGTTCCATCCATGCTGTTGCAAATGGCATGGATGGAACTGGAGATCATTATGGGTGTGAGGGCATGAGTGGGGGTGGGGGTGGGGAGGCAATAGGGGGATGAGGACATATGTAATATCTTAATCAATAAAGAAAAAAGAAAAAAAAGTGTTATAATCAGATAATCAATTTATGATGCAAAATTGCTAATATATCTTTTTTCCCACACATTTACATCAATAATAGATAGTGAAATAATTTTTTTCCCTTTGATTTATAAAGGCCAAGCATTGAAAGGCTATATAGCCTGCAGGTCAAATTTGGCCCGCTGCTTGTTTTGGTGAATAAAGATTTATTGGAACACACACACACACACACACACACACACACACACACACACACCTGCAGAGGGTGCATCTGAGAGTGGTTAGACCATGGAAAGTTAAGGTAAGTGAAATCTGCTTCTGACTCTATACTTAAAAGTACTGCCACATGTACAACATGTGATAATCACAATCATCCCTGGAGGAGGAGAGCATAGGATTATAGCCTGGCCTTTTTAAGTTAGAATGGCTAGGTTATATAGAGGAACATGTTACTGACAGCACTGAGATGTAAGCAACAAAATCTGGATAAACTACTCAGTTTCTTCAACATATAAATTGCAATGATGACAACAATACCATTTACCAGTTGCAAAATATGGATCGTACTTGAATTTTGATTCAAATAAGCCAACTGTAAAACATTTATGAGACAATGGAGAAAAATTTGCATATTGGAGATATATATATAAAAGGCTAATAGTTAAGTGTCTGACCATCCAGCTTGTTAATATGATATGCAATGACCACCAGGAGACAAACACTCAGTGTAGGAGCTGCCATGATGCGCACTGGCCATGTACAGAGTAACAGTACCATGGACCTGGCACTGACAAAGCAACACTCAATTTCCCTAAGTAGGACACAGGCCCCACCACCACCTCAGAGCACCAGCCCACCAAATTGCAGCCGACATTGCTGAGACCCCATGGTGCAAAATGCAGCCCACAGCACAGTCCTGGAAACAGTGGCTATGGGCACTGGGTAATGACATCACGTATCAATGCCCAGCTTCCTCTCCCAGGCCATTTAACAATAAACGGCACTACAGACCCGGTGCCCACAAAGCAAGGCTCGGCTTCCCCCAAGTGGGACACAGGCCCTGCAACCATACTGAAGCAACACCCCACCAAATTGCAGCCGACATTGCCGAGACCCCATGGCACAAAATGTGGCCCACAGCCCAGCCCAGAAACAGTGGCTATGGGCACTGGGTAATGACATCACATAGCAACACCTGGCTTCCTCTCCCTAGAAACTAGCCTTCTTGGAGTTTCTTCAACTCAGGAACACAACTTGCTTTATAGCCAGGTGGAAACATTTTACAGTTTAACCAAATGTCTGTGAAGCGTTTTCCCGTGCCTCTTTTGGTCCTCACAAAAGTTTGAGTAGGTAAATAGGAGACTTGATGGAATCCTATTTTCTTTTCATTAGCTGGAAAACGGATATTTAGAAAGCTTAGAAACTTGACCCGATTGGAAAGAAGTAAGAAATGGTGGAACTTGAAAATGACTTCAGGTTTTCTCATAGCAAAAAATATAGTCAAACATTGCTGCAGTTAAATGTTTTACCCTTTGTTTTCCCTGCATGATCTACAATAATAATCTGCTTCATGTTGATATTTACTGCTGTGCTGCTGACAATGACCTGAAAGAGAAGTTGGGGAGCTTCACTGGGCTGGAAAAAGTTTAGCTAAGTCAGAAAGCAGGTCTAATTAAGCAAGTTTATCTATCTCTATATATAAAGCTCTCACTGGTACCAAGCACACACTTGTGTTTTGAGCTATCATTGTTAATTGTGAAATTGGTTGACACTTCTATTATAGAGAAAGGGCGAATATTAAAATATTTCTTCTAATTAATTTCTTCTTAATGTGCATGAATTCATGCACCAGGCCACTAGCTTAATGATACAGTGGTACCTCAAGATACGAGTGCCCTAACATACGAGATTTTTGAGATATGAGCTGTTGAATGAGCGATTTTTGCTTTGAAATATGAGCAACATTTGAGATAGGAGTAATTGTGTGGATCAGCTGGCTGTACACCACCTACCAGTTTACCACTACTCGAGTGTCTCATAGTTTCCCATGCCTCAAGGTTACGGAACGAATTAAACTCGTATCTCGAGGTACCACTGTATTAGGACAATAGGGATATTATTAATTTATTTAGCTTGATGTGGTATTATGATTATGTGTTTTATAAAAAAGTTAATATTTTTAGAGAGTCTTAAAAAGTGTTTTGAAATGCTCTGATGTTTGGGATTTGTTTTATAACAATCCAATGAGGTTATGTGAATGTAGCTGGGGATATAGATGAAATGAGATTGGCCATGAGTTGACAATTATTGAAACTGACTAATGCTAATGTAGGATGTGTTATATTTGTCTTTCTACTTTTTTTATTTTTGAAATTTTCCACAATAAAATGTTAAAAAAAGGAAACCCCAGAATTTATATCTCATCTTTTCTACTTAGTAGATGTATCATTGGGCAAGTTAATTAGATGTCTCTAAGTCTCATTTGTAAAACAGAAAAAAAAAGTGGGGTGGGAATTGTTTTGGGATGAATAGACTCAGAGTACAACACTGAAAATATGTGGATATTTCTGGTATGCAGAACAGAGAGGGGAATGGGAACATCTGAGCTTTCTATGTTTGAAGTTAATCTTGAGTAGCAGGCAGAACCCCTCAACTTTCATAACTGAAGACAAAACAGCCAGATATTCATCTCTCCATATCCCCACCCAACTGCTGGAACTCTGGAACATGAACCAAGCCCAACCAATTAAAGATTCCCACCTAGAACCCTGGATTGAAGCTTGTAAAGCAGGGAGACTTCAGAATTCATACAGCAATGTTGGCATCGATGTTCAGTGTCCTAGGTCTTCAAACCAGATTCTTCCTTAGGCATGAACAGCATCTTCTAAAGCTGTTCTTCAGCCTTCTCACTGAGTCTGAGCTATTGGATATCCTTCCAGGAAATTCCTTTTGCTACTTAAGTTAGTGTCAGCAACCAAGAACCCTACCATCGCTCCCTAGTTCAAAGAATCACAATCCTACAAACATACAGTGCCGGCACACTATACACACTCAGAAACTATGTTGAATGAATCAGTGTGAGGGACCTTCAAGGTGATTTAAATATTTTAAAATTGTGCTCCATTTTTAAAATTTGGATTTCATTTTGATGGGCTTTTCTAATAATTAATATAAGCACAGTGTGTTTTATATGAATGAGCATGGTTATGTTTATGATTGTGCTGGCATCTAATGATCTTCTAAAAGTGACAATATTTAATTTCTAAAGCATTATTTCTGAATTTAGGGGACTGGGAACAAATTCTTGAGAATGCTTAGGAAATCTCAGATCAGAGAACACTGACCTAGGGTACCTTGTCTCCATTTTACAGATGTGGACATTCAGTCATATAGAAGGAGAGTGATTCTTTTAAGATGATATATTGGCGAGTGTATTTTTTCAGCTCTGTGAACCTAGTCACTACCTCCAAGACTGACAAGAGAAAACACTGGATTCCTTTGGGTCTGGTTGGCAGACAGAACCTGTTTCTCCACATCCTGCAATGCCAGACTCTTGGCCTCTACTATCTTCTTAGTAGTATAAGTAATTAAGTTACCTGAGCATATTGATCCCTCTCTTCTCATAACCTCAAAGGCATTTAATATTTGGGTCTTCAATTGTCTTCACCTCACATTTCACAACCAAGCAACCAAGTGGATACTCTAAAATCCACTTTTTCTTCTTTTGGCCTTAGAGCTTCCTCTGACATTGGATCTGCTATAGGCAAGTTTAAATCTATTATTTATATACACAATACATAGATAGATGTTTTTAAAATCATTAACAGCAAGAGTCTCTGCTACACAAGGTTTGTGTAGAAAGTGGTTAATTAACTATACAAAGATTGGGCAAAGCTCAAATCTTTCTCATTATGGGTTTTTGAAGCCTTATTTTGAATATTTAATTGACTGTGGTGTTCAGGGGAAAAAATACTGATCATATACTTAGCACCTCCAGGCTCCATTTTGCCCTTGGCTTGCTTAGGGAGTCAGGGCTGGTTTGAATTAGAAGGATAAGGGTCAAGGTGACCATGATATTGTCTTGTTTCTCTCTATATTAAATGACAAGGAGGGCACTTGAAACTCTCACATTACCCTCCCTCTGCTCATATATGTTCCACTGATGCCTAGTTCCCTCTAATGCAAGTGGCTCTGGTTGGCATCCTCACATCAAATCCAAGAGGCTTTGGCTCCAGTCATTGTGATCTCACACAATAGCCATATTTTTTTGAGTGTCATTTGCTGATTCTTATTCTGAAGCTCAAATCAGGCAGGATCTCAGAGCTGTTCTATATAGTAAATACAAGTGTGGGATTGGCTAGATACTATTTTGGAATGGAAGTGAAATCAAGTCAAGCCAGGATCTTTGAGAAAATATCTCTTATTCTTTTCCTACAATTAAAAGCATGGTTTGCTTACCATTTTACCTGTGGCATCTGACGGAAATCTGGCCCTTAGTGAAAATTGCCGAATGGGGTGCAGCCGAAGACAGGAAGACTAGGGTAGGTTGAAGGAGAAATAGTTGTAGGTTAAGCTCTACACAGTTGAACCATATACATGACAATGCTTTAATACAATATGTTCATATCCTCATCCTCTACTGCCGACCTCCCGTTTCATGAGGACCAATATTCTTGTTCTACTCAAGCCTTGGGACTTCAACTTTGAGAGATTGACCCTCACTCAGATTGATCTAGACATCCAAACGCCTTAAAGATAAAAGTCAGTTCTTACTTTACCTATGAACCTCTTTCCTGAGCATATTGATCTCTTTCTTCTCATAACTTCCAAGGCATTCAGTATTTGAGGGTTCAATGGTCTTCACTTAACATTTGACAAACATCTCATTCAGTTTTGGGCTGCTCATTAACTTTGGGTGGAGGTGTGCTTATTTGCTTGTTTAGAGTTCAAGCTCCATAAAGGCAGAAGCTGTATAACATTTCTGTTTTCCATTCCCTGTAAAATTTCAAGTATTTGGTATGTATCCATTCATGCTTTAAGTACATTGTGGATAACTACTGTGACACTGGGCACTGGGAAAAGCAGAACAGAAAACCCTAGAAATTGTAAGATCAGTGTTGAGGCAACAGTCCTCCTTTTCAGAGCCTAACAAGATCCCCAAAATACATCATCAGCATCCCAGTCTACTAGCTTGTCAATGCCTGGATACAGGGACTGATATAGTAAAGAAAGGAAATTTTGATGAACCCTGATAATTTTTGGAATGAGTGATCTGGCAAGAAAGTCCATCTTGGGAACCTTCTAGCAGTGCATGATGCAACTGTCACACTAAAACTTTGAACCCTGTGTGACATTGAACTTCTGGCCATTTGGAGACAATGAAAGACTTTGAAGGGAAGCAGAACATGTTTAGAAACTATCCTATTATCTTCCCAAGTAAGATGTGCTCTGGGAAAGAATATCAATGAACTTTTGGATTGAATTTACTATTTCTAAAGCAGAGCCAATACCAGCAGATTAGAAGGTGGGGGGTCAGATGTGTGTCTTCAAAGTGGCAGTTCAGGCAAAAACATCAGTGCTGGACACAAGACTGGGAGGCACAGAGTAGGGTGCTGTCTTCCCTCTGCCCTCTCACATGCTTACTTGTTGGGGAAAGCTGGGCCTGACACTGATGCATTGACTGTTCTGTCGAGTGAGAATCCGTTTTCGTCTCCTCTGTCTCAGTACCACATAGATTCTCGCATAGACGAGGACAGTCACTCCGAAGGGCAGATAGAAGGACACCACTGAAGAGTAGATGACAAAATCAGGGTTGGAGATGGAGCAGACACTGGGGTCCCCTGTGACAGAAGAGAAGAAGCAAAGCAGTTTGCCAAATATGAGACCTCAATGGGGATCACAAAATATGGCCCCAAACCACATGTGTTATCTGCACTGTTTGATCCACAGGGAGCTTGGAGGAGCAGAAATGCCCGGACTCACCTACACCCTCCCAGTGCCCCAGTTCACATGCTGCCTCATCCAGGGAAGCTTAATTGAGTTTTTTTATTCAGAAGCAACTCTGTCTTCCTTTGTGGCTCACAACTCTTTACTTTTGCCTCTTTTATGTAGTTAGTACACAGGTCTTGATTGCTATGTTGTCAGCTCATTGAGGGTAGGAAGTCTCACGTAGCTTTGTGTTGCTCACAGTTCACTTAAAAAAAAACCCACACCAATGATTACATGCCAGACACTGGGACTGTGAAGAGGCATGACATCGTGTCTGCTCTTGAAGGAGCTCACAGTCTAGACAGACAGATGATCTCTTCCATAAGCTGTGCTAAGTGCCATGGAGGGATGCAGCCTGGGAGCTGGGGCGAGTGTCACTGAGCAAGGAGCCTGAGGCTTGGGGGAGGGATGCAGCCCCAGGAAGGGGCCTGCGGAGCGGAGGCCTGAAAAGTTTGCTGAATGCACTGAATGGAGGAAGCCTTCTTTGCTGAAAATGCCAGGTCTCCATTTTGAATCCAGTATATGGGGCAGGTGGTGGCTGAATATGAGACAGGCATTTGATTTTTCAAAAGATTCCAGCAACTGTCAGCAGTGAGATGGGAAGAGGACTAATAAGGATATTGTCATTGTGGACAATGTGAATTGAGGAGGGCCCTTGTCCTTGTTCTATGTTCTGGAATGCTCCTGCCACTCCTCCTAGGAGGGCCTTGTGGTTTTGCCTTCATCACTAGTAGATGTTGAGATTCTTCCAATGCCCAGAAGAGGGCCTGGAGCTTGTCCCTCTTGAAAGAGAAATGGAAAGCAAACTAATATCCTGCAGGTTATATGCCAATGACTTTACACATGATCTTACCTAATCATTATGGAAACTTTATGTGACACAGGTGCTATTACTGACTTTATTCTCAGATAAGCAGCTAGGGCTCAGAGAGGTTTAGTAAGTTACCCAACATCACATAGACTGAAAGGGGTGGAGCCTGGATACATTCCTCTAGCCACTCTGACCCCAAAACCAAACTTCTTTCTGTGATTTGGACACTCCCCATCCCTCTAACCAGTGGGATATGCCATGCTTGTGCTTTGTTCAGCACTGTCAGCAACAGCTGTTGGCACACCTGGCCAATCTTCATAAAGAGCTTGGCATTCTCCAACCCAAATGTGGTCTCAGAAGATGTAGACTCAGGTGTGATACCCTGGTATGCCATTTATTAACTGTGTGATCTTAGAGAAATTACTTAACTAGCCAAGCCTCAGTTTCATTATCTCTAAAAGATATTGTGTCATAAAGAGAAAATGAGAAAATGACAACTATTATTTACTCTTTATTATTATTATTTAAGTTTTACCTCCTCTGAGCTTTTTGAACTGAAAAGGGATGGGATCACTTGGAATAGAAATTTGGAGAGAGACTTACAGAGAACAATATTTGGGAGGATATGGGGTGGGGGAGGAAGTAACATCTAAGAATTAAAACAAATAACCAAAGAGTGCTCAGAGCTTAGTGAGGATTTTAACAACAGCACTGCCACCAGAATCTTCATGAGCTACTCACCAATTCTATGATTCTCCTGATAAGAAGATGAAATTTAGGTCATATTAGTATCATCCTACCAAAGCTGGTGTCAGTATCCTTCAGGAAATGGCTCATGAAGCTTTTTTTAAATTTAATAAATCTTTATTGTTCAGATTATTACAATTGTTCCTCTTTCTCCCCACCCCATAGCTTTCCCTTCTCCCGGTTTCTAACTCACTCTCTGCCCTTAACTCCCCCACATTGTCCTGATCTATAGGTGTACGATTTTTGTCCAGTGTTTCCCTGCACCCTCCTCACTCCTTTCCCCCTGAGAATTGTCAGTCCACTTCATTTCTATGCCCCTGATTCTATTATATTCACCAGGTTATTTGGTTTTATTTAGATTTTTTATTCACTTGATTTTTAGATTCACTTGTTGATAGACAGGTATTTGTTGTTCATAATATTTATCTTTACCTTTTTCTTCTTCCTCTTCTTAAAGAGTACCTTACAGCATTTCATGTAATACTGGTTTGGTTAATGAACTCCTTTACTTTTTCTTATCTGTGAAGCTCTTTATCTGACCTTCAATTCTGAATGATAGCTTTGCTGGGTAGAGTAATATTGGTTGTAGGTTCTTGCTATTCATCACGTTGAATATTTCTTGCCACTTCCGTCTGTCTTGCATATTTTCTGTTGAGAAATCAGCTGACAATCATATGGGTGCTCCCTTGTAGGTAATTAACTGATTTTCTCTTGCTGCTTTTATTTAAAAAATATATATATTTTATTGATTTTTTTTTACAGAGAGGAAGGGAGAGGGATAGTCAGAAACATGGATGAGAGAGAAACATCGATCAGCTGCCTCCTGCACACCCCCTACTAGGGATGTGTCCGCAACCAAGGTACATGCCCTTGACCGGAATTGAACTTGGGACCTTTCAATCCCCAGGCTGACACTATCCACTGAGCCAAACTGATTAGGGCTCTCTTGCTTCTTTGAATAGTCTCTTTTTGTCTTTCGCTCTTGACATTTTAATTATGACGTGGCTTGGTGTGGTCCTCTTTGGATTCCTTTTGTTTGTGGTTCTGTGTGCTCCTTGGACTTGTAAGTCTATTTCCTTCACCATGTGGAAGAAGTTCCTCCAGACCTCTGCCTTTTGGAACGCTGCTGAGTTTCCATGCATTCCTCCCTTTTCCCAGCAGTCCTGATTTCCCCCATATGAGTCTCTCCCAGAACTGGGGTTCAGTGCAGTTGGAACTGGGGTTCAGTGCAGTTGGGCCTGGTGTTCAGTGCAGTTGAGAGTTGGTGTCTCCTCCCTCCCACAAGAGGAAGTCAGCCAGGCACTCCATCACCTGTCCTCTCCACTTGCATGTCTCCATACTTCAGTTTTTAGCAGCTCCTCTGAGTCTCTGTGAGCCCCTCTCTTTCCTTCTAGTTGTAGAATTCCCACTCAGCCATCTTTTCTGTGGTTCTAGATGATGTCCTTTCTGTCTCTTAGCTGTAGTTTTGAAATTGTGCGAGGCAGCAGTGTTCACCTATGCTGCCATCTTGGTTTCTTCCGCTCATGAAGCTTTGAGCAGTGGCCACAGATTGGCATCTTCTGGCCTGAGGGAGTTGGGGTTAGAGATAGGAGTAAGGTGGCAGCAGGTGGTCTTCTAAACTTTTAAACAGCCATGAGCTCTCCTGCCAACAGTGTCTGACCATGATTTATGATGAGAGACACCTCAGCACATTTTGCTAATAAGAAGTAGGCTAGAGGAGTAGCAGGGCTACATCCATGCTATTCACCTTGTTGCCTCCTTGGTATGTTAGATAGTTTCCATTTGTCTTTACAGATATACTTTCTACCCTTCTCTACTCTCCTTTGGATTCTGGGAGGCTGACCTCTAAATTCTATATAGGAACTATTACTTTTAAAAAGCCAGGAGCAAAAGTAGATATTTTATGCTGCTATTTGTGTAAAAATGGGTACACACACAAACATGTGTGTGCGTGTGTATATGCCTGAGTGTAGGTACTTGTGTTTGCTTCTAGAGAAGGAGATGAAGGTCTTAGCAATTAGGGTAGAAGGGAGAGATACATATAAGTATGCATATGTCTCCCATTACACCTTATGTTTTATCATGGACAGATATTTATTTTTGCAGTAAAAATATCAAAAGCATATGTATAAGAAACGAAGAATGAAGAGAGCATGTAGTGACTTCAGGGTTGCTAATCAATGAAGGCCTTTATGTATGATCACTGATCCTACATTGTCATCCCATCCTTCCTCCTCTGCTGTCTGCCTTCACACCACGTTTGGCAGCCTCTCCCCGAATTTTGGGAAGACTGTCAGTAGACAGAGTGATATAGGAGGCAAGTGGCCAGCGAGTGGGACCTGATCCGGTCCTCACCAGGTCTGACCTGGGTGTAGGTCCTATTTGCAGGGTACAGTAAAGCCCTCACACCAGCAATTCTGGAAGCTTCTTTTTGCTGAGTTCTGAGGAGGTGAGGACAGTGAGGCCTTCACAAGAGCTGAGGCTTCCCCAGGAGATGCCCCAGGAGGTACCTTGTCTTAATTATTTCATTAAAACGGCACTGTTCTCACAGACAATATGGGGAAGATGTTCTGGGGGTTGGGAGTGGGTGGGAAGAGGTCAATGGGGGAAAAGGAGACAAATGTAAAATTTTTAACAATAATTAAAAAAAAACCCCAGGCATATACACACGCACACACATGTTTGTGTGTGTACCCATTTTTACACAAATAGCAGCATTGTGCTGTCACCCCAATAGTTATTAAATGAACACATGAAGGATGAATATGTGTGCAAAGTAGACAGATGAGTTTCCTATGTAATAAAGAGGGAATATGCTATTTGCCTGTTATGGTGTTCGAGTCACGACCAGTCAAAGATGCTTGCACACAGGACCTGGGGGGTGGGGATGGGGGCAAGGACTTGCGCCACCAGGATATGAGGCTGCCACTGGGGGCAGCCCTCCAGTGGAAGTGTGTGCAGGCCAGCACCACCCTGCCTGGACTAGGGAGTCAGGGTGGGGGTAGGGCATTGGTGGAGAGCTCTCAGCACTCCTGTGTTTTGGTTTGAAGGTCTGAAGGCATGGAGAGAAAGAGAGGGCACATAGGCAGTTAGGGGGATTAGACAAGGAGGGGAGAGCAGTTAGGGGCATCAGGCAGGCAGGCAGGTGAGCGTTTAGAAGCCAGTGGTTCTAGATTGTGAGAGGGATCCCAGATTGGAGAGGGTGCAGGCCAGGCAGAGGGACCTTCCAGTGCACGAATTTCGTGCATGGGCCACTAGTTTTACATAAACACATAAAGAGTCACTGATTGGAGGATAAAAGGGAGGCCAGGGGGGTTACTCCTCTTTCTCTGAGACTGAGATGTTTATCCCAACTCATCTCAACATTTAAGAGGAAATGATAAGAAGGAGGAATTATGTCACTCAACATAATTTTATGGAATACCTACTGTGTTTGAGGCACTATGTGGGGTAATAAAACACGCAGTAGCTCTGCTAATGAGTCTAAAAGGCTTTTTTGGGGGTAGTCTGGCAACTTGGTCCCACAGTGATGTAAGCAGCAAGGCCAGAAGCAGGTTGACCTGAGAGATAATGGACTTCAAGCTCATTGAAACCGTCTATCCTCTACTTGTCTGCAAAGGCAGGAGAGCCCAATGAATCTGATTGTAGAGTGAGCCTGCTATTCTTTTAACGTTGTGCTTCTCAACCAAACTCCTCCCAGCTCCAGTGCTCTGAAGGTCAGGTGAGGTTTTATATTGCTAAAACTGAATGATAACACTCTTCCATGTCTTTGTTTTGAAGAAAAGTTAAACTAGCTGATAGGATTTTCTTAACTTTAAGTTTTTTCTCCCTTGAAGATTTCTTACATCCTCATTACCAGCTAGAATTTTTTTTATAACATAATAGTTATCTGATTTAGCAAAACTTTAAATACTAGTTATTTTTCTTGTCTGTGAAATAAAAGGAGTGGGCTGCTCCTTTAGGGATCTTTAGGCTTTTCTCTAGCACCAACACTCCATGTTCCACAGCTATTGGGGGCTGTTAGTGGTGTGATACTGGGCTAGACTTCCGGGCCTCTGCTGGGAGCAGGAGCAATGCTGGGCAGCCAGACCCACAGCCTTGAAACTCTCTGTGACTCAAGACCCTGCCTTAGATATACATCCAGAAATATATATTGACTTTTCCTCATCAATAGGAGCAACTCCAAGTTGAAAGAATCTGAAGTTCAACTTTTCACTACCCTCTGTTCTCTGATAATTCACAATCCCACATGGCAGCCCATTTCATAAAAAGAAAAAACTCTGTCAGAATGTTCTTCTGTGTTTAACTTGTTAGTGAAAGTTTATTTCTTTCCAATATCAGGTGTTATTGGCAGTGTCCTGCCCCTTTCTCCTCTGCTTTTCACAGGGAGAGTAGAAAAACATAGCTGAGAGAAATCGTTTATATTGGGCTTTTGAATGGATTAGGAAACTTCCTTGCAGATGGAAGAGGTGCTGAAGGAACCCACATCTATCAAGATAATGATGCTGTTCTGTGAAGGTCAGACTGAGGCAGAGAAGGATGCTGGGACTCCCACCTTGAGTTCTGCTTGAGTTTTTGGACGAGACAACTGGTTTCCTCTATAACCACTTGAACTACAGCTGTTCAGATTTTTCCTTGCAATTGGTGCATAGTTAAATTTTGAGGCACAGAAACCATTCCTAATATGTAACAATAACACCACCATTAGCTAATGTCTAATGGAGTCTTCTGATGGACGCAGCACTTTGACATAAGATATAAATAAGTGGAGGGCTTACTATATAGCCTTATTAGTAATCGTAAAGGTAAGAGAGAGTGAGAGATTACGAGAGAAGTGAGAGTGTACATGCTAAGTCATGGGTATTCTCTACCATCTCAATTCTATATTTGAAAATCCTTTTGAAAGGATTTTTTTCTGAGTTTTGTTTCTAGAACAATAATGATCTCATTGGTGGAAACAACACTGCAATGAGCTCATCATTCTTCTTCACTTTAAATGTTGATATTAACTGAGGCCTCTAATGACAGATTTTGAGACTGTTTTAGCTCTTACCAGGGTGTGTGTGCCTGTTTGTATGAGAATGAATAATACCCCTCCACCAGTCCCAAGAATAAGTAGAAGGACTTCTCTAGTCCTGCAAATGATGATGGGGATTTGCTGCTGACCAGGGAATGGTGCGGGGTTGCAGGGAGGGAGGGAGGATTAAGCAATGCCTTGGTCTAACAGTGGTTAGTGAGTGCCCCATACTAAAAATACCAACTTAGAGTGCATTTTTGTATAGAAGCAAAGATATATTAAGGTGGCTTAGTTATCAGACTTATCCAGAAAGCATACTTAAAATTCATCAAAACTGGTACTTTAGTGCTAGTCAGTCTCTATCATCATGTTGGGGAATGTTACTTTGGGGTGTATGTGTGTATACATACATACTTGTGTGTATAAAGTGTCATTCAGTTAAAATAACAAAATAACTCATGTTGAAGAGGAATAATGCAAAGATGATAATATTGTATTTTAGGAACACCCTGAGTTAACCAGGCAAGTATTCATAGAATAATTTGGCTATTTAATCTTTAATGTGGCAGAGAAACAAGCCTGACCTTGAACAGTTGGTAATGTACTGGCATCTCTATATATGTTATCCTAATTTAATCCTCATTTAATTGTAAAAAAGTCTATGAAGGAGGAAAAGTGGAATTATACCATATGTAGGGTTAGATTCTAAAAAGTCAATGAATGAGTAAAGTAAAAATTATGGAGTTGAAATTTGATTTGAAAAATCCCCTGAATCACATATGAAGATACATGATTTGATTACAGCTCTGAACAGTAATATGTAAAATTAATGATACACTCTAAAGAGTTCAACTGCACCGTGTAATTTTAGAGATGAAGTTGCTGGGCTTATTTGTAAGAAGTCATATATAACAGCAAACACTGAAAACTTCCTAACTGAATATACCGACTAAGTCTACACATTTAAATTTGCTCAAGTTTACGCTCCACTACTAATACATTATTATTCCAAATTGATCATTAAGGACACTTAGAAAGGTTATATGACTTGTTCAAGGAGACCCAGCTCGTAAGTAGTAGAATTGGAGTTTGAATCTAGTTGTTCTGACTTCAGAGTCTCTGTCTGTCTTTCTAAATACATTTTGACTTCTAAATCATTGTCCAGCAAATGGCTCTTTGAAGACTATTTATAGGTTAGAATTTTCCTGTATTTATATGTAATGAGTTACATGTAATGTCTGCATAACAACTAAACGCACAGCTTGCTATGTGACTTGTACATATATACTAGAAACCCATGAACTTGGAGCACAGTAGGAATTGAATGAACCATTTCAAATGGACAAAATAAGAAATCCAAATTAACATTAGAAAAAGAGTCAATCAGTTCTCTCTTAGTAAAGACTTAGTATTTATCACCAATCAATAACTATAGCTTTCCTATATGAAAATAGTTTTTGTCCAACACATGAAATTTCTGAGGACAAAAGATGGACATGGAACATACAAGAGGTCACTGATCCATATGAGGTGTAAATTTGGACTGCCGTCACATCTAAAATCTCAAATATCTCAGATATATACATTATTCATCCATCTGTCCATCCATCCATCCATCCAACCTTCCAATAGAAGTTGTACCATGTGCCAGCCATCGTGGCTAGAAATTTTTGTATATTAAAATATAAGAAATATAACCATAAATAACTTAGGAATCTATACTAGTTCCAAAATTCTAGAAATGATACTTACTGAGCAAAATTAGAAATGTGTATCCTACTTGAGGGCTTTTACATGTTACTTTGCAATATAAGTCAATTATGAATTGTAATATTTTCATTATCAAACCTCATCTAAATTATTAATATGGCTTAGTTTTTTAATTAGTACATACATTTCTTCAAGCAAATACAATGACATTTCTTTCAAAATAGGAATAAGCCAGGTTTTTCATTAATTGGGGCAAAAATTTATCCTTGTGCCAATAGTCAATGAAGTTTGCTTTATATTTTTATTATAACCAACAAAAGAGGTCAAAGCTTTGCAGTCTACATCATCCTCATTTGATACAAAGTGCACTGACTAAGGGTCAGAAATTTCAGGACTGAGCACTACTTGTAGCCATTCACATGTGCTATGAGTCATACGGGTTTTGGAAGTGGGGCCCTAATTGTTACCTGTGGTGTTAAAGCCGAAGAGGAGTGGGCAAGACACAGCAAAGGCCAGCACCCAGACGGCTGTAATCATGAGGGCCACACGCCGGCAAGAGCTTTGTCCCGTGCCATGTTGGTAATGAACTGGCATGACCACTGCAGTGTACCTGTGAAAGGTAGGAAGGATAAGATAGACTTGGTGAGAAGGGACAGGGGAGACAAGCTGAAGGAGGTTCTAGAAAAATAATCAGGTTGGTAAATGTGCAAGAGAAAAATAATTTTGATGGAAAAAGAGAGAAAACGTGAAAATAACAGAAATGTTGAGATAAGATAGATGAAGAACTCATTGAGGTGGGGAGATCAGAGGAAGGGAGAAAGAATTAAAAGTTAGTATAGCAGCAGTGGGTTGCTGGAGAGCTTCTTCATCTAGTTCTAACTGATGGCCCAGCAGATCTGAGCTCTGGACTCACCACCCTAAACTCTGAATGCTCTGGGTGCTGGTGTATGCTTTACTTTACCCCACAGTTCTCAGACAATGACAGAAATGTGCCCAAAGTAGATGTTTATCCCTGGTTGTATTCTAATATAAATTCCAACTCTCTCAGTGACAACTATTTCAAATAACAGAGAGAGTGAAAATAGAGATGAGCACTATCCAATGGAGTAAAATCCAGTTTTCTGTTTGGGCTGCTAAATAAAAAACACCATATACTGGGAAGCTTAAATAACAAATGTGTGTGTGTGTGTGTGTGTGTGTGTGTGTGTGTGTGTGTGTGTGTGTTTGTTTTTTCAGTTCAGAAGGCTGGGTAGTCCAAGATCACAGCACTGGAAGATTCAGTGTTTGGTGAGGACCTGCTTCCTGATTCATAGATGGTTGTCTTCTCACTGTGTCCTCACATGGTGGGAGGACTGAAGGAGCTTGATGGACTCTCTTTTTACAGGCACACTAATATCATTTATGACGCCTCTACCCTCATGACCTAATCACCACTCAAAGCCCCCACCTCCTCATACCATCACTTTTGGGGTTAGGATTTCAACATGTGAAGTTTTAGGGGGTGGGGATGGGGACACAAATTTCAGTCTACAGCACATGCTTTTAAATGGTCAAAGCACCATTCTTTATTCTTGTTGGACATTTTGTCTTTTCTATTGCAACTCCTCACACACATTTCCAGCTGCTTGTTGGACTTATTACCTGGTCACTTGTTCCATAGTCATCTCAAACTCAAGTTATCTAAAATAGATTTGCCTACCTCCCCACATTTCTTAATCTGGTTATACGTCCTGCTTTTCTTCAAGACATCTATACCCAATACTCAGGCCTTTTGCCTCTCCCTTGACACCTCCATATAATTTTCTCATTCATTTAACCTTTCATTCAGTGCTTATTGAATCTCCACCATACGCCAGGCCCTATTCTGGAAATATAGAGATGTGCAAATGAGACATTTTCCCTGTCCTTATGGAACTTGGAATTGAGTGGAGCAATGGACCAAAAAATTGTGAGCATACAATGAAGAAAGAAAGAAAGAAATAAGCTGGGTGACATGTTTGAGGAAAATGGTGGCTGTAAAGAAGGGGTAAACCAACATAGACCAGGCGGGGAAATGTGAGGGGTAAGAGGAACCTGGCCATGTGGTAAGATAAGGGAAGAACATTTTAAACAGAAGGAAAAAAGTCTTTACCCATTATGATACTCCTATAGAACCTTCTCCCATTGAATGTAGACTGAACATGTAAATACAGTATAATGTTGTCCCCATGATTTGATTACTGATCAAGAGGCTGAAGTATTCAAAAGAGAGATTATCCGAAGTGGGCCTGACCTGATCAGAGAAATCCTTAAAAAGAATGGGACGCTTCCTTAATACAGAGAGATTAAAAAAGCATGAGAAATTACCCAGCTGGCTGTAAAGGAGCAAACTGTCAAGTTTGGGAAAGATCATTTGGCAGGAAATGGCAAAAGGCCTCTGGGAGCTGAGAACAGCTCTTGGGTGACCATCACAAGAAAGTGGGGACCTCTGAGCTACAACTGCAAGGAAGCTGAGTTCTGTTAACAACCTGAGTGAGTTTGGAAGGGGACCCCAAACTCCAGATGAGAACACAATCCAGCGTATGTCTTGGTGTCAGCCTTATGAGATCCTGGGCAGGACACTTACCTGCACTATGCACAGACTTCTGACATACAGAAATTAAAAAATGGGCATAATTTAAGCCCATACATTTGTGACAATTTGTTTCAGAACAACAGAAGAGACTGGTGTCTTTGTCCAATCATTATCCCCTCTTCACTGAGGAGCTCCTTCTTGATCAGCTCTCCAAAATTCCCGAGCCTTGTCAACTTACAGAGACCTCTAACGCTGAACACATTGTACTCCCATGCCAATCAATCTTGTAGCTCTTCTGCATGCAGTTGTCTTGCCTTAATGTTGAACTTGTTTCATGGCTAAAGGTTGTCCCCATATGATTTAAGTTACTTGATGGCTCAAGTCATCTTATAGCCTTGCTATTCTCCTTAGGTCTTGGCCTGAAGCAAGTAGCAGAAAGCTATGAAAGCTATTGATTGATTTCCTCATGGATCCTGAAGGCCTCCTTTCCTATAAGAGAACAATTCTAATCTTAGCCAGGCCCAAGGGATTTAATGGATATAGCTGGGTCTACATATGCTCATTTTTCCTTTGTTTTCTCAGCTTCCAGGGAACCTGGAGACCAGGTGCAGACAGGAGGTGCTCAGAGGCACTAAGCCTCTGTGTACCCCAGGCTTTTGGCTGAGGAAGGGAAGGACAGACCCCTGGCTGGAGGGACTGGGACAATGCTTCCATGATGCTCCTCATATATGTGCCTGAATAACCTGCTTTTTGTGCATCTGGCCTTAGAGTTCATGTGTCAACATTTGCATTCCCCCAGAAGCAACTTGAGAGTCAGCTCTGAGGACTGAGATGAAGGCAGACTCTGCAGGACTTGACCTTGGCACCATGATCTGTGACAGAGGTGGCTTCTTTCTGGGAGGGAGAAATAGAGGCCCTTGTTTAATGAGGTCTAATTAAGATCCCACCACTAACCCTAACAGAGGCTGAGGACAACCCAGGTCTCTTATCCTGATGCACATACATTGCGAATCTTCCTTGAGTTCCTAAGTTGGTGATGAAGGAGCAGGGCAAGTAGCACCTAGCATTCCTCTGGACCTTTTTCCTCTCTCAGGACTTCAGATCCTGCTGGGGCAGTGAGCTGAGTCTTCAAGTCAAATATGTCTACCCCAGTATGGCCCTTAGTACTGATTACTGAGGCACCTTGGAGAAGACTGAGCCTTGAGTCCTGCAGCTGTCATAGGCAAGCAGCTGTCAGGGCTGGGAAGGAAAAATATGATCCACTTCCTCTTGTCCAGGCCAGCGGTTAGGCCCAGGCCTTCCATTTACACAATGTCCTTTGATGTAAAAAGCTTGATTATCCCATACATTTAGTGGTGTGACGTTAAATGGCCAACAACTGGCTCTCTGGGTAAAGAAAGCCCTAGTTTGTACCATTTGTCAATTTCCATGGTACACATTCTCCCACTTTACTCATTTAAAGATACACCAAAGGTTCAATAACTGGCTTAGAAAATTCTTAAAAATTTACCCATTAGCTTCTGCTAGCCATCAGCAGCTGACTAGAAGCACGCCACTGAGAGGGGCGTACGTTCCAAAACATGCTTTAATGTTTAGCAACTCCATGCAGGCTCCTTTTTATTTTTAATAAGCCAGCAAGTGTAGGGAACACCAGCTCTGTTTTATAATGTTGGAATCAGAGACACAGAGAAGCTACATGATGAGCCCAAGTTCCCACAAGTGGTCATGGCAGAGCCAGGTCTCCCAACTCTGAGGCCTTGAGGAGTCAAGGGTGTCCTCAGGAAAGGTGGCTCGAAGGGTGGCTTGTGCTTATGTGCAGAGCCGAGTTTCCCCAGTGAACTGGATTCTATCACTTGCCTGGGAGGGGGATGGGAAGTGTTCTGCTAAAATACATATTCTCAGGACACAACCCTGGGTATTTGGACTGTTTCTGGAGTGAAACTCAGAAATGTGTATTTTTAACAAGCAAGTAAGTGCACCTTATTAGACAAATTTGAAAAAGTCTGCACTGGGGAAAACATCTTGTTAACTTCTTGTTAACTTGGGTAAGAAGTGATATATGAGACTACATTTACCATTGTTACATTACACTCTTTTCTAATTATTTTTTAAACATGATTAAACATTTAGAATAAATGAGGCCCCCAAACTTGCCTCCAGGGTTTTCGTTAGGGACTGAGACACAGAGGCTGTTCCGGAATTCGCCATCGGAGGGCACCATAATGCAGCAAGAACTCCGCCAGCTCCTCCGGGTGAGAAGTTCATTGCTCACCTGGGGGCTCTCCAGGCGCAGGGGGAGGCGGGGAGGCTGGGAGGCAGAGCTCAGCCCCCTGGTTCCTAGAGCCCTGCAGGGACCCTGAATTCCCACCTAACAGGCGGCTCAGCCTCTGATCTCCTCCCAGATCGATCGCAGATGACCGGCCGCAGGCAAGGGCAGGGCTGGGCTTGGATGTAGGCTTCCATTTACACAATGTCCTTTGATGTAAAAGCCTCTGAACGCTGCGCTCATCGTGGGGTCCCCCGGCCCAGCCTGCTCCCCAGATGCTGCATTGTCCCTGCCACTCCCTTCCCAGACCCTCTCCCCTGGTGTTTGAGCTCCGAGTTCTTTGGACTCCTTCTGGCGTGGCCTGAACACGGGCAGTGAGCAAGGTGATTAAGTCAGTGGGCTTCGGAAACAGGTTGACTAGCGTCTAAATTTAAGTTCTTTTACTTAACTGCGAGTCTCTAAGACTTAGCTTCCTCATCTGTACAATGGGAGAAAGATTCGCTTCATGGGGCTATTATGAATAGTGAATGTGAAGGGTTTTTGTTGTTGTTTGCTTTTTAGCACAGTGCCTGGTACATATTAAATATTCAAAAGCCAGTACTGTAGTACGTATGTAATTGTCATTATTGTGCAAGCCCAAGGGACCTGTGAATGTTCATATCAGTTAATTTATTGGTGTCTGCCCCTTATTCTTGATTTTTAGGGAACATTTTATTTATTTATCAAGCAGGCATATAGCATTTTCTATGTGTTAGGCAACTGTATGAAGTACTCTACAGATAATAATAACTCATCCAATCCTCTTATCAAACTTTTGCTATTATGCTAAACAATTAAAAAAAAAACCCTGAGGCCCAGAGAGGTTAATTGGCGTGCCCAAGGTCGAATTGCTATTAAGTGGTAGGGCAGGTAGTGTGGCTCCTGAGCCAGGGCCCCACGGTATGGCTAAGCACCTCTGCTCAAGGCAGTGTGCAGAGGAGAAAGAGGCTGGTGGATCCCTAGTCCTGCTCTCTGCCAGCTGTGTGACCTGGGCAAACTTATCTGTTCAGTCTAGCTTTATCATCTTTATTTGGAAACTGGAATAATACACCTACCTGGCTGGGGTGTTGTGAGGATTAGCAATAATGAAAAGCTGGTAGTGCCTGGCACATAGTACTTGCTAAATAAATAGTAGCTAATTTTATTGTTGCTTTTATCATCAGGCAAATTAGGATGAGCACAGAGGTAGCTGGGGCCTTAAAGATATAGGGACTCTGCCTTGTTTACTCCAGGGAAATAGCCCCTATAGAGAAGGGCTGCTGGTGGAGCCAGAGGCCTCTCCCAGGATGCTCCTTCCCCACCTCCACCAATGAAAGGTACTGGCAGGGAACTGGGGCACTCAGGCTCTAGCTCCAGACCTGAGCAAAGGCTGTAGGACTCGGTGCAAGCATGTCAACAGTTCTGCACAAATGAACTAAACTATATGCCTTTTCTGAGTCCCAATTTAGTGACTGGGGTTTGTGGGCTTGTCACTCTAACTGAAGGTCTCAAAATCCTCCCAGAATTCAACCTCCGCCTAAAATAAAGCCTTGTCCCAGGGTGGAGGTGTGCGTGGGGGAACAGACGATGGTTCCTCTTGAGGAAGCTGGCAGTGGGAGGTCGGGCTGGTGGAGGGCCTGGGTTTAACGAGCCCCAGAGCTCTGTGAAGGCTGCTTTTCATCCCCTTTTATTTCTTCAGACAGGGGGCTCACTAAATCTTTAGTTCTGTGGACTCCTCTCCTGGAATTGTTGAAGAAAAAAACCCTTTTTGCAAATGATTAGAAAGCCCTTTGCAGAAATAAAGTGCTTATTTTGATGCAAACTAAAGCTCCAAGGTGCCTCTGACCCATCTGGTACCTATTGTGCTCCCACAAGGATGCAGAGGCTGCCTGTGTGATGGGTGCCATTTGAGAGCCACTTAAAGGACTCTCCGTGAATGCATTTGGTTGCATTATTCCTGAGCTCCTCGAGAAGGACTTGCATTCTCCCCGCTCACATCGTGTCCTTCTCCTCTGACACTTTTTCAGCCTCTTCCCCAAGATTGTTCCGACCTAGGATGTGGCCCCTGGAGAGGCAAGGAGCCAAGGGGGTGGGGCCTTGTGCTCAACCACTCCGCTTTGTTGAGAAGAAAAGGAGGCTTTAATCCAATTCTTAGGCATCAGAGCCATGCCTAAGGACCTAATGACAATAGTATTCCTTGCTTTCAAAAACCCTTTCAACATTTCCTTTTCTTTCCGATTTCTTACTCCTCTGTCATTTCAGACCAGGGCTTCGTGACCAAAAAATGCTGAATCCGTTTGGTCAATGTGTCAGACTGGTGACTAGCATTGTGTGGAGACCAAAGGTCTGCTTGAATGACTGCATTTTTAATGAATTGACCAGTTCTTTGGCATCACACGGACCGAATTTAATATGGTGTACGTAAAACGTGGTGGAGGATAATGGAGACAGTCTCTTCAAGACAGGAGATTTTCATTCCTAGAATAGAAAAGAGGCTCCAGTTTGAGGGTTGGCAAGAATTTGGTCATATAGAAATGGAAGCCCAGAAAGGAGCATCCTCCTCCACTGGCGTCTAAGGGGGTAGGTGAGTGCTATACATTCTGGGAGTTTTCCTGTTCTGGACCGAAACCGCTTCAAGGCTTAGTCTTGTTGGTTGTGTCTTCAGTGGTGAAAACAAAAGTGTGTGTTAAGCGTGGTAGCTGCCAGCAAAATGGTGCTCTCCTACAAACGAGAAAAAGCACCCTTCTCCTGGTGGACTCAAGACTTGGCAAATGAAGCACTGGCCAAATTCGGTCCCCACACGTGCGTGCAAGGCACAACCTGCTCAGCCTCACCCACCAGCTGCATGTGAATGTGTGAGGATGGAAGGTACAGGCACATTCCCAAGGGGGTAGAGAGTAAGATCAGGAAGTCGGAGGTTGGGAGAGGGCCGTCCCAGGCCACTTAGACACTCTCATTCTGCAGTTCTTCCCTCCTCCTTCAGGGCTCACCTTCTCCCACTCTATCCTGTCCTCTCTGAAGATGTGTATTTGAGATATAAGCATTGGCTACGCTCAGGCAGGGGCCACTGAATTCAGTTTAATATTCTTTGTCCAATGCACTGAAATAGACACATCAGGGAGCAGTATAAGAATTTAGTACTGGAGGTGATGATACACTAACCAGAGGCTGTCTGTTACTTCTGTAAATATCACATTATGTAATGTCCAGAAATCACACAAAAGACTTCTTTCTGCCCTCCTTTTACCCAAACCAAACAAAATAGTAACAGGAAATTTTCTTCCCCACCCAAATCAGCTCACCTTTCATCCTGACCCCCACCTCCCTTCTCCCAAGTAGGAATTAGAAAACCCCAAAGGATGGTGGAAAGCAAAAGCAGACTCTTTTTTTAGTGACCTGGGGGGAAAGGAAAGGCTAGGAAAGCTGATAGAACAACCATTCTCCTCCTGTCACAGGCACAGTTTCTTTGCACCCACGACCAGAGTTTAAAAGAAAAAGAGGAAAGCATAGTGGGAAGATCTACTTGGCAGTGACCCCAATGCCCTCAGATGTAAAGCCCCTGTCTCCAATACAGCAAGAGCAGCCTCTCCACCAGATCTAGCCCACCCCTCTCCTAAGCCAGGGCGTGAACCCCAGCCCTACCTGTCGATGCTAATGGCACAGAGGTTCAGGATGCTGGCTGTACACATCATCACATCCAGGGTGACGAAAACATCGCAGCAAAGCCGGCTGAAATTCCAGACTCCACCTGTCACCTGGGCATCAGAGACGAGGATGTTATTGTTCCTCCCCCAGCAAAGGGACACAACCCAATCAACTCCATGTCTTTCCTGGGCTGCCCCCACAGATGCTGACATGCCCTCCCTGTTGGAACGTCATCATTACTTAGGACAGGCTGACAGCAAGGGAGCGACAGGCTGCCCAAGATTGGCTGCAGTCAAGAAAGGTCCACATCACAGAATGTTAGAAGGTGTGAGTGGGAAGGGACCCTCCAAATCAACTAGTTCCACATTTCTCAAATGTGGCCCACAGTGGGGAACACTTCAGAGATGAAGATTTCTGAACCCTTCCTGGGACCTCCTGAGTTAGACTTTTTGGAGCCGGGGCCTATGGATCTTCATTTTAAAATAAATACTCCCTCCCCGCCCAATCACACCAAAATTGGAGAATCACTGATTTGAGTACAAATTCAGGAGGCAACAAAAGCTCATGTGGCTAGGTAATATATCCATAGATGCATAGCTGGTAGTAAATGAGCGAGATGTGGACACTGTGCTAAAGCTGTCCCTCTGAAGCCTTCGAACCAGTAGAGAGCTCACCATAGACCTGGAAATAAGCAGTGAACACACTTTTCATAAAACTTAACTGAAATGAAATTCTATCTGGCTTCTGGTTTTAAAGCTTGGAAGCATCTTGAAACAACATCTCTAAAAACCTATGTAAGGTAAGTTCGTGACAATGTGCCTACCTTCAACACTGGATCCCCATCACCAAGAACTATGGAGAAAGATGGGGTCTAGGGGGCCCCGATTCTCTCCACACTTGCAGAATCAGTGAGGATGACTCTGACCTCATGTTTTACCCATATGTTTCAAGTTCCAGAACTTCCGGTTATACTTGAAAATAGTGAGCAAAATAGGCAATTTAATTTATAGTCTAGCACATTTCTACTTTATTAAAAAATTATATAAGCTTATTAAAAGAGAGAGATCTGTCAGGGGACTGCCACTTTCAGAATGTCCACAAATGCCATTCTTGGGGCCAAGCTTTTGTTCCTTTGCCAGCTTCCTATCTGTCAGGCTGCCATCCTTGGGAATCACAGTTCTCAAGGACAAACCTATGAAGCTTTGTGTCCCTGGCTGTAGCTGGGCACCCTTGCAGGGCAGGCCCAATGGCTAATTACCAGGAAGAGAGAGTGAAAAATAGGTTCAGTTTTGCCTCTGCAGTAGCTTCTCAAGGACAAAAGAGACATTGTTTAAAGGATAGTGCTTAAAGATGGTGCTGTAGCATTTGGTTTTATCGCTATACTAGAGGCCCAATGCATGAATTATTGCATGGGTGGGTCCGGTGGCCTGGCCCCAATCAGGCTGATCGTGGCTGGACCTTTTGGGAGGAGGAGGTGGTGGGAGGTTGACCAGCTGAGCCAGCTGGGGGAAGGGGCCATGGGCAATTGGCTGGCAGGCCCTGACCTGGATTAGGAGTGGGGGGCCGATTGGGAATGGGGTTGGCCATGGGGAGGGGCTGTGGGCAGTGGGCCTGCTGGCCCTACTCCTAAATAGGGTAAGTGGGAGGTGCCAATCAGGTTCCAATGGCCTGGGGGAGGGGTCATAGGTGGTTGGCCAGCTCGCCCTTCCCTGCCCCTGATCTGGATGAGGGGGCCAGTCTGGGGTGGAGCTGGCCAGGAGGAAGGGCTGGGGCCTATCATGGTGGGGTGGGATGATCGGGGGCCCGACTGGTAGGGAGGATGGGTGAGGGAGGAGATGTTTGGTTGGCAGGCCCCACTCTTTTTAATTTAATAGATCTTTATTTATTTAATAAATCTTTATTTCCACTTTCCCTGCCCCCATAGCTCCCCTCCACCTGGTTCCCACCCTTTTGCTTTTACCTCCCCCAAACTGTCCTCATCCATAGGTGTATGATTTTTGTGCAGTCTCTTCCCATACCCCCAACACCCTTTTCCCCCTGATAATTGTCAGTCCACTCCCTTTCTATGTTCCTGATTCTATTATACTCACCAGTTTATTCTGTTCATCACATTTTTTATTCACTTGAATTTTAGATTCATTTGTTGATAGATGTGTATTTATTGTTTATAAATTTTATCTTTACCTTTCTATTCTCCTTCTTCCTCTTCTTAAAGAATACCTTTCAGCATTTCATATGATACTGGTTTGGTGTTGATGAACTGCTTTAGCTTTTTCTTATCTGTGAAGCTCTTTATCTGACCTTCAATTCTGAATGATAGCTTTGCTGGGTAGAGTAATCTTGGTTGTAGGTTCTTGCTATTCATCACTTTAAATATTTCTTTTTCTTTCTTTTTTTATTTTTATAAATCTTTATTGTTCAGATTATTAAACTTGTTCCTCTTTTTTCTCCCCATAGCTCCCTTCCACCTGGCTTACACCCCACCCTCTGCCCTTACCTCCCCTCAACTGTCCTCATCCATAGGTGTATGATTTTTGTTCAGTTTCTCCCTGCACCCCTCTTACCCCTTTCCCCTGAGAATTGTCAGTCCACTCCCTTTCTATGCCCCTGATTCTATTCTATTCACCAGTTTATTCTGTTCATCAAATTTTTAATTCACTTGATTTTTAGATTCACTTGTTGATAGATATGTATTTGTTGTTCATAATTTTTATCTTTTTCTTCTTCCTCTTCTTAAAGAGTACCTTTCAGCATTTCATATAACACTGGTTTGGTGTTGATGAACTCCTTTAGCTTTTTCTTATCTGTGTAGCTCTTTATCTGCCCTTCAATTCTGAATGATAGCTTTGCTGGGTAGAGTATTCTTGATTGTAGGTTCTTGCTATTCATCACTTTGAACATTTCTTGCCACTCCCTTCTGGCCTGCATAGTTTCTGTTGAGAAATCAGCTGACAGTCATATGGGTGCTCCCTTGTAGGTAATTAACTGTTTTTCTCTTGCTGCTTTTAATATTCTCTCTTTGTCTTTTGCTCCTGGCATTTTAATTATGATGTGGCTTGGTGTGGTCCTCTTTGGATTCCTTTTGTTTGGGGTTCTGTGCACTTCCTGGACTTGTAAGTCTATTTATTTCACCAGGTGGTGGAAGTTTTCAGTCATTATTTCTTCAAATAGGTATTCAGTATCTTACTCTCTCTCTTCTTCTGGCACCTCCATAATTCTGATGCTGGTATGCTTGAAGTTGTCTCAGAGACTCCTTACACTATCTTCAATTTTTTGGATTCTTTTTTCTTTTTACTTTTCCAGTTGAATGTTTTTTGCTTCTTTGTATTTCAGATCTTTGACTTGATTCTTGATTCTTCTAATCTGCTGTTAGGTCTCTGTATAATGTTTTTAATTTCAGTCAGTGTATGTTTAATTTCCAGTTGGTCCTTTTTCATATCCTTGAGAGTCTCACTAAATTTATCCATCTTTTCTAGGAAATTCTTGAAAAACCTTATAACTGTGGTTTTGAACTCTATAGTCAGTCATTTGTTTTCCTCCATTTATTTCATTTGTGATCTATTTCTTTGTTTCCTCATTTTTGCTCCTTCCCTGAGTTGGTAGAGTAGCTTTGTGTGGCAGGTATTCTATATGGCCCAGTGGCTCAGCCTCCCCAGAACCTGAGCTTGACACTTTTGGTGCACCCCTTTGTGGACTGTGTTCATAGCTTTGTTGTAGTTAAGTCTTGATTGTTGTTTCTATCATTGGGAGGAATTGATCTCCAGGCCAATTGGCTGTGAGGATCAGCTGTGTCTATGCTGGGAGAACTTCTGTGCTGTAGACACCCTTGCAAAATTGCAAAGGCCTATGTGCTGAGCTTGGATGGGGCAGAGCCTCAGGTTGGAGCAGACAGCCTTGGTTTCCCATAAGTCCAGCCCTATGAGGCCCCTGGGTCTCAGTATCCCTCGGTAATTGCTGCAAGCATCTCGGAGAGAAAGCTGCCCTTGAGTTTTGCCTGCTGCCAGGCAGTCCAGTTTCTCCCCAAATGAGTCTGTGTTCCCAGAAACTTACCCAGAGATGGAGTTCAGCACAGTCAGGAGCTTCCATCTCCCTCCCACTTTAGAAAGCCAGCCACGCACTCAGCAGCTTGTGCACTCAGCAGTCAGTCCTCTCTGTGTGTATGTGCCTCCAGACCTCTGCCTTCCACAACTGCCCTGAGTCTCTGTGTGCTTTCTCTTTTCCTGACAGTCCAGATTACTCCCAAATGAGTCTGGTTTCCCAGAGTCTTGCCCAGGACTGGATTTTAGCGCAGCTGGGAGCTACTCTCTTCCTCCTGCTTTAGAAAGCCAGCCACACACTCAGCTGCCCATGCTTTCAGTTGACCGTCCTCTCCACATGCACGTCTCCTTTTGCAGCTCCTCTGAGTCTCTGTGAGCCCCTCTCTTTCCTTCTAGTTGTAGAATTTCCACTCAGCAGCTTTCTTGTGGTTCTGGATGGTGTCTGTTTTGTCTTTTATTTGTAGTTTTGATATTGTTGTGTGAGGCAGCAGTTTAGGTGTTTACCTATGCCGCCATCTTGGTTTCTCAGGCCCCCTTCTTGATTGGGGTGGGAGAGTCTGACCAGGGACAGGCTGGCAGGGGAGAGGAGCCACAGGGTTGGCTGCTGGCCCCACCTCCTGATTCAGCTGGTTCACTGGCCACAGTGGATGTCATAGCGACTGATTCTTAGGTCGTTCTGGCCATTACAGCAATTGCCTTTTTATATATATAGATTTGTTAATCTGCAGACCCTATTTTGACGTACTCTGAAGATATTTTGTTTAAAACATCAGTGAGAAGTCCCAACTAGCTCTGAAGTCATCATTTTTCCTCATTTGGCTGTGGATTTACTTTCTCTCTTTTATTTTTAAAGTATGTTTTATTTATTTATTTATTTATTTATTTATTTATTTATTTATTTATTTATTTATTTATTT